>CATIUR010000003.1:173759258-174106758 GCA_949592205.1 Helichrysum umbraculigerum | reverse complement strand
TCGGAGTTCAAGATATATTCGAGGTCGGCTAAGGGATAAGTCCAAGAGTTCCAGAATGATTAAAGATATTCAAGATGAACTTGAATAATACAAGACTTAGTTTCCTTATGAAAATCAATTTCCTAATGTAAGTCTTAAGAATCTCTATAAATAAAAAGAACCCTTGACATTTAGAGGTGTTTTTACCTTGTGTAAAACCACGATCTCATAAATTGAGACTGTTCCCTTAATGTATCCTCTAAGTTGTGCATAATTGATAATACACATATGACTTAGAATATCTTCTTCGTGTTCTTCGTTTTAAAATTATGTTGATTAATTCTTTTGTTTGGATGATAAACGGGCCCTACAAAGTGACACGGGAAATCACCAGAAAATATTTTGAAACGCCCCAAAAAAAAAGTTTTATATGAAAACCTTATTAAGAAAACTCATACATGCTGAAAATACGAAGTCCTAACACTTAAAGACGCAACGGGTAATTAACGGGGTCAAACAAACCAAAATTCTGACCAAATGCACAATCACGTCAGGATCAGCCTAAATCGCGTCCTGATCCTCCCAAATCGTGTCGCTATCCTCCCAAATAGCGTTGCGATCCCGTACGCGATCTGCGTACCTTCACGCGATCACGTACTGATGCCTAGATGACTTCTGTAATCGTTTCTTCGATAGGTACGCGATTGCGTACTCCCTAAGCAAAACTCAAGTTTTAAACCCAAATTCAAACGTACATAACTTTTAACTCGTTTTCAATCAAACCATGAAATTTTGCAGACACATTGAAAATGACATAACGAAGGTTTCCCAATTGGCACTTTTTCAATTTTTACACTAACGACAGTTTTGGACTTTAATCCGAAAAGTGACCATTTTAACCACTTTCAAGTGTCAAACTCAAACCATTTGGCTCATTCCTTTCCATCAATCACCAACATACATATTTACTTTGTTTAATACGACTTCAAGTATCAAAACCATCCTAACCATCATTTTATGTTTTAACTCATTTTGACACAATGACCCAATTAGAGACCCATTTAGTATTAATAACATTTTCAACCACTAGACTCTCAAATCAACATCTTTTTCACAACTTCACAACTAATTGCAACTTGCAACTTGCAACTTAAAATCCAACTTTAGACAACTTTCTCATGTATGTGATTTAGACAACATCTCAAATCAACATCTTTTTCATGTATGTGATTTATTAATGTTATAAATGTTTATTGCTATGTTTTGTGAGTAGTTACTTGTATGTTTGTCATGATTTAGATAGTAGTGGTGATGTTACTTTAAATATACGATTGAAAACTCGGTGTACTGTTTAATTATATATTTATGATTTCAAACTAAACTATCATCTTTCCTCCAATAAACGTGGTTAAAACCTTTATGATAAAGGAGTCATGAACCATTGATCAAACGGTAATTACCTATCTATGTTTTCCAAAGTAAACATGGTCTGATTTTGAAGCAGTGGAAATACTGTTTAACCTATCGTATAGTACACCGTGAATCAATCAGGGATTTATTGGGATTGAATTATAAAGTGAACGGGTTGTTTAGCTATCATAAATGGTTTTACTGTAATACAAGTTTAGATATATTGAGTTCAGATAGCCGTAAAGTATGACATTTACTAATTAAATGTTTCAATCACATTCCTTGAAGACGACCTTGGTCAATATAATATAGTAAGCTATTAATAGCCTTGCCTATATGTGTGTAATTGGTCATATAATTTATATTGTGCTAATATTATTAAATGAATTTGATTTGGGTTGAATTGACGACTTACCGGTTTGACCCAATGTTTTTATATGTCGGGTGTGAAAACAAACACATCACACACCGACCTAGATATATACATTAGATTGGACTAGCAAAACAGCTGTGCGATACACCTTAAAATGAAATTTATCAGCAATGGTATATTATGATAATGTTATGTCATTTATATTCTTTTCCGATCATCAAATTAACCATAATAATGAATTGTTGATGATAATATGTTAGTTTGATTCATATAAAATGTTAGAAAAATAAAATTTGGTATTTTATATTGAGGTAAGTTAATTGCTAGATGTAATTATCGAAATTGCACAACTTCTATAAATAAATGTTGAGTATTAATAATTATGAGAAAAGATCAGGAGAGTACAAGGATTTTGGAAAGAATGGAAGTACCAATGCATGTGTGACATGTGTACAAAGAGATTACACACATGTTAAAAACCCATTTACCCCCTAACTTCAATATCTCACAAACGACAAATCGAAAAATTATGAAAATTGCACCATTAGATTCAGCGTTTGATCCTCTTCGATTTGCCGTCCATCAAGGCATACTTTCGATAAAAAAAAATTTTCACCTTTTTTGGTGGGTTTTACTAATTGCTAACACATGTGTTATTACATACTTGAACATTTAATTTAGAGTTTAGTGTTTAGTGTTTAGTATGTTTGATGTTTTAGGGTTTATAAGGGTTTAGGGTTTACTAAGGTTTAGGGTTTAGAAGGGTTCAAGGTTTAGGGTTTAGAAAAAGTTAGGGTTTAGCGTTTTGTAAAGCGTTTAGGGTTTAGGGTTTAGGGGTTAGGGTTTAGGGTTTAGGGTTTGAGGTTTGGGGTTTCGGGGGAGAAACCCCAAACCTCAAACCCTAAACCCTAACCCCTAAACCCCAAACCCTAAACCCTAAACGCAACACTTTAACACTTTAACACATGTGTTATTAAAATGTGAAACCCACCAAAAAAGAAGAAAAAAAACTCGTCGAAAGTATACGTTGATGGACGGCAAATCGAAGAGGAGAAGACGACGAATCTAATGGTTCAATTTTCATAATTTTTCGATTTGTCGTTTGTGAGATATTTAAGTTAGGGGGTAAATGGGTTTTGTATTCTCTTTGTACACATATCACCCTTGCATTGGTACTTTCATTCTTTCTAAAATTCTTGTACTCTCATGATCCCTTCTCTAATAATTATATCTAAAATCTATAATAATATAGAAATATGACATGAAGTATATATTAGTATAAATATATAGATATTTTAGCTAACCTTTTTATCTCCATCCAGCTAGTGAATATACCACTCGATTTTGCACTGAATCATAGGATATCTAACTTGTTATTATATACACACACAAGAGATTTAGACCGTGCGATGCACATATTTTGAATTTTACCGACTCATTTTCTAAGTAAACCTTGATCACTCATAGTCTTTAACTACATATAATACATTTCCTTTTCACTTTTTAATCTCAAATTTCAAATTTTCAACAACTCTTTAAATAGATGGAATAAACTTGTGATTTAATTTAGATTATCAATGTGGTACAACTTGGCATAAATCAATCAAAACCAAATTTATCCACATTGATTTGTAAACAAAATACTTGGAGATTGATTCTCTTCTCTACATAACCTTTGATATTAGAAGACTATGAGTTGTTGTAGCTTATAAACTTATACTTCATCCGTCCCACTACAAGTGTCCACATTACTATTTTGGGTTGTCCCAAATAAGTGTCCATTTCCATGATACAACCCATCGAAAGAGATTTTAGTAGGTAGATATGTTATTTGATTGGTGAAAATGTAGTTAGTGGAGAATCCTAAAACTGTGTGCAAAATCAAAGTGGACACTTTGACTGTAACGGAGTGAATGATAATTATAAATTGATGTTTTTTATAATTTATTACTAAATTGTAGTATAGATAAAGAGAAAAACTTGTTAAGTTTTGATATTTTTCTTACGACCCCAATATCATATATTAACAACAGCCACATTCAGTTAATGAAAACACTACCATTATCGATACTACCTTTACATAATGTAGAATAAAAAAATGTCCGCATAACACGATAATGCTGCTAGTAGAAATAACCTAGATCAAAGAGCATAATTTATGTTTATCATAGTGAAACAGATACAATTAATTCTTGACATTACTCTTAGGGTGTGTTTGGTAGAGAGAGTTAAGAGGGGAGAAATAGAATTGAATTGATTTCCAACGTTTGGTTGGTCTGAGAAATAAAAAAGTGGAGAATTATGATTTCCCGAGATATACAATCCTTTGTATTCTAATTTCCATCCGTTTTGAAGAGAAATCAAGTTTGTTCACAATACAATTCTCCGTGTCCTTGCTGAGATATTTGATAGTATTAAAAATTAAAGGGGTATAAATTGGCAAGCACGTGCAAGGCACATTTACACACCAAAATTCTGAAATCATCCAAGCCCTAGAGCATCAGTTTGACGGCGATTTTGGTATCACTTCGAAGTTCAACCGGTGTTCGTCCCTCTCATCAAGCTACTGCTACCCCTTCTTCTCGGGGACTTCAGTTCTTCATGTGTTACAGTAACGATCTTCTCCCCTTCTTTCATTCTCTTCTGATTATGCTATTCACACACACTAATTATATCATGAATCGATTTAAGAACTATTGTTGTTTAAACCTGCAATTTAATTCACCATTTACCCTAAAATACAAGGGTATACAATTTGTACCCTGCAACCTACATGTGCATATCCATTATTCATTATACATAAATATAGAAAGTTAATTACAGAAAGATTCGTTATATACTTATATGGCAGATGAATGAAGAACACCCATGTATGTGTTAGTTCAATTGAAATGAGGCTAAAAATATTGGGGTACCAACCTACATGACCATTTTGACAATGAAATATTGCTACTAACAGCAAGGAATGCATATGATATATGTTGGAAACATCTTTGCTTTGTTTATCAACTGTGTATGGAATTGTCTTTGGCCTCTTTGCATATGTGGGTGTCAAATTTTATATACGAGGTTCTTCAGTTGGTTTATTAACAATATCTTGCAACTCGATGTATTTCGAGACCTTATATATAGAAGTTATATACATATGTATGTTGCATTTTGAGCTAATATGGGTTGATTTGTTTTTATGAGAGTGCAGGTCGAGTGGTATGTGCAGGCTGGATATGTTTTACATTTAAGCATAGGTTGAGTGGTCTATGTGGGTCGAGTGAAGGTCCTGAAGTCTGTGTGCGGGTAGGATCTGTTTCGCTTTTAAAGCATGGCATATTTGACTAGGGCGAGTAGTCTGTGTCGGTCAAGTGCATTGTAACACCCCCGAAATTCACTGTTTTGCGGAAGCATAGTTTGGGGTGTTACTAATTAAATATCACAGCACAAAGATAAAGCAAACGACCTCTAAATGAGACGTTTTGTAAATTAGTTACATTCCATAGATATAATGTTTGAAAACTTAGTGTTTTCGTATACAAAATGTAGTTTCCCCTAGAGTCCACGCGTATAGCGGGAGATTCTATTACATAATCAAAATATACAAAAGATAATGCTAAGAATCTCCGTTAATGCAGTTGTGTTGAAATCATGCGACTCTAGCTAAAATCCTGGAGTAATCCTACTCCATCCGGGTACCTGAGAAAACATGCTAAAAAGTGTCAACCAAAAAGGTTGGTGAATCTCACAGGTTTGTAAATGATATCGGCTTTGAACACGAGATTTCATTAGTAGTGCCCGTAGGCGTAAAATCAGCCATTGCAATCCAGCAATCGTAAAATCAGTATTTGCAATCCAGCAAATGTAAATAAATAAGTTTATACCGTTGCCATGAGGCTCATAATCGAAGCTTAACCCGTAAATAATATGTTTGCTCCCGTGACATGCTCGTAAGTGAGCAAGCATCCGTAACGAATAAGTTGTCACCCGTTTATACGTGTAAATCGGTACGTGGCAGCGCTACTGCCCCGGGTGGGGAGGGTCATTTCCCTAATGGATCCATTAACTACTGTTCGCGCTTAAGTCCATAACTAACGATATATGATGGAGAGACTTCTGTTTGTAAGTAAACTCATGCAATTCCGTTTGGTATAGTAAACAGTTTAGTACTTGTGTTCAAATAAAAGCAGTTGCAAGTTTCTCACCCCGTATGTAAAACAGTAAAAAGTGGGGCTGTAAGACTCACCTGAGTCTTTGCAAGTACGTTTATATCAATAAACGAGTAAGTAATATCAACCGTAGGTTCTCCGAACCCGTAACCTTCAAATGCCTAAACATATAAGGTTAAGTAAGTAGATGTCTCGCAAGACCACCTAGGCTAGTTGTTTACACAACTCATTATGTCCAAGTGTTTGTTTAGTAATCCGTTTGTAGTTTGAAAACAAATATGGCCCGTTGGTGACGGTTTGTAATAATGATTCAAAGTGTTATCATTTATAACGCAATTTAGTGTAATTGTAATAGAAAGTATGTTCTATGACGTTTGTTAAGTCGTATGACATAAGTATTTGAAGTTGTGTAAGTTCGACACTTAGTAAAATCTGACTTTTCAAGGTTCTGGTTTGTGCGACGTAGCATGCGACGTAGCATGCGACGTAGGGTGCGACGTAGGGAGGTACGTCGCATGATGCGACCTTCGCAAATCAATGCGACGTAGGAGGCGACGTCGCTAATGCGACGTTGGTTCGGTTTGCGACGTAAAAGTCTACGTCGCTATGTGCGACGTCCGCAAGTTAATGCGACGTAATAGGCTGCGTCGCTAGTGCGACGTTGGGATATCTGTGCGACGTAGGCCGTGATGTCGCTAAATGCGACGTTGGCCACAAAATGCGACGTTTTGAGCTACGTCGCAGAAAGTCCAGCGTCTCTGCGACGTAGCGGTCTGATCGGAGTTTGGTGGCCGGAAAATCGGTCGAAAAGCTTCCGTTCGGTCCAAATCTTTTACCCAACCCATTTTTGGACATTTTAAGCATATATAAACCATAAAAACGTAAAAATGAGCAAAAACGGAGAGTTTCGGGTTTTGTCGGAAACTTACAATTTGCCGAAATGAAATTCCGGAAAGATAGGATTGTAGATCGCGAAGTGGTGAACGTTTTTCCCTAAAGAGGTGGTATGATCCGGCGTCGTTTAGTAGGTTTATTTTGCGGTTTTGTAGGATTTTTGGTGATGAAATTTGAGAGAAAAGAAAAGAGAGGAGAGAGAGGGAAAATGAAATAAAGAAAGAAAAGGGTGGGGAAATGGGAGGTTATCCTCCCATTTTCCGGTCCCCGCAACCCGTGCGGTGTTCGTTTCCTCCGTAGTTTAAACGTTAAATCAAGCAGTTATATTTTTTTTAAAAGATGACGGGAATATTTTTAATGAAATGCCTTGAAATTAATTATAAAAACATTTGTCGAAGTATTAAAATTCTTAACTCGCATTTAATACGTATTCGTTAAATTATTTAAAATGTCGTCGTGATATAATGAATAGTGTTTGATCGCTGTGTATTTTATATAATAAAATACGTTCTCATTATTTAGGTAAGTTTCTGTCACCAACGTCCAAGTAACTGTGTCGGACTCCGTCCGGTTAATTCGTACGATTAATCCAAATCGCGTATGTACACACATATATATATAATTCACCTTATATATATACAAATAGAGTCTGCAATTAGTCCTATTACATACTAATTACAACTAGTTACAAGTAATTAGGCAAAATTAATTATCCTAATTTAGCAGGTGTTACATTCTCCCCTTGTTAAAGAAATTTCGTCCCGAAATTAGCTTGAGTGCACGGACGGTGCGTTGTCTGGGAAGAGATATGGGTATTTCTGTCGCATTTGGTCTTCCCGTTCCCAGGTGAACTCAGGGCCGCGCCTAGAATTCCACCTGACTTTTACTATGGGAATACGACTCTGTTTCAATTGCTTGACCTCCCGGTCCATGATTTCCATAGGTTTCTCGACGAAATGAAGTTTATCATCGATTTGAATTTCGTCGAGCGGTATAATCAGCGTCTCGTCAGACAGACATTTCTTCAAGTTAGAAATGTGGAATGTGTTGTGTACGCTGCTAAGTTCAGCAGGAAGTTGCAGGCGATATGCCACTGGACCAATCCTTTCGAGGATTTCGAATGGTCCGATATATCTAGGATTTAGTTTGCCTCGTTTCCCGAATCGAATAACACCTTTCCACGGTGCCACTTTGAGAAGTACCTTGTCTCCTACCTGGAACTCAAGGTGTTTGCGTCTCACGTCAGCATAGCTTTTCTGACGGTCACGTGCGGCTTTCAGCCGGTTTTGAATACCAACGATTTTCTCAGTAGTTTCTTGAATGATTTCTGGACCCGTGAGTTGGGACTCTCCTAACTCAGTCCAACAGACAGGTGATCGGCACTTACGTCCGTAAAGTGCCTCGAAGGGTGCAGCCTTTATGCTGGTATGATAACTGTTGTTGTACGAGAACTCGCACAACGGTAAATGATTTTCCCAAGAAGTACCGAAGTCGACTACGCAGGCTCGTAGCATATCCTCCAGTGTTTGAATAGTTCGCTCGCTTTGGCCATCGGTTTGCGGGTGATAAGCAGTACTCATATCCAGACGAGTACCAAGAGATTTCTGTAGCGATTGCCAAAAGTTAGAAGTAAAACGGCTGTCCCTATCCGAGATGATCGAGATAGGTACACCGTGTCGTGAGATGATTTCTTTGACATAGATGCGAGTCAGACGCTCCATCTTGTCGGTTTCCTTGATGGCTAGAAAATGAGCAGATTTCGTGAGACGGTCCACGATCACCCAAATGGTATCGCAACCACTCGAAGTTTTCGGTAGTTTGGTAATGAAGTCCATGGAAATCTGTTCCCATTTCCATTGAGGAATTTCAGGTTGTTGAAGCAACCCAGAGGGTCTTTGGTGTTCGGTCTTAACTTTGGAACAGGTTAGGCATTTACTGACGTACAAGGCGATGTCAGCTTTCATGTTAGGCCACCAATACAACCCTTTGACGTCATGATACATCTTGTCAGATCCAGGATGTATAGAGTATCGAGATTTGTGAGCTTCAGCCATCACCAAATCTCGCAAGTTTCCGAATTTGGGTAACCACACCCGGTTAGAGAAGTATCGAGTTCCATCGGGTTTGATTTCGAATTGTTTATCCAAGCCTCGCAAGGCTTCATTTTTCAAGTTTTCATCGTTGAGTGCTTCAAGTTGAGCGGTAAGGATTTGAGCAGGAAGCTCGTTGCGAATTGTCATAGAAAGTGCTCGGACTCGAAGGGGTTTCACTCGTTCTTTCCGGCTTAAGGCATCAGCAACTACGTTAGCCTTGCCCGGATGGTATTTGATCTCGCAGTCGTAGTCACTAAGTAATTCAACCCAGCGACGTTGTCTCATGTTTAGATCTTTCTGATCGAATATGTGTTGGAGACTTTTGTGATCGGTAAAGATAGTGCTTTTCGTACCGTAGAGATAATGTCGCCAGATTTTCAATGCGAAGACCACAGCACCTAACTCGAGGTCGTGGGTCGTATAGTTTTTCTCGTGAATTTTTAGTTGTCGTGAGGCATAGGCAATGACTTTTTTCCGTTGCATCAACACACAACCAAGTCCCTGGTGTGAGGCGTCGCAGTAAACTACGAAATCGTCGGTGCCCTCGGGTAAGGACAAGATTGGTGCACTGCAAAGTTTGTTTTTCAACAGCTGGAAGGCTGACTCTTGTTTATCAGTCCAATCGAACTTCTTATCCTTCTGAGTCAGTGTGGTTAGGGGAACAGCTATTCTTGAAAAGTTTTCGATGAATCGGCGGTAATAACCAGCAAGACCTAAGAATTGTCTCACTTCGGTTGGAGTGGTCGGTGACTCCCAGCCCTTGATTGCTTCAATCTTGGCGGGATCAACATGAATTCCTTGGCTGTCAATCACGTGCCCGAGGAATTGAACGGTTCGAATCCAGAACTCACACTTAGAGAATTTGGCATATAACTCTTCGTGTTTCAGAAGTCCTAGAATGGTTTTCAGATGTTGAGCATGTTCCTGTTCGTTTCGAGAGTAAATCAGGATATCATCGATGAACACAATGACGAATTTGTCAAGATATGGTTTGCACACCCGATTCATAAGGTCCATGAATACGGCCGGAGCGTTGGTCAATCCGAATGGCATCACTTGGAATTCATAATGCCCATAACGAGTTCGGAAAGCTGTCTTTGGGATATCATTGTCACGGACTCGGAGTTGATGATAACCCGACCGTAGATCAATCTTTGAGTAAACACTCGATCCCTGGAGTTGGTCGAACAGGTCATCGATTCTAGGAAGAGGGTACCGATTCTTTATGGTTAGCTTATTCAGCTCTCGGTAGTCAATACACATGCGGAAAGATCCATCTTTCTTTTTCACGAATAAGACCGGAGCTCCCCAAGGCGAGGAACTTGGTCGAATGAATCCTCTGTCCAGGAGTTCCTGTAGTTGGTTAGACAACTCCTGCATTTCGGATGGTGCTAAACGGTAAGGGGCTCGTGCCACGGGTGCAGCTCCGGGCACAAGTTCGATTTGAAATTCAACTTGTCTAGGTGGCGGCAGTCCGGGCAAGTCTTCAGGAAAGACTTCCGGGAAATCCCGCACGATCGGAACATCCTCAAGTCGCTTCTCCTCCGACTTCTTCTCCGTTACATGTGCGAGGATGGCTTGATACCCTTTTCGTAGATACTTTCTAGTTTTCAGACAGGAGACAATATTCAGATTCCGTCTGCCGGTCTCCCCTTGTAGGACTAAGGTTCCACCGGAGACAAGAGGTATGCGAACGAGTTTGTCATGACAGATGATTTCAGCTCGGTGCTTGGATAACCAATCCATACCGACAATAATATCGAAGCTGCCGATCTCGACAGGGATTAAATCAATGGGAAACGTTTCGTTCGTGAGGTTAAGTGTACAGTTGTGTATGATGCTATCAGTCTCAATCAGGTTGCCATTAGCTAATTCTACAATGTATTTAGCATCTAAGGCAGTGGGAGTAATATCAAGTAAAGGGCTAAATTTCTCAGATATGAAGCTTCTATCGGCACCGGTATCAAATAACACAGAAGCAGTAAGGTCGTTGAGAAGGAACGTGTGACACCCCCAAATTTAATGATTTGCGGAAGCTTGATTTGGGTGCCACTAATCAATATACAAAGCACAAAGATAATAATGAACGACCACTATATGCGTCGTTTAAAACTTGTATTAATAAGTTAACGTTTACATCAAAAATAATATTGCACTAGCTCGGTTCCTGAAATTTGAGAGATTACATAGCATAATTACTTTTACAAAATATAATAATGCAGTCCAATCTCTAGTTGTATGTATGCTGACTCGAGCTAATAATTCCTGCTTGTGCAGCCAAACTACTGCTGGGTACCTGTGATAAATACTAAAATGGGTCAGCGAAAACGCTGGTGAGTTCACAGGTTTGTATGTCAATGTATAGTTGTCAGAACCGCAAGATTTATAATGAATTTAAAATGCACTTAAGCAAAATAAAAGTTATACTGTCCATGAGCACATAGTCTGAGCTTAACTGATTTGTCAGGCCCAATTAAGGAAACCTAACATGATTTGCCTCCTACGAGTGCCTAATCAACACTCGTCTTCCCAAATGCTAATACATCCGTTTGACCGATTAGTGCGTGCTAACCCGGATGAGGATTGTCAATCCCATATGATATCATATACTAACATTCACGCTATAAAATACTAGAGACTATGCTTATGGAGGACTTTAAATTGATTAGCTTGAAACTCATGTAGTATTTGAAGTTTGTCACTTGCGTTCTACTTGTAAAACAAAATGATGTAGTAATATCACACCCCTGGTAAAAGTAGTGAAAATGGGGCTATGAAACTCACCTGAGTCTTGGAATGTTAAGCAATTAAACTTGAAGTAATTAGCAGTGTGTTGGTGTCCAAAGACTTGAAACCTGAATGTGTCCACGACACTTGAATTGTTATTAATTGTATTGGTATCTCGAAAGACTACCATTGAAATTGTTTGTCTAACTTAATGTCCAAATTTCCCCGATTTGGTTGATTGTATTGTTACAAGTTACTACGACTTGTTTGATTGAATTGACACAAGTTACAACGACTTGTTTGAATAAATTGATACAAGTTACAACGACTTGTTTGATTTTGAAGTATGTTTTGAAAACGCGTACGGCCCGTTGGTGACGGTTGTAACAATAGTTCAAAAGGTTATTATATTGTTGCTACAGTGAATTGCTACAGTAACTTTGACTTCGAAAATTTTGAGTTTTGAAGATTCTGTTTTGTGCGACGTAGCCTGCGACGTAGGCTGCGACGTAAGAGTTTTGCGACGTAAAGGGTTACGTCGCTAAGGTCAACAGTGCTAAGTCAATAGCGACGTAGGGTGCTACGTCGCTCATGCGACGTAGGTTCGTTTTTGCGACGTTAAGGTCTGCGTCGCTATGTGCGACGTTCGCAAGTCAATGCGACGTAATAGGCTGCGTCGCTGTATGCGACGTTGGGGATATAATGCGACGTAGGTCGCAACGTCGCATCTGCTCCAGACCAAATGCGACGTACGGGGTCTGATCGGAGTTTCAACTCCAAAAA
This sequence comes from Helichrysum umbraculigerum, assembly GCA_949592205.1. NCBI lineage: Eukaryota > Viridiplantae > Streptophyta > Magnoliopsida > Asterales > Asteraceae > Helichrysum > Helichrysum umbraculigerum. The sequence continues at coordinate 174,094,342 of CATIUR010000003.1, read as the reverse complement.
CGCGTTTTCCGGCCATCGATCGGCATAATATTTTTACCCAACCCATTTTAGGACATTACAAGGTTATACAAACAACTAGCAAGTTATAAATCTTAAAAACGAGAGTTTTCGGAGTTGTGTCGGAAACTTACAAATCGCCGAAATGAAATTCCGGAAAGATAGAAGTGTAGATCGTCGCGAGGTGGTCGTTTATTGTAAAAGGGGTTTGAAGATCCGAGGTCGTTTGAGGTGTTTATTTTGCGATTTTGATGATTTTTGGTTTGGGTTTTGTTGAGAGAAAATAGAGAGGTGAGAGATAGAGAAAAAGAGAAATGGAAGAAAGTGGGTGGAAGTGGGGGTTAAATCCCCATTTTCGCCCCGCGTTCCCGCTCCGTACGGTGTTCGTTTGCTCCGTCGTTAAAACGTTAAATAATTATTTTAAATATTGATTGGAACATTTTAAAATACAATTTATTACGCCATATTTTATTTAGATATTTTACTAATCACATTATATTTGAATTATAAAAAGGTAAGTTAATTTGTTTGCGCGTTTTACATTTTAAATTGTGTAACTTTCTGATTGTACGGTACGAATGAATACGAAGTATTATAATAATAATATTTTTGACATAAAATCGTTATTTAATAAAAGTTGGTCACCAACGTCCGTATTTATTGTATCGAAATTCATTCGATTTGAGATTCGTACGATTTAAACAAACCGCATAATTGTAGATATATATTCAACAATATATATAATAATTGATACATTAATTAGCCTAACACAGAACTAATTACATGTATTAAAACTTGATTAGGCACTAAATTATAGTCCTAAATTGACGGTTGTCACAGAACGTACCCGTCACGACGTTCGGGTCTTGTCTGGCTTCCCCAGCCTTGATAACGAATGATCTGCCGCGAGCAGGGTTGTTGTTGTTTTTCAGCTTTGGGCAATCTTTCTTGAAATGCCCTGTATTTCCGCACCCAAAGCAGGCCTTTGGTGCATTAGTGTTGGGGGTGGGAATGTTGGTTCGACAATCCTTGGCTAGATGCCCGAACCGTTTGCAGTTGGAGCAAGGGCAAGAACCGTCGTGGTGGCGGTTGCATTTGGGACAGTAAGGTCTGCTCCCGCTGTACCCTTTCTTCTCCAAAGTTCCAGATGTATAAGCCTTAATGTACTCAGGCTTTTTGTTGGAGGTTTGGTTGGATGAGTTGGGGTTACCTTCCCACTTGCGTTTGTTGTTTGCAGATGGGGTTGAAGTTGTACCACGGCGGACAGAATTTGCCGTTAGTTCATGGGCCATACGGATGGCGCTCTGAATAGTACCCGGTTTGGAAGAAGTTACCAGGTCTTGGAGTCTTTCAGGAAGACCATCAACGAATTTCTCGATCCTCTTGTACTCAGGATCGACCATGGTTGGGCACAGAAGTGCCAGTTGGTGGAAACGGTTGGTGTAGCCGGTGATATCATTACCTTGCATCTTATGGTTCCAAAATTCCACTTCTAGTTGTTTCAATTCATCCCTGGGGCAATACTCGCCCCTCAACATCTTCTTCAACTCCTCCCACGGGAGTTGGTAAGCAGTAGCAACACTCACAGTCTGGGCATAAGTGTTCCACCAGGTGAGTGCGGTGTCAGTAAAAGTACTAACGGAGAACTTAACCTTATCTCCCTCCGCACAGTTGCAGATAAGAAATACAGACTCAACTTTCTCGATCCAGCGTACTAGACCGATAGCTCCCTCGGTACCTGCAAAGTTTAGAGGTTTGCAGTTCTGGAAGTCCTTGTAAGAACAAGGTTTAGCAGTAGTGGTTTCAGCGGCATCGCTGTTTCTCGAGGAATTTGGTGGAGTATTCCGAGCCAAGGCTTCAGTAACAGCCTGGGTTATAAGGGAGGTGATCTGGGCATCGGTGTATGGTCGTGTCTTTGGTGGCATGATTCTTCAATAAAAGAAATGAAGATACATGAGATTTGGTATGAAATTGTAATTGTCACAGATGTACATGTATAAAAGCAGTAATACATAACATCAACATGGAAAATGACAATTAATGTGAGTTGAGATAACAAAGGATATCTGATAGATAAAGTGAGTTCAAAAGTTACATCCTACAGAGATATTACAAAAGGTGTCGGGAATGGTTACATCCGACTAGTTTATAGAGTAGTGCTAGATAGTCCCTAGGTTACGAGATAGATTACAAGACGAAAACTACGCTAATCTTAATGTAGATTAATTGGTTCCATTAGCGTGACAAGGCGGTCCACAGTTTGCTAGTCGATTGGTTCCTTCTTAGTTAGGGTTCCTGGCCTTCGGATTCGTCTTCCGATTCCAGGTTCAGGTCGTGTGGGTGGTAGCGTGCCTCAAGCATGTCCCTGTATCTTTGAGTCGTGGAGCGGTACCTAGTCTCCTCCGTTGATTTCTTGCCCAAACGTTTGATCCACGTTTTGGTCCTACGGGTTAGGTTGGTGGCCACTTTCTTCCAGTAACGGATCTTATCTTTGATTCGTGTAGGAACAGATCGGTTTGAGATTCTCAATCTTTGTTCATAGTCTATGCACTTACGCTTAAGTGCCCAATTTCGGCCGTCAAGTCCCACAGCCTGATCTCGCACTCTCTCATATTCTTCAATATCGATGCCAGTCATTCCGAAATCCTGATTTTCGTTTCCCTCCAGCATGAATTCTTCTTCTGGTACGATGTCCTCATCGAGATACGTGTACTGGATTTGTTCCCCGTGGACTTGGTCACTATCAGACATGTAGTCGTCCATTTGGGAATTTGTGTCTTTGAGTTCTATAGAAATGACAGAGAGAGGATTTTAGTCCTTGGAAGTACGTTGTTTCAGGGTGTTAGATGTGATTTTCGTAAAATCATTAGAGTGCGCCACAAGGTGGTGTGACGGTAATAAAGTCTGTCATGGTCGGTGCAAACCGCTGAGAGAAATTCGTAAGTGTCACCAGGGAAACGTCGACTATCTCTATAGCGAGTGTATTTACGTGCGAGGCCTATTTACATATATAATAGCCTAGTAGTATAGTCAGCGAGTGAGGCCTATGTATGTATATACTCGTATATCACATAATAGCCTAGCGTATGTCTAGCACATAACAAGTAAGAGTCTCGGTTCTCTCGTGGTCAGAGTCTACTAACGTATTCCTGTTTGACATAACCATTTCAGACCTCACATCATCTTTCCTTAATTGTACATAGTTGATCAGGCTATGTTAAATTAAAGTCGTATGATGTAATTCCTGAACCAATCATGCCTAATAAGGAAATACTGCCTAATGGTCATAGTCTAGGCCCACTAAATGCAACCTAGTTCACTATAACCTTAGGCTCTGATACCAATCTGTAACACCCCCGAAATTCACTGTTTTGCGGAAGCATAGTTTGGGGTGTTACTAATTAAATATCACAGCACAAAGATAAAGCAAACGACCTCTAAATGAGACGTTTTGTAAATTAGTTACATTCCATAGATATAATGTTTGAAAACTTAGTGTTTTCGTATACAAAATGTAGTTTCCCCTAGAGTCCACGCGTATAGCGGGAGATTCTATTACATAATCAAAATATACAAAAGATAATGCTAAGAATCTCCGTTAATGCAGTTGTGTTGAAATCATGCGACTCTAGCTAAAATCCTGGAGTAATCCTACTCCATCCGGGTACCTGAGAAAACATGCTAAAAAGTGTCAACCAAAAAGGTTGGTGAATCTCACAGGTTTGTAAATGATATCGGCTTTGAACACGAGATTTCATTAGTAGTGCCCGTAGGCGTAAAATCAGCCATTGCAATCCAGCAATCGTAAAATCAGTATTTGCAATCCAGCAAATGTAAATAAATAAGTTTATACCGTTGCCATGAGGCTCATAATCGAAGCTTAACCCGTAAATAATATGTTTGCTCCCGTGACATGCTCGTAAGTGAGCAAGCATCCGTAACGAATAAGTTGTCACCCGTTTATACGTGTAAATCGGTACGTGGCAGCGCTACTGCCCCGGGTGGGGAGGGTCATTTCCCTAATGGATCCATTAACTACTGTTCGCGCTTAAGTCCATAACTAACGATATATGATGGAGAGACTTCTGTTTGTAAGTAAACTCATGCAATTCCGTTTGGTATAGTAAACAGTTTAGTACTTGTGTTCAAATAAAAGCAGTTGCAAGTTTCTCACCCCGTATGTAAAACAGTAAAAAGTGGGGCTGTAAGACTCACCTGAGTCTTTGCAAGTACGTTTATATCAATAAACGAGTAAGTAATATCAACCGTAGGTTCTCCGAACCCGTAACCTTCAAATGCCTAAACATATAAGGTTAAGTAAGTAGATGTCTCGCAAGACCACCTAGGCTAGTTGTTTACACAACTCATTATGTCCAAGTGTTTGTTTAGTAATCCGTTTGTAGTTTGAAAACAAATATGGCCCGTTGGTGACGGTTTGTAATAATGATTCAAAGTGTTATCATTTATAACGCAATTTAGTGTAATTGTAATAGAAAGTATGTTCTATGACGTTTGTTAAGTCGTATGACATAAGTATTTGAAGTTGTGTAAGTTCGACACTTAGTAAAATCTGACTTTTCAAGGTTCTGGTTTGTGCGACGTAGCATGCGACGTAGCATGCGACGTAGGGTGCGACGTAGGGAGGTACGTCGCATGATGCGACCTTCGCAAATCAATGCGACGTAGGAGGCGACGTCGCTAATGCGACGTTGGTTCGGTTTGCGACGTAAAAGTCTACGTCGCTATGTGCGACGTCCGCAAGTTAATGCGACGTAATAGGCTGCGTCGCTAGTGCGACGTTGGGATATCTGTGCGACGTAGGCCGTGACGTCGCTAAATGCGACGTTGGCCACAAAATGCGACGTTTTGAGCTACGTCGCAGAAAGTCCAGCGTCTCTGCGACGTAGCGGTCTGATCGGAGTTTGGTGGCCGGAAAATCGGTCGAAAAGCTTCCGTTCGGTCCAAATCTTTTACCCAACCCATTTTTGGACATTTTAAGCATATATAAACCATAAAAACGTAAAAATGAGCAAAAACGGAGAGTTTCGGGTTTTGTCGGAAACTTACAATTTGCCGAAATGAAATTCCGGAAAGATAGGATTGTAGATCGCGAAGTGGTGAACGTTTTTCCCTAAAGAGGTGGTATGATCCGGCGTCGTTTAGTAGGTTTATTTTGCGGTTTTGTAGGATTTTTGGTGATGAAATTTGAGAGAAAAGAAAAGAGAGGAGAGAGAGGGAAAATGAAATAAAGAAAGAAAAGGGTGGGGAAATGGGAGGTTATCCTCCCATTTTCCGGTCCCCGCAACCCGTGCGGTGTTCGTTTCCTCCGTAGTTTAAACGTTAAATCAAGCAGTTATATTTTTTTTAAAAGATGACGGGAATATTTTTAATGAAATGCCTTGAAATTAATTATAAAAACATTTGTCGAAGTATTAAAATTCTTAACTCGCATTTAATACGTATTCGTTAAATTATTTAAAATGTCGTCGTGATATAATGAATAGTGTTTGATCGCTGTGTATTTTATATAATAAAATACGTTCTCATTATTTAGGTAAGTTTCTGTCACCAACGTCCAAGTAACTGTGTCGGACTCCGTCCGGTTAATTCGTACGATTAATCCAAATCGCGTATGTACACACATATATATATAATTCACCTTATATATATACAAATAGAGTCTGCAATTAGTCCTATTACATACTAATTACAACTAGTTACAAGTAATTAGGCAAAATTAATTATCCTAATTTAGCAGGTGTTACATGCATGTTGAGTGCAGATCGAGTGGTGTGTTTGGGCTAAAAAGTATTACGTGGATAACGGGTTAAAACATACATCTTTCGGGCATTTCAAAGTTGTTGAGGCTTAACCACAGACGAACTCAATATTAAAGCGTGACTCGACAACTTTGAACAATTGCAATACTTGAGATAATTGGGCATGAAATAGGAACATACTTTAATAGGTGAATTGATGTATAGATTGTCTTGGCATTTTTCCAATATACACGTACTAAATGATGGTCTCCATAATATGCTTACTGATGTGTATTGGTTAATGTAATAGTGATATATGAGTATACCATGAATTGATAGTTTACAAAATGAAAATGTTGAGCAACAAGTTTGTAGCTGTCGTAGGTTGAATTTGTTGTGTTTGTGATAGTTCATGTTAGATTAAGGTAAGCAAGTCTTACCTTTTCATTTCTGTGTTGCAGGTACTTTCTAGTGGGTCAAAATGCGTTCATTTCCATTAATCGAAGAAGTCGTTAGGGTGGGCAATGTAGCTTTGCAAATAACATTATCTTCGCAAGCATTTTTGTTTCACGATGATACTAAATCTATTGTGGTATTAGGTTGGGCTTGTTATTTTTTAAAATGGCATGTCATTGTTTAGCTATATCTTTGAACTTTGAATTGTATACAGTTGAATTAAAATTATGCTCAGAAAGAGATGTTTGAAGTTAATGACGTTTTGTATCATATATTGTCGTTTTGTAAATAGGGTGAAAAATATTTATATTGTAACACCCAGTCCTCGGGTCTAGTAGTATTTAATATTTTCTGACTGTGAATTATTATTAAGTGTGTCAGAAAATAGGTGTGTTGTATTATTTGAAATAAATAGTGATAAAAGTCGAATAATTTATTGTGACTAATAAATTATTGAGTGTTTTAATTTTATTTAGTTGACGGTAAAATAAAATAATGTTTCCCCGCAAATGGTTTTTAAGTTCCAGACAATGATAAGTACGGGGGACAAAACTAGTACACCTATTTCTAATATATGTGTAAAATGTGTCTGAGACTTCTCTAAAATTCCAGAGAATTCGGGAGAGAGCGAGAGGTTGATCTAAACCCTAAACCTAATCAAAATCATCATCAATCATCAAAATCTTGTGGGATCAATCCCTGTTCTTCCTTGTTCTTGGTCTGGCCGAACCGTACGCACCATAGGGACGATTCAAAAATTTTGAAACAAGCTTGGAGGTTAAATTGAGCTTATAGAACTATGATTCAAGCTTCCAAAACATGGATTAATCATTCTTCCATCCTTTTAATCATCTTGTAAGTATAGATTCTTCAATTTTTATAACCTTAGAAAATGGGTTTTGGTGTAAATGATGAATTAGGATGATTGATATGAAATTGAAGCTTGTTATGCTTATATAATTGCTAGTTGAGGTTTGTAGGAGGATTATAACTTAAATCCTAACGTAGAAATGAAGAAAATTATGTATGATCATATAGATAGTTTATGGGTTAGTTGTTAATCATGAATTGAAGCCTATTGTTATGTTATAGTTGTTAGTTAGTGCCTAATTCATGATTATAAGTTTAGTGGTAACTTGAAATTAAAGAATTTGATTAAGTGTTCTTGAGGTTATTGATGAACTTGATGATGATAATGAATTATATGATAAAATTAGCATTTTGGTGATTAAGAACACTTAATTGATGATTAAAGATGATGATTGTGTGAACTTAATTGTTAAGTATTCATTAGACTTAAATATTGGAAGTTTGATGAATTGTTGATGGTAGAGGTTAATAACCTTAGTTGTGGTTTAACTATATTGGTTAGTGATGATGGAAGTGGATTAATGTGCTAAGGTGGTCATGATAATCATAATTTGATAAATGATGGTGAACTAATGATGTTAAAGGTGATTATTCATACTCTTGGAATGAATAATGTGAAATTACTACAAGTACCAATTTGATTAATGTATAGTTGAAAAAGTGATTATCATGATATCTAATTCAAGAAGTATGAATTTGGAATTATAATTTGGAATTGTTGATACAAGTATGTTTGAATGGTGTTGTATACTTTTGAGACATGTAACTAACTTGTGATATTATGTTGTATTCTCAGATGAGCAGAAGGCTCAGTGATATTAGACTACTGAGTGGATGACTGAGGTATTCGGTGAGTGGATCTCTAATCCTCAGCGTAACTTGGTTGTAACAAGTTTGGTTACGACAAGTAACGTGTTATTACTTTATTAGTCGCATTGATAATAATGTTGATATGTTGACCAGTTGAATATGTGACTTGTTGATTACGTGATCACTTGAATTAATTGGCCTTTGGGCATCAGTTGTTAATGAGGCAACGAGTTGTTGAACTGTTGGTTGGGCTAGTTGGTTATCCAAAGTTTAACACACCTCCTGTGTTAGTTGAAGATAATCACTAGCTATCGGTCTCGTCCGTATGGCCATACGGATAGGTTGGATAAGTGTTCTTGGGGAGCCACCCGGGTTTATGGTTATCCCCAGAGCCGCCGATCCTCATTATGGTGTTGTTGATTAGTTGAGTTGTTGCATTGTTGAACTGATGTATTGTTGATGTGTTGTACTGTGTACTTGTTTATTTAGTGCTATGTGTTGTACACAAGGTTGTTGAGCTAAGTTAGGCTGTTGATTAGTTATCTGCTCACTTAGCGTTATGCTAATCCCCCACATTATCCCTTCTTGCAGGTTTTGCATATAATTTGGGTGGGCAAGAAGTTGGACTAGAAGGAATGTTTGACCTCGAGGCATTACTCTGATAGTGGAATTATATAAAATAATGTTTTAACATGTTTTTATATAACACCTCTGTCGAGAAGTTATGTTTTTAAAAGGTTGAATTTTATATGTTGACAAAATGGTGTAAACTATTACTAGTTATTTGGACTTACGCTTCCGATTTACTATATCTAAATAAGTATAAATGAGGGGTGTTATAAGTTGGTATCAGAGCGTGGTTTGGGTGAATTGGATATTTTAAGATGTTCAATCCCAAACTTAGATTTGTGTCAAGTCAAACATTCCAGGGGTGGGGATTAGTGGTTGTATGAGAAAGTTGTTATTGAATGTGTACTAACCTATAATCAGTTGCAAGATTGTTGTTTTGGTTGCAGAGACGGAGGAACATGAGGAACCGTCTGGTATTCTCAATGATTCCTCAATACTCGTGGGCCTAAATGTATCAGGTACTTTTCGATAAGCTTAGTGTATTTAAATAAGCTTGAATTGTTTACTTGCTATGGTATGAGTAGTAGTAAAATTAATCGAGTTAGACTGAGATGAATCCCCAGTTGTGAGTCGTTGATGATTATTACTTGTTAATAAGATGATAGAAATATTAATGGGTAATTTTGAATGAATTTGAAGTAATTGAATTGTGTAGATACATTGTTGAATAAGGTGTAATAGTTGTATTATGTGGATTTAATTGTGTCTACAATATGAAATTAAAATATGAAATCGGTTGTATGAATTGTTATGTGAAATAATAATTTTGGAAGTAATATGATTAGCAAAGTTGAAATGACTCCATGTAGTGAAATGAGATGTTGGAATATCTCGATTGAAGTAATATGGAGTTGTATTGATGTTCAAATTAGAAGGTGTCCATTAATTGGAATGTGTGTCGTTGACTTGGAAAAGTCAAAGTCAAATGTGGAAAGGTCCAATTTGGTAATATATACCATAAAGTGATGAATATGGTAAGATTTTTATGTGTTTAATAATGATCATGATTGTAATTGAATTATGATCTATATACTAAAAGTGGTAAAATAATGAAGTCGAAGTGGTTAACCAAACTTATATGTATTGACAAGTGGTGAAAAGTCAAAGTGATCATGAAATTGGAAAACTTGTTGTGATCAGTCTAAATATAGTAATTTTAATGTGAATTGGTGCTTTATGTAACACCCAGTTATCGGGTCTGGTAGTATTTTAATATTTTCTGACGGTGAGTTATTATTTAATGTGTCAGAAAATGATTTCCTTTGTTATTTGAAAATAAATGAGGAAAAGAGTTGAATAATTTATTGTGACTAATAAATTATTGATTGTTTTAAATTAACTCAGTTGACGGTAAAATAAAATAATGTTTCCCCGCAAATGGTTTTTAAGTTCCAGACAATGATAAGTATGGGGAATGAAATTTAAACAATTCTAGTACACTTCTAAATGTTAAGTCGGTTGTTTAATTCCTACCTTATACATACATACGTATGTATTATGCATACATACATGAAAAATCATAAATCAAAACAGGAAGAAAAACATATGAGCTAGGGTTTGATTCAAAATCAATTGTAAGAATGAAATTGAAGATTCTAAACACGAATTCAAGCTTCTATCATCATTATAATCAAGGTATGATCTTGTGTTCTTTCTCTAATTGACCTAGAAATGATTTCTTATATGGGTTTTGATGGGTTATTGATTATAATCCGAATTTGAGGTTTGAAATTGTTAAATTGATGTTAATTTAGCTTAATTATGGTGATAGTTAACATTAATTAAGCTAAGGGTTTCGAATTTGATTTGGTGTTCATGAGAAATGGATGATTATGATGAGTTCATGGGGTTTTTGATGGATTAATGGTTTTAATCCGAAATTAAAGTTTGATGTTAGTTAAAATAGTGTTAAGAAGTGTAACTAAGATGGTTAGTAACTTTGACCTAACTTAGAAGTGGATTGATTAAGTTGTAAAGTTTATGATCAAAATGGGTTTGATCATATGATGATGCTTTGATGTTAATACACTATAATTAGTGATTATAAAAGTTGTTGGAATGTTATTAGGAAGAATTGAAGTATTGAATCAAGTGTTTGATTATGAGAATTAACTATACTTATGATAATAATGGTGATAATATCATGTTAAGAAGCTATGATTAAAGTAATCATGTGATTAAAGGGATTAAGATGGATGAATGTAATAAGATGATCATATGATCATCAAGTTGATTAGTTATAATTAAAGTAGCTTAACATGATGGTGTGATTCTAATGATTATTCATAATCTTGAAATAATGAATGTTGAATTAATACAAGTTAGTGATAAGTTGATTGATGTAATTACAATTGTATAATGTATATCATTATTGAGACAATTGTCAAGTGACTAACTTGTGTTATTCCAATGTATTCTCAGATGTGGAGCAAGGCTCAGTTGGACCCCTAAACGGGTCGACTAGTTAAAACATGATAAAACGAGTGTATGGGGGTGATGAATGTGCCCACACGTCATAATTATATGTATAAACATGTTGTTAAAAAGGTTAAATTCAGAAACCATGTGGATTGGATTTTGACGTGTCCACCAAAATGGCTCAAAATGGCCTAAAATTGGTTATACGTCCGTTTTCTCGTAAAACGTGTAAATTGAAAAAGTGGAAAAATGGAAAGTTGTATTTTGATTATATAAAGGTGCCTGTAAAATTTCAGACTCTAATTCTTTACGGTTTGTGAGATATGCACATTTGAATTTCGCATTTTTGCACTAAGTTGTGCAGGCTGTTGTGCAGACAAGGGACCCGGCGGGTCTGATGGTGGACCCGGCTGCTAATGGTACAAAACCGGTGGCTGGTCACCCAAGCCGGCGGCTGCTATAGCTTTTATACGGCAAAATTTTTCTGTTAGTGAAAATTTAATTCGCCCGGCGGCTGGGGGTCAGAAGCCGGCGGATCCTAAATAGAACCCGGCGGCTTCCCTGTAGAAGCCGGCGGTTTGTGGGTATTTACAGGATTAAAATATTTTTTTTACGTTTTTCGACGTTCGACGTAACGTTTGACGTAGAAATTTCCGCTAGAAAATTTCGGTGTCCGATTCAGACGAAATTTACATGTCCACTCAAAAATGGCCCAACGGTCAAAGCTCATCGCTATGCCATGAGCCCTGTTAGTTTTCGGCACTTCGGGGTCGTTTGGGGCTCGAAAACCGCGTTTTATTGTTTTTCGAACCTTATTTTGAACTTTTAGCTTACGTTTTGTATTGGGCTTTTGTTTTATGGAGCCCAGAGATCATTCCTATGACTATATGCAATATTAAAACTTGTTTTAAGAGGTCTATATGATTCATTGTGTATAAGTCGGTTGTAGGCGGTTTACTTAACTACAAAGTATACCAGTAAATGGTATTGTTGATTGCTACTAGCAAGAATTAGTAAACATTGATTAGATAATCATATGAACTATATTATGTGGACTAATTGAAATGAGATGAAGTAGTTGAATTACTTAGAGTATTATAAAATGTTGAATTAAGCGTTTTAAGAAATTACGAAATAAGCATAGGAGCTTATATTGATGTAATAGTTAAGCATGAAATACTCAATTGTGATTTGATTAAAGGTATATAGATTGACTATTATGTGTTGAATATTATACATAATATTGATGAATTGTTTAGTACTAAATGTACTATAAGTATTAAGTTATATAAATAATACTTGATATTGAATCGGGTAATAAAGAAGTTGATTGAGGTATTTGTGTCAGACATTGGTGTAGTATGCTTATATTGTTAATATATAAATGATAATATGAGTAGTTCATATTAAAAGTGATAAGTTGAAAATAGTAGCAAGTTAATAATTGGGAATATACTTGCTATTACAGGTTGTTGTAATTGTGTAAAGTGTTGATATTACTGTTGAGCAATATGTGAGAGTAAAAATAATTACTTAGGAGATAAATGGTGTGAAGTGGCCTGAGAATAAAGTGTGACTGACATAATATGACGACGTCTGGCCAACGTATTTATATTATGCCATTTCACATGGAGTTGTTGAGGTTACTAAGTACCATATAAAGTTAAGTGGTTTTAAAATCGCAGGTAAGATATGTTGACCTGTAATTGATAAATAGTCAATGATGGACTAATATGAAAGAGTAATAAACCACTAAGTTGTTGTTGCTAATATGATATCTATGGCACAATTGATGTGTATGTGTGATGCATTGTCAATAGTAAGAGTTAAGAGTTGATTTAAGCAAAGTAGAGGTAAGTTGAATATGAATAATATTGTGTTAATATTGTTAAATAGATGACTAATGTCAGCACCTTGTGTTGTTGAGATACCAATGATGATGTTTGGTATTAACAGGTGTTGAGTTAGCATCCAAGTTGTTGTGAAAGGGTGCTAGTTGATTATATGAAACTGGTTGTAACAATAAAATAAATTGACCTCTACCTATTGCTTACTGATTTTATTACTTGTTGATGGTTAGATGATTGTAGATTTCTGTCAAGTAAAGGATTTCATATAATCAAGTTGTGTTTTTAATTACCAGTGTAAAGTTGAAATTTTCACATGGATATGTGTTACATTTGTAAACAGTGATTATGTGTTTTAATTGTTTACATGACTAAGTATGAATGGTCATGTAAGTGGTCAATTAAATTAATAGAAACTGGGTAGAGGCAATGTGTTGGTGCAAGGAGGAAAAATAGAAACATTTACATTTGGATATGTGAATGTGGAAAGAATCGAAACCGTGTATTTATATATATAAGTTGCTCAAGGGAGTAACGTATGATATGTGTGTACATTGTGATTAAATAGTTGATTTTGATACACCTTATGCTGGTTTTAACATTGGGTGCTAGGTATTGGAATTGAACACTAAGCACAATTTATGTGTTTATGTGTGTTTATCTGAGTTTAGTTAAAGTACGAACTTATTGTGTGTAAGTTGATATCTACATGAAGGTATGCGATTAAGTACACTATAGTGACTAAGTGTGATCAGATTTCGAGGACGAAATCTCTTTAAGGGGGAGAGATTTGTAACACCCAGTCCTCGGGTCTAGTAGTATTTAATATTTTCTGACTGTGAATTATTATTAAGTGTGTCAGAAAATAGGTGTGTTGTATTATTTGAAATAAATAGTGATAAAAGTCGAATAATTTATTGTGACTAATAAATTATTGAGTGTTTTAATTTTATTTAGTTGACGGTAAAATAAAATAATGTTTCCCCGCAAATGGTTTTTAAGTTCCAGACAATGATAAGTACGGGGGACAAAACTAGTACACCTATTTCTAATATATGTGTAAAATGTGTCTGAGACTTCTCTAAAATTCCAGAGAATTCGGGAGAGAGCGAGAGGTTGATCTAAACCCTAAACCTAATCAAAATCATCATCAATCATCAAAATCTTGTGGGATCAATCCCTGTTCTTCCTTGTTCTTGGTCTGGCCGAACCGTACGCACCATAGGGACGATTCAAAAATTTTGAAACAAGCTTGGAGGTTAAATTGAGCTTATAGAACTATGATTCAAGCTTCCAAAACATGGATTAATCATTCTTCCATCCTTTTAATCATCTTGTAAGTATTGATTCTTCAATTTTTATAACCTTAGAAAATGGGTTTTGGTGTAAATGATGAATTAGGATGATTGATATGAAATTGAAGCTTGTTATGCTTATATAATTGCTAGTTGAGGTTTGTAGGAGGATTATAACTTAAATCCTAACGTAGAAATGAAGAAAATTATGTATGATCATATAGATAGTTTATGGGTTAGTTGGTAAATCATGAATTGAAGCCTATTGTTATGTTATAGTTGTTAGTTAGTGCCTAATTCATGATTATAAGTTTATTGGTAACTTGAAATTAAAGAATTTGATTAAGTGTTCTTGAGGTTATTGATGAACTTGATGATGATAATGAATTATATGATAAAATTAGCATTTTGGTGATTAAGAACACTTAATTGATGATTAAAGATGATGATTGTGTGAACTTAATTGTTAAGTATTCATTAGACTTAAATATTGGAAGTTTGATGAATTGTTGATGGTAGAGGTTAATAACCTTAGTTGTGGTTTAACTATATTGGTTAGTGATGATGGAAGTGGATTAATGTGCTAAGGTGGTCATGATAATCATAATTTGATAAATGATGGTGAACTAATGATGTTAAAGGTGATTATTCATACTCTTGGAATGAATAATGTGAAATTACTACAAGTACCAATTTGATTAATGTATAGTTGAAAAAGTGATTATCATGATATCTAATTCAAGAAGTATGAATTTGGAATTATAATTTGGAATTGTTGATGCAAGTATGTTTGAATGGTGTTGTATACTTTTGAGACATGTAACTAACTTGTGATATTATGTTGTATTCTCAGATGAGCAGAAGGCTCAGTGATATTAGACTACTGAGTGGATGACTGAGGTATTCGGTGAGTGGATCTCTAATCCTCAGCGTAACTTGGTTGTAACAAGTTTGGTTACGACAAGTAACGTGTTATTACTTTATTAGTCGCATTGATAATAATGTTGATATGTTGACCAGTTGAATATGTGACTTGTTGATTACGTGATCACTTGAATTAATTGGCCTTTGGGCATCAGTTGTTAATGAGGCAACGAGTTGTTGAACTGTTGGTTGGGCTAGTTGGTTATCCAAAGTTTAACACACCTCCTGTGTTAGTTGAAGATAATCACTAGCTATCGGTCTTGTCCGTATGGCCATACGGATAGGTTGGATAAGTGTTCTTGGGGAGCCACCCGGGTTTATGGTTATCCCCAGAGCCGCCGATCCTCATTAAGGTGTTGTTGATTAGTTGAGTTGTTGCATTGTTGAACTGATGTATTGTTGATGTGTTGTACTGTGTACTTGTTTATTTAGTGCTATGTGTTGTACACAAGGTTGTTGAGCTAAGTTAGGCTGTTGATTAGTTATCTGCTCACTTAGCGTTATGCTAATCCCCCACATTATCCCTTCTTGCAGGTTTTGCATATAATTTGGGTGGGCAAGAAGTTGGACTAGAAGGAATGTTTGACCTCGAGGCATTACTCTGATAGTGGAATTGTATAAAATAATGTTTTAACATGTTTTTATATAACACCTCTGTCGAAAAGTTATGTTTTTAAAAGGTTGAATTTTATATGTTGACAAAATGGTGTAAACTATTACTAGTTATTTGGACTTACGCTTCCGATTTACTATATCTAAATAAGTATAAATGAGGGGTGTTATATATATTAATGGTAATATCATAATAAAAATTCAATTTCATTTCTCTGTATTCGGTACCAAACAAAGGAATAGTTCGCCGGAAATTGGCCTAGGGTTCCGGCAAGAAAGATACTGACGCGAGGAAGCACGTGATGGAACGGTATGGCGTAGAAAAAATAACCGGCTAGCTCACCGATGCCGGGGATGTGCTCAGATATAAAAAGTGTGAAATAAACCATTGTAGAGGATGTAAAGGAGAGATCAAGACATCGTCGGCTGGAAGAATTGACTCAATTAAGAGATCTCTAAACAACAATAACCAATCTGTGCAAAATATGAACAACACTTAAAACAAATATTAGAGGCAATTTCCGGGATCTTAAAATAATAATACATGAAAGATTGATATCCATGCATGACTTTATTAAGAAAGAAAATTAAATACGAGTATTGAGTAATAATCTGAAAAACTTATTCTCTTTTCCAAACCCAGATTAATACAGATGTATTTACAAATCGTTTTGGTAGAAAAAATAAGGAAGAAAAACGCTATAGAGAGATACTTTTGCGGTGGTAATCGACTATTGCAACGGCACTACTGCCGGACTACCGTTGCTTCTGCCGGAAAATTTTATAATGGCTATATTCCATTAGATATATATATCTGTATTTGTAATGAAAAAAAAAATTATAGCCTTTGAAAATAAAAAATAAAAAACAAAAAGTTATGAAAGTACTATTATACCCCTAACGAACAAAAAGTTATGGAAGGGTATGGATTGGCGGATAGTAAGGTGGTGCGAAGTTACCAACATAACCCTTGTGAACAGTAAAAAGTGCCTAACTTTTCATCGCTACCACAGTTGTACCACCGCCGCAAATCCCCACGCCCCACCCGGGTTCAAGCCTCTGGGAGTACAAAAAATCCTATGCTCCATGTGTGGGGTCACTGGGGCCAGGTGTTTAGCCGGACGGGTTGTCTCTTGCGGGTGGAGCTCCGTGGATCTACGGATCCGGGGTTAAAGGTTCCCTCCAATAACCTTTTTTTTAATGTGTAAAAGAGAAATTCTTGAATTATTTAATACAAGACACATAAGGGCGCATTTCTTATTTATACATTAATAATCATTTCACGAAGGGAGATGATACATACATATTCTTACATAGAGAAGAGTTCAATTGAGACCATTTATTTTGTGTGAGAATGGGGGAACCAACCACAATATGCCACGTGTCACTTTTTTCTCTCTCATCCACGTTTTTAAAAATTAAATATCTCACAAACGACAAGTCAAAAAATCATGAAAATTGCACCATATTTTTCAGCGTTTTATCCTCTTCGATTTGCCATCCATTAAGGCATACTTCCGACGAACTTTTTTTTTTTTTTTTTCATTTTTTGGTGGGTTTTACATATTAGTAACACATGTGTTAGTGATTGATTGTACATTTGATTTAAGGTTTAGGGTTAGGGTTTAGCAGGGTTTAGTGTTAGGGTTTAGCAGGGTTTAGTGTTAGGGTTTAGCAGGGTTTATGGTTTAGTATGATTTAGGGTTTATAGTTTTATAAAGCGTTTAGGGTTTAGGGTTTGGGGTTTAAGGGTTAGGGTTTAGGGTTGGGAGTTTGGGGTTTCGAACGAAACCCCAAACTCCCAACCCTAAACACTAAACCCTAACCCCTAAACCCCAAACCCTAAACCCTAAACACAACATTGTAACACACGTGTTAGTAATGTGAAACCCACCAAAAATAATGAAAAAAAAAACTCGTCGAAAGTATGCCTTAATGGTGTCCGAAACCCCAAACTCCCAACCCTAAACCCTAACCCCTAAACCCCAAACCCTAAACCCTGAACGCAACATTGTAACACACGTGTTAGTAATGTGAAACCCACCAAAAATAATGAAAAAAAACTCGTCGAAAGTATGCCTTAATGGACGGCAAATCGAAGATGATCAAACGCTCAATCTAATGGTGCAATTTTCATAATTTTTCGATTTGTCGTTTGTGAGATATTTAACTTAAGGGGTAAATGGGTTTTGTATTCTCTTTGTACACATTGCATCATATCATTGGTTTCTCCATTCTCACACAAATTTTTAGTCTCATTTGAACCTTACCCATTCTTACATAATATTATTTGACATGCAAATCATTTGAGTATTAATAAAAAAGAGAATAAAAATAAAGACTAACAAATTATGAGCCCTTATTTGAAAATTTAGGGGTAAAAAGTTATTTGACAAATCCAAAAGGAAATTTAAAAGAAATAAAGGCTCTCTAAACTTAAAAAAAAAACAATCAATAGATGGATTAAATGGTTTATTATGTTCTCTATATTCGGAATTTCAAAATATAATTCTAAGGGTAGGGTTCAAATGAGAATAGGAATTTGTGTAAGAATGAGGAAACCAATGATATCAAGCCATGTGTATAAAGAGAATGTTCCACATGTACAAAACCCATTTACCCCCAACATCAATTATCTCACAAACGACAAATCGAAAAATTATGAAAATCGCACCATTAAATTCGTCGTTTTCTCCTCTTCGATTTGCCGTCCCTCAAGACATACTTTCGAAAAGTTTTTTTTTTCATTTTTTTGGTGGGTTTCACATTTACTAACACATGTGTTAAAGTGTGTTACAAAACGCTAAACCTCAAACCCTAAACCCTAAACCCTAAACCCCAAATCCTAAACCCTAAACGCTTTACAAAACGCTAAACCCTAAATCTTTCTAAACCCTAAACCTTGAACCCCTTCTAAACCCTAAACCCTTATAAACCCTAAACCATAAACCCTACTAAACCCTAAACCTAACCCTAAACCCTAACCTTAACCACAAATTAAATGTACAACTAATCACTAACACGTGTGTTACTAATTTGTGAAACCCACCAAAAAATGAGAAAAAAAAAGTTGTCAAAAGTATGCCTTGAGGGACGACAAATCGAAGAGGAGAAAACGCTGAATTTTATGGTGCAATTTTCATGATTTTTCGACTTACCGTTTGTGAGATATTTAATTTTTAAAAATGTGGAGGAGAGAGAATAAAGTGTGGAGGAGAGAGAATAAAGTGACACATGGCAGAAATCTGTTGGTTCCCTCATTCTCACTCAAAATTGGTGTACTCATTTGAACCTTACTCATAATTCTAATTCTATTCGTTATCTTTACAAAACTAATTAGGTTGTCAATTGTATGCTATCATCTGTTAATCAAAAACATGGTAAATACTTTATCATTAAATCATTAAATTTATAAAATTGTAAAGTCAATTATTGATTAAAGTTTATTAGGTTTAGTATTTACGACAATTTAACCTATAAAATGATGAGTAACATTCACATGTCGTAATTTTCAACCGACATACATTCAAAATGCAATTTTCAGTATCTTCTTAGCTTTGACAAACTTTAATACAAGACACATAAGGGCGCGTTTCTTATTTATATGTAAATTAATAATTATAGCAACAGCTTGTTTTAGTAACAATGACTTGAGTTGCGGGTGAAAATGGGTATAGAAGCCTAAAAAATCAAAGGATTGGTAAGCCAACAAAACAGAGCTTTAAGTTATGTCACCACCAACTCTTGTTGATTGCTTCAACTTCTCTTTTTCCTATTTTTAAATAATAACAATGCAAAACATTTAAGGGCCAGAAATTTTTTTCCAATTTTCTTTTTCCATTTCACTAGAGAATGAGAAGTGTTTTACCTCTCTAGAAAAACATGAAAAATTTAGAAAACGTGTTTAGTTGCAAGGGGTGTAGTTTTCCTTTTTCAAAAAATAGTAGATATGAAAAACTTAGAAAACCATCAAAAGTAGTTTTCAACTTTGTAGTTATAAAAAGGAAAATAAGGATTTTCCTTTTCTTAGAAAACTCGAATTTGAACACGTTTTCTAATTTTGTTAGAGAATTTTTCTGGAAAAGTGAGGAGTTTTCTGTAACTAAACGCACCCTTATTTTCCTCCAAATAATTCAACTAAAGCCACTGCCATCAATCTCTTCGGTTGCTTTCTTCTTCCTTTGATCAGTTGTGACACCGTTGGCACGACTTCATCACTTCGTTTCTTCCTCCAGCCGAAGAAAGGGAGAGAGAATAAATGCGGGGCCAGTTATATTTAATGTATTGTTTAATATATGTAAATGTAGGTATATTGGTAAATGTGAGGTCCAAAAATTGAAGTGATGAAACCACCATTGACACTCTTGTGTCTTCTTTTCGTCGGTTTTTGATGTGCTGATGTAGCACAAGGGAAGAAAGAAGTGACGAAAGTACCGTTGGGAATGGTATAACACAACCATCAGCAACCTCAAACCAATGACTAGATAGAGCCCATACCCTTTAATTCATGCCCATCATTTGATTTTTAGTTTTTATCTATAACCCTTATAATGCATTTAATTCTTTTTGCCTTAAATTTACCCAAAGAGATATGGGAAATCCCTATCATACCCCTCACCCTCATGTCTCAAAATTACATGGAAACAATTCATTCTCTTTATAACACAATCACTACACATTCCTAATCAAATAAAGTCAAAACATCATAAGATTTTCAAGTTCAACAATGAAATCGGCACTTTACTTCATTTCATTCGTACCTGCAACATGAATGACCTTCATCTGTGAAATTATAACAATAGCAATAGTTTTGCACAATACTCTAATAACATATATCGTTATTATTTAAAATAAAAATAATGAGATTGTGAGAAATGATCTAGCAAACAAAGAACAATTATGATAATACATAGCTAAATTAAGATAATCGTTTATGTTTCGCTGCATTGCGCGGGTAAATATACTAGTTATATAATATAAGTCTCGATCAACATTCTCATAACTCGTATTAGATAGGTGAGCTTTTATAATTACAAAAGTGAACAACAATTGATCATTTAGGGTCAAACTTCGAAGAGATAGCTCATTAATTCTACTTGCAATACACACTTATCGTTCCTTAATCCTATGTTTAAATTCTAGTAAATTATACAAAACTATAGATATAGTTATTTGTTTGTTCAATTCGAGCTTTGCTGTTTGAACATTCTTCTTGGACATCAAATTATTACAGTAGTATTTAGTACGAAGTATTTCTCAAAGCTCATCAGGTCATAACTGAGAATGAAAGAGGAAAAATACTTGAATTTATACAAGTCAAGGAACAAACTGATATCATATATTGGAAAACCCCCTCTAGAGTACAGATCGTATTAAAACTTAAAAGGCTTAACAGATTACAGGATCCATTTTAAACCCTCAAGTAGATATATGCATGTATTTTAATAGTGTAATTATGATTTATGTATCACCAACATAGCACCAAAAAATACTCCATGATAGTGTGCTAGTGGTATAACCCAATGTCAGCTTCAAACAAGTAAGCTAAAATGTACATACCAAAACTTACTTCACACAAAATGATTAATATATTCCAATTTTCTTAAAGCAAATGCAAACTGTGATGACATTGAAAGGGAAAACGAACTTGCCAGCTCAATGCGTACCATCATCTCTAAACTCCCCATTCATCGGTTTGATCAATGCATCAGCCCCAGCTTGGATTTAGCTATGTATATCGCTGATCTAATTGGCTTCATCTCAGGACCCATGCACCCCCTAAACTCACATATGACATCCACCAGCAATGTATGAAAAGTGGGCTACTTTTTTGGTTGGAGATGAACACACATCATTGTTTAACTGCCATGTACAGATTAATCATGATATTAGTTTTCTTGTTTCAAACTAAGAGCATCTCCAACAAAAGGTTTTTGCTATCAGAAAAAGCTTTAGAAAATATTTTGACATTCTAGTGTATTATTTTATAGCAAGGTTAGAGATCTATCAAGTTAGAGATATACTAGACCTTAGCTATTTGCATAATTATAATACCGTTTTAAGGGTGTTTGTGTACATAAAATCTTTTTCTCATTAAAAGCTTTCGATGTTGATGCTCTTACAGCTGTAACTCCATATCTGGCAGTTTTGTACTCTTATTTAATGTCTTTTAAAGTGTTCTGTGCAAAAGCGATGAACAAACTTCGAATTTGTGAACAAAATAATTGGTTCGGCTGGTAAATAAATTTGACTATGAAACAAACAAAATAAAGTGACTGGAGTACCCACCGTAAACTTTACATTCAGACGTTTTTGGTTGTCACTCCTCAATCAATGTTTGGACTCTCTGCAGTGTGCACCAATATAACATATACTTTAAAAACAGAAAAGAGAAGATAATAATGATTTTCAATCATATTATTCAAACTGTTTTTACCACAAGAGAATTGCCAACTTCCTCCAGCTTCTGTAGTATCGCAAGCTCACCAACCTGCGAAAGAGTATCATGTGCAAGTGATTTTGAGGGAGACATCTGCCAGTTGAATTCCAAACATGTACAAGTAGAAAAATAATACAGTATACATGAATGGAAGTTGCTACAAAATTTAGAACTTGAATACATTTTACGAGCAAAGAAAATGCATACTGGTAGTGGTGCAGCATATGACTGGAAATATCTAGAAGAATTAACACCATCCAAGGTAGAAGCTTGCCGAGAGAAGGTTTGATTTCTCATATTTGAAAGGCGCATCAAAACTGCCT
This sequence comes from Helichrysum umbraculigerum, assembly GCA_949592205.1. NCBI lineage: Eukaryota > Viridiplantae > Streptophyta > Magnoliopsida > Asterales > Asteraceae > Helichrysum > Helichrysum umbraculigerum. Next base: position 174,071,962 of record CATIUR010000003.1, on the reverse strand, counting down.
GTTGAATAAACATTAACCTATTATATAATCAACATAACTAATGAACAACGAATGCACTTTAATATGTAAAGAAGTAAAGATACCTTCTTGAATGCCTGCGGATTGACAATGCCTTCAATCTGAACATCGTCACTTGGTGGCCTTCTTACACCAACATTCTCAATTCTAATGGAGTAGACACCATAACGAGACTGCAGATACCCTGAGTATGACCATTAACAGGCATAAAAAAAGAGAGAACACGTGAAGGAGGTGGGGGCCCAATGGCAACATATTACTCAGTTTAGTGATTTTCAGATCTCTCCTGTCATGGTTATTTTTTGTAGGTGACAACCACTCGGTTGAGTTTGATACGAAAAAACATACACACTTACACAGCATAAACTGAAGGGAGGTCTAATAAAAGATGTAATCACAGGTTACATAAACACAGGATAGATACCTTGTTCAATCACAACATCAGCAACAGAAGCCAATAACACATGTTTCTCTTTCTTCAAGACCCCAAAACATGGAAATGAAACAGGCTTAGTGACCTGTCATAAAATGTTAAAAAGCTAATATATCACTACTGGTACGTGATACACCATCACCACCATTAATAAGAAATTAAGAATAGAGCATTAAGAAAAGTTAAAGAGAAATGGTTACTTTGTAGACAATGGCATTGGGAGTGAGATAGAGGATTCGTGAACGTATCATACGACGAAGTATATATCTACGGATGGGTATATACAGGAACATGACCAAGCCAAAACCCCATGCTAAAACCAATACCAACGAATAAAGAATCCACTGTATAGTCTTAAGCTTTATAAAATTATCCTCAGCTTCCAAAAAGCTGGCAGAGTACAGTATTGGCTCATCATCATTATTAGTATTATTACTGCTATTTGATAACAACAAACCTTTCTCCAGATGTTCAGCATCACCACCGTCTACTTGTGTATATTCCATCTATTCTGATTCTGATGATGTACCAGTAATCAACGTCAGCAGCAACTACTAATTTTTTTTTTTTATGTAATCGAAACCCTAAAATTTTGCAATTACTTATTCTGAATGTATAATTTAAAATTAATTACAGAGAAATTAAAATCACTTACTTACTCAGGCTGTGTTTGATTGCTGCTGAATGAGATGGTTCAAGCATTCAGTGCGTTTGATGTCTGCCTCACTGGGTGTGCTGAAAGAGGGAAAAAATGCCTCTGGACCATTCAAACTTTAAATAACCTATGCACCATCCAGCACTATTAATTTTACCCTAATACCCTCTCTTCTCCTTCAATTAATTTATCACGTAACTTCTCATCTCACCCATTCATTACACAATTGCTATTCACGGTCGATTAATCTTGAAGAATCTTCGATTTCAATCACTGATCTCCTACCAGGTGTGATTCCCTTCCGGTGGTAGTATCAATTTTATTCTTGATGGGTCATGTGGTTTGTAGTAGTAATTTAATAATAGACCCCTGCAATTGAATTTGTAATTGGTTTTTGATGTTTGTTGACGTCGGTAAACTTCAATCAAGTGTTAACGTGTTTGGTAGGCCCCAAAAAACTGTCCAATATTTTAAATTTTAATAATTTAAATATAATTAAGGCTTTATTAGCAATATAATATAAGAACTTTTAAGAAAGAAATGAAGAACAAGATAGAAAGTATAAAGATATCACTTAAGGTACATTTTACTCATTCAACTAATGTAGTATTTATACTACTTGCACACACTATACATTTTGGGGTAATTAGGGGGACAAGTTACTAAGCAGGCCCGGCACGAAGAATTTAGTGGCCCGGTGCAAGGATAGTAAAAGGGCCCTTTAGACATACATATATATACAAAGGTACTAGGCTTAAACAGGTACAAAACACGACAATTTAATGTTTGTATCAAAATTATATGATATTCAAACTCAATTAAAATAATTACATTAGTGGTTGCATTTGATACAAACATTATTTGAAGTACCTAAGATAAGTTTGTGATCAATTAAAGCCCACATCAAACATACAGTTTACATATGATGATTGATAATTGAAAGTGAAAATAACATGAAATCATAACTCTTATATATAATGTAAAAACATTTGGTTAACTAACTAGTAACTACCGTATTCAAAACATCAAGATATACTACTCTACATTCCCAATTCATTTATATAAGTATATTACATAAAAATTATTTAAATCTTAATGTATAAATTGAATAACTAAACTAGTATTATTAAAAAATTTAAAAGAAAAACTCAATAATACTAGAAGTACGATGGTTGAAAACGGAATGAAAATCATATAAGTATTGGACTTTATTTAGAGTATGGGTAATGGCTGGACTATTAATATTTACACAAATATGTATATAATGGACTTTATTTAGTGTATGGGTTGGACTATTAATATTTACAAATATGTATATAAATAGATTGGCCATATAAAAATAATGTTTTGAAAACCGGTTCGAACCGGCCGGTTCGACCGGTTCGACCGGATCCGGAAGAGAGACCGAGTGAGAATGGACCGGTTTTTGACTAGTTTGAGAATCAGATCAGACCGTTGACTTTTTCGGTTCAACCGGGAATCGCCAAACCGGTTGAACCGGTTTTTATGTTTTTTTTTTCAGTTTTTAATAACTAATATTATTATTATTATTATTATTATTATTATTATTTACTTTATTAAAAAAAAACTCATTTGGTCACGAGGGCTCAGACAGATCGCACGCAAGCCACCAAACTTTCAAACCCTAGCCACCCTCGCCCCATCGCCACACTCGCCGGCCCCCACCATCGCCGGCGCCACCATCGTCGGACGCCACCTCTACTTCCCTCTGTCGTCATCCCCCACCATCGCCGGCCACCACCTCCACTCCCCTCTGCCGGTTCTCCCATCTTCAATTATTGGTACAATTTAATGATTCTATTAGGTGTTTTTACTAATTAGCTTGTCTATATAATTATATGATGATTTTACTGTGACTAATTAGGAGTTTTGATGTATGTATGATGATTCTACTGTGATGTGATGTATGTATATAGTAGTATGTGTATATATAGTTATATCACAGTAGCTTATTTAGTATATGTATGTATGTATTGATGATGATACACAGTAGCTTATTTAGTATATATGGTAGTATGTGTATACGTATTGATGATACACAGTAGCTTATTTAATATTGATGATTATACTTTGATGATTGTCAATGTAGAAACAGATTATGTATATATGTGATGTATGATGTATGATGTATGTATGGACGTATGATGTATATATGTGATGTATGATGTATATATTAGTTGATCTGATAGTAGTAGTATATGTTATGGACTAATGTTTCGTTGTTTGAGATTTATAGATTATGGATCCATCGGAGATGCAATCTAATTCTACGGTCCAATCAAATGTGCGAGGCAAAGTCAACCATGTCAATCCTCAAGATGACATGGTAAGTAACTAACTTCATATATATCAAATAAGACTTGTATAATTAGGTATCAAATAAAATAGAAATTTTGTGCATAATTTGGTATCAAATAAGACTTGTAGAAATGTATTCTGTTTGGATAAGTATTCACAAGGGGCTATATTTCTTATCCAGGGTAACAGGCTATTCAACCATGTCAATCCTCAAGATGACGAGGAGGAAAAAGAGTTAGCATAAGATTCGTTATGTAATGTGCGTGTGTTTGGACAGATTTGTGCGTGTTTGGGAACACTTTTATTAAACTTGTATGATTAAATGTGCGGTTTTAGGAACACTGTTATGTAATGGTATGAATTTATGATTAAATGTGTGTGTTTGGGAACACTTTTACGTGATTAAATATGCCCAGATTTTGCCCAGAATATGCAGTTGTATGATAGTCTCTGCAGTTCACAAGAAAAACATGGAAACCGGTCCGATCGGCCGGTTGAACCGGCCGAACCGGTTTGACCGGAATCGGTGGGGTTTCCGAGTCGAGCAAAAAACCGAGTTTTAAAACATTGTATAAAAATGGGTCCGTATGAAAACTTGGGCCCTATTCAACTGCTCACGTTGCACTCCCCAAGGGCCGGGCATGTTACTAAGATATTATTGATCTAGCATTGACAAAAGTGACAACCAAATATAGGCATGTATATATATCTAATATCATAACACTCCCCCTTGGTTGTTACTTTTCAATGTAAAGTCAACTTTGAAGTACTACCTCGTTAAAAACCTTGCTAAAGAAAACCCGGTGGGAAAAAACTTTAGCTAAGGGAAAAAGAGTGCAGTGTATAGTTAACTCCCCCTCATAACAACCATAATGCATTACATGTTTTGAACATGTCGCATTCCAATACTATGAACGTGTTTTCTGAAAATTGCAGTAGGAAGTGCCTTCGTGAAAAAATCTGCTTAGTTATTGCTTGATTGAATATATTGCATCTCAATCTGATTATTCTTGATAAGGTCTTGAGTGTATGAAAAGAATCTTGGAGGTATATGTTTAGTTCTGTCACTTTTGATATACCCTTCTTTCATTTGTGCAATACAAGCTGCATTGTCTTCGTAAATCACAGTTGGCATCTTTTCATTCTCTAGTCCGCATGAGGACAAAATGAGTTGTGTCATTGACCTTAACCATACACACTCTCTACTAGCTTCATTCAATGCAATGACCTCGGCATGATTTGAAGATGTTGCAACAAGTGTTTGCTTTTGAGAACGCCATGAAATTGCAGTGCCTCCATTCATGAATACGTATCCAGTTTGAGATCTAGCTTTATGAGGATCAGACAAATAACCTGCATCTGCATAACCAATCAATCCTTGCTTTGAATTATTAGAATAAAATAGACCTAAGTCAGTACTTCCACGTAGGTATCGAAATATGTGTTTGATCCCATTCCAATGTCTTTTGGTTGATGCTCAACTAAACCTTGCAAGCATTTTAACTGCAAAAGAAATGTTAGGTCTAGTACAATTTGTAAGATACATAAGTGCTCCAATAGCACTAAGGTATGGTACTTCTTGTCCAGGGACCTCTTCATTTTCTTCGCGAGGACGAAATGGATCATTGTCCACATTAAGTGATCTAACAACCATTGGAGTGCTTAAAGGTTTAGCATTGTCCATATTAAAACGTTTTAACACCTTATGTGTGTAATTTGACTGATGAACAAGTATTCCATTAGGCATGTGCTCAATCTGTAAACTAAGACAATATTTGGTTTTTCCAAGATCCTTCATCTCAAATTCTTTTTTTCAAATGCACAATGACTTCATGGATTTCTTTATTCAATCTGTAACACCCCTAAATTTACTGTTTAGCGGAAGCACGAATTTGGGTGTTACTAATCAATATACAAAGCACATAAGATATAATGAACGACCACTATATGCGTCGCTTTACATTTGTATTGATAAAACCAAAAGTTTACATCAAAAATATTGTTTACATTAGCTCGGTTGAAATTGAGAGATTTAAGTACATAATTAATCTATACAAAATATAATAATGCAGCTAAATCTCTGATTGTTTGCATGCTGACTCGAGCTAATTCACCTTGATTGAGCAGTCCAACCTACTGCTGGTTACCTGTGATACATGCTAAAATGGGTCAGCGAAACGCTGGTGAGCTCACAGGTTTGTATGTCAACACATATTTGTATGAACCACAAGATTTATAATTGAATTTATAAAGCAATTAAGCAAAATAAAAGTTATACAGCCATGAGCACATAGTCTGAGCTTAACTTGAGTGTCAGGTCTAATTAAGGAAACCCAACTTGAATGCCTCCTACGAGTGCCTAATCTACACTCGTCTTCCCAAATGCTAATACGTCCGTTTGACCAGTTAGTGATTGCTAACCCGAACGAGGATTGTCAATCCTATATGATATCATATACTAACATTCACGCTACTACGTATTACCAGACTATGCTATGGAGGGCTTTAAATTGATTAGCTTGAAACTCATGTAGTATTTGGTTTGATTGGTACTTGCGTTCAACTTGTAAAACAAAACGAGCAATAATATCACACCCCTGATTGAAAAGCAGTAAAATAGGGGCCATGAGACTCACCTGAGCCTTGAGTGTTTATCTAAATAAACTTGAATTGATTAGCCTTGAATAATGTCCGAAGACTTGCAACCTGAAGGTGTCCATGACACGCGATGGTTATTAATTGATTAGGTATCTCGAAAGACTACCTTTGTAGTTGTTTGTCCAAATTACCCCGATTTGGTTGATTGACTTGTCCAAATTACTAAGATTTGGTTGATTGAATTGAGTATTTGAAAACGTGTACGGCCCGTTGGTGATTAGTTGTAATAATAACATTGATGTTATCACATTGATTGCGAAGTGTTATACTTGAAAAGTATATTCCATTTTGTTTGCAAAGTCGTGTCGTATAAGCGTTTGAAGTTGTACAAGTTTGACACTTGGTGTGAAATGTATTTACAAACTCTAAGTCACGGGGGTCCGGGGGCAGCGCCCCTGGTAGCGGGGTCGAAGGGGCGGCAGCCCCTGGCGGGGTCCACGGGGCAGAGCCCCTGGTTGGGGTCGAGCTGCCAAGTCAGCTTGGAAAATTTTTATTTCTACTATATTGCTTTGGTGAAAAACGCATCTGGACTTGAAATTGGGTGAAATCAAGTGATAAAATTTAGGGTCTCGACACTTAGTGAAAATCTGTGTTTTCTGGTTTGTGCGACGTTGGGTGCGACGTCGCAGGTCCTGACTGCGACGTTGAGCATGGCGTCGCTATGTGCGACTTTCGCAATTTAATGCGACGTTGTGTTTGGCGTCGCTATATGCGACGTTGTTGATTTCTGCGACGTAAGGGCTTGCGTCGCTAAGTGCGACGTCGGTCAATTAGGGCGACGTAGTGGCCGATGTCGCTATGTGTGACGTCGTGATGTGTTTTGCGACGTCGCAGCTGACGTCGCACAAAGTCTGGGCCAAATGCGACGTTGCGGTCTGATGACCGGAATTTGTGTCGAAAACGAGTTTTCCGGCGACCATTCGGTCCAAATCTTTTACCCAACCCATATTTGGACATTTTGAACGTATATAAACAATAAATATGTAAAAATGAGTGCAAACGAGAGGTTTCGACTTTTGTCGGAAAACTTACAAAGTGGCGAATCAAAAATCCGAAAAGATGAGGTTGTAGATCGCGATGCGGTGAACGTTTTTCTCCAAAAGGCTTGATGATTTTGAGGTCGTTTAGTGGTGCTTTTTAATGGATTTAGGTGATGGTGGAGATGGTGAAGGTTTGAGAGAAAAAAAAGGAAGAAGAAAAGAGGTGATGGTGATGGAAGTGAGAGGTGGGAGTGGGATCCCCACCTTTGGGGCAGATTTTCGGTGGGGGCCCACCGAAGTGTGGGTCTCCACCTTCGATTCCGTGTTTGCGCTCCGTGTGGTGTTCGTTTTCCCGATCGTTTAGACGTTAAAATAAGTTTTTGTGTACGTTTAATTACAAGTTTTGAAATACAAATATTTACCCAATATTTTGTTGAAGTATCTCACTAAATACTTAGTAATTGCGTTACGAAACGTAACTTTAACTTGTTTTATTTTGTTTATGTGTTTAACATTTTAATCGCGAAGGCTTAGTTTGTACGATACGTAATGAGTACGAAATATTATAAAAATAATATTTTGGATATAATTGTGTTATGAAATAATATTGTATTATTCAATAAAATTGTTCACCAACGTCCGTATTATTTGAGTTGAAATCCGTTCGATTTGAAGCTTGTACGATTTAATCAAATCGTATACTTGCATATATTCAACAATATATATTATTTGATACATAAATTAGCCTAACACAGAACTAATTACATGTATTAAAACTTGATTAGGCACAAACTACTAGTTCTAATTTGACGAGTGTCACACATTCCAATGATGTTTAGATCATCAACATAGACAGCGATGATCACAAATCCAAATGTTGTTTTCTTAATAAAGACACATGGACAAATAAGATTATTTGTATATCCTTTACTCATCAAGTAATCGCTTAAACGTTTATACCACATGCGTCCCGATTGTTTCAACCCATATTAAGATCTTTGTAGTTTGGTGGAATACATTTCTTTAGGTTTTGCACTTAATGATTTAGGCATTGTAAATCCATCTGGGATCTTCATATAGATATCGCTATCTAATGATCCATATAGATAAGCTGTAACAACATCCATAAGACGCATTTCAAGATTTTCAGATACCGCTAGACTGAGCAAATATCTAAACGTGATTGCATCCATAACAGGAAAATACGTTTCTTCATAATCAATTCCAGGTCTTTGAGAAAAACCTTGAGCTACAAGTCTAGCTTTGTATCTTGTGATTTCATCTTTCTCATTTTGTTTTCTTATGAAAACCCATTTGTACCCTACAGGTTTTATGGTTTTAGAAGTGAGAACAATACAACCAAAAACACTTCTTTTATTAAGCGAATTTAATTCCGTTTGTATTGCTTCTTTCCATTTATTCCAGTCTTGTCTATTTTGACAATCCATGACGGATGTTGGTTCAGGATCATCATTTCCAACAATAATGTCACATGCAACAGCATAAGAAAATATTTCATCAACATTTTCCATTTCAACTCGATTCCACAATATTTTCGTGTGACCATAATTGATAGCAATTTCTTTATTGATGTCATTGACTTCTTCTCTTTAGGAAGTATCCACATTTTGTGTTTCTTCAAACACATCATCCGTATGGTCAATTGCATGTTCTAATCCTTTTCTTTTTCTAGGATTTTTATCCTTTGAACCAATTGGCCTCCCATGTTTCAAACGTGCTTTAGACTCTTGAGTGACTTTATCATTAGTTTGTTCATTTGGAATTTCTACTCGAGCTGGAGCATTAGCAGCCGGTATATAAGATTTAGTCATTCTCTTTGTATCAGTAAATGCATCAGGTATCTGATTAGCAATTTCTTGCAAGTGCATGATCCTTTGAACTTTAGTATCACTTTGTTTAGTGTGAGGATCAAACTACAACAATGAAGGTTCACACCATGAAACATATTTTTCTTAAGTTCTCTTTTCTCCTCCCAGTGCTGGGAAATTTTCCTCATTAAAATGACAATAAGCAAAACGTGCTGTAAAAAGATCACCTGTTGAAGGTTCAAGATACCTTATTATGGAGGATGTTTCATACCCAACATATATTCCCAATCTCCTTTGAGGACCCATTTTTGTACGTTGTGGTGGTGCAATGGGAGCATATACTGCACAACCAAATATTTTCAGGTGAGAAATATTTGGTTCTTGCCCAAAGGCAAGTTGTAGAGGAGAATACTTATGATATGCACTTGGTCTAATACGAACTAATGATGCACCATGTAAAATTGCATGTCCCCAAATAGACACTGGCAATTTTGTTCTCATTATCAAAGGTCTAGCAATTAATTGGATACGTTTAATCAATGATTCAGCTAAACCATTTTGTGTGTGAACATGAGCAACTGGATGTTCAACAACAATTCCTACAGATATGCAATAGTCATTGAATGCTTGAGACGTAAACTCACCCACATTATCAAGTCTTACTTTCTTAATTGCATGATCAGGAAAATGTGCTCGTAATTTTATAATTTGTGCAAGAAACTTTGCAAATGCCATATTACGAGTTGATAATAAACACACATGAGACCATTTGCTTGATGCATCTATTAATACCATAAAGTATCTGAATGGTCCAGATGGTGGATGAATAGGTCCACATATATCACCATGAATTCTTTCAAGAAACTGTGGTGATTCATCTCCAACTTTAAGTGGTGAAGGTCTCACGATCAGTTTTCCAAGAGAACAAGATGTACATGGACTCATTTTATCATTAGAGATCTTTTGATCCTTGAATGGATGTCCGTGTGTACTTCCAATTATTCTCTTCATCATTGTAGATCCTGGATGACCTAATCTGTCATGCCATAAACTGATCATACTAGGATCACTATGCTTTTCTTTAACTAGCATATGAGATTCTGCTACATTTATATGTGTATAATGTAAGCCAGAATTAAGCATTGGGAATCTTTCCAGCACATTATTCTTATTAGTAATGTGCATATATTTCCCATTATCTATCTGTAGTCACAGATTTATGATCATATCCATTAAGATATATGTCATTAAAACTCAACAGATTTCTCGTTGATTTTGGAGAGAATAAAGCATTCTCTACTAAAAACTTGGTACCATTTGGCAATGTAAATCTGGCTTTTCCAACTCCTTCTATCAAATCTGCAGGGCCTGATATTGTATGTATTATTGCCTTTGTTGGTTTCAATTCAGAGAAATATTTCTTAGATTTCAAAATAGTGTGTGTTGTACCACTATCTGGTATACATAGATCTCCACCATTTGCTCTATGATCTAGCCCGTTGTAATTCATATCAAACTTCAAATATGAAAATATTATAATGAGTGTATATAAGTAATAAGAAGAATGTAATAAAAGATACATCTTATTTCAGGAATATATTACATGAAATGAAAAGCTAGTCATGAAAGGGAAAGCATAGTTAGGAAAAAAAACATAACTAATAAAAGGGAAATACATTTTTGAAAACCAACATAGTTATGATAGATTATTGATAGCCACGTTGATTCATATGTCAATGTCATTGCAGTAATATGTAGCATTCATCTCAACATTTGTGAACTCAAGGTCATCAGCAAGGTTCACTTCTTTATTTTTCCCGACAATGGATGCCTTATAGAGCTTATAAAGATGCTCCTGTGTGCAACACATTTTAGACCAATGCCCTGTACTTCCACATCTATAACAGATGTCACCAGGGTTCTTAGAAGTGCTTACTCCAGCATCATGATTCCTTATTTGTGGTTGGGACTTGTTATCATATGGACCATTGTGGTAATTACTTTTATAACCACGACCATGTCCTAGTCCACGAGAATTATTGTTAGAGTTACGACCACCATTATGGTTGTGATTGTAACGATAATTTGTGCCACGGCCTCGTCCCCGTCCCCGTCCATTTGTATTATTTTTTTAATCATCTTCATTTGTAGCATTTGCCTCAGCTAATGCTAGGGAACCTGCTGGACGAGCCTGATTTTTCATAAGGAGCTCTTGATTCTGTTCTGCAATAAGCAGAAATGCATTGAGATCAGAGTATTTTTTGAAATTCATTAACCGATATTGCTGCATCAAATTAATGTTTGATGAATGAAATGTGGAGTAAATTTTCTCCAACATATCCTCATCAGTTACACGATCTCCACATAATTCAAGTGTGGCAACTATACGGAACATAGCTTAGCTATATTCATTTACTTTCTTAAAATCTTGGAACCTTAAGTTCCTCCATTGATCTCTAGCAGTTGGAAGTAAAACTTCCTTTTGAATGTTAAATATCCTTTTGAGAATTGCCCAAAGTACACTTGGGTCTCTAACATTTGGATATTCAAGTCTTAGCATAATATCAATATGCTTACGAAGGAAAACATATGCCGTTGATTTATCTTTTGATGAACTGTCATTGTTCTCATTTATGGTATCCAAGATACCCATGGATTCAAGCTTTGATTGCATATCTAGAGTCCAAGACATATAATTCATTCCATTTGCATCGAGTTGTTCAACTAAGCCTTGGAATGCTTAGCATATCCAATAAATATGCAATCTATACCTCGTTTACCCAAACTTTTCTTCTTAGGATCAGGGAGTCTTACAACAACCCTACAACCCCATACCCGAAGATAGTTCAAGTTCGGTTTCTTTTTAAACCCAAGTTCATAAGGAGTAATCACGTTCCTTTTGTTAGGAACTCTATGAAGCAAATAAAACAATAGTCTCATGAATTATACCCACGGATTGGAAATAAGTTGGATCAATATATTCACCTCCCCTATCCGTTCTTAGCCTTTTGATTGATACATTTATTTGTAATTTAACTTCAGTTTTGTATGTTTTAAACTTATCTAAAGTTTCATCTTTAGTATGTAACATTTAAACATAACAAAACCTACAAGAATCATCAATAAATATGACAAAGTATTTTTTATTACCCAATAAAGGAGTTCCATAAAAATCATACTTAAAATCAAAATCTCTCATGTTAAATATATAAGCACATTATAAGTTTAACATACCCAATAACAAACATGCAAACACATTCGGTAAAGACATACCAAATAATCATTTGTTAATATATGAACACAAATGATTCTATCATACCAAGTCAATCATATGTTAAAAACATATATCACACATTAAGCCAGGTATTAATATGATTACATATACACATATGAGCATATATATCATACAAACGAATATCATCTTAAAGAATATAAGCATAACATTTAATCATATTTTATATTCTCATAAACACTTGATCCACATATATAATAATATGATTATCACCTCAAGTGATACAAATGAATTCCAAATTTAAGAATAATATTTCATGCTATTTATTCAAATATGCATTTTTCAATCAGGCATGTCAAGCATATTAATCATTATTCGAAACATGGCATACAAAACAATTATACATAGTATAATCATATCATAGTTCAACATAAACATATAAGATCAAAACGACAAACACACCGGATCTTGATAAAATATACATATGAAATCCTAAAACTGCATGCACCACACTTGTTAAACAAGACTTGTTCTTAAGATCTTTCTATACACAAAATAATACTTGAAGTAATTGTTTTTCCATAAACAAACCCCAACAACAAATTTTCAATACCAAGGATAAAAGTGAATGATCATAATCATATGTGATTATAGCACACAATCATATATTATTATCATTACATATATATAACATGTAATTAGATCATCATTCCTTTTATAATAATATCATCCTTTATTTTTGTTTGCTCTATTGTTAAGTTTGGCTTGACCACCAATACAACAATATTACATTAAATGATATTTCATTCCAAATTTTCAGCAAATAACCGCCATTGAAATCCTTGAAATTTCTCTCAATATTATGGCACATGTTGTTTTTGTCTATGTCACCTTCCATCATAATTGTAGAAGACATTTTGTAGCAATTTCATTGCTTATTGGTTTATCATTCCTTGTGTCTTAAGAGATTACTCTATACACAAATGATTTCCCAATTGTACCAAAGTTAACCCACTCTTCTTATATTTCAAGAAGGTGATAACTTACCAATCATACTCAAAACCGAGAATAATTCAACCATGCAATTTGTGTTATTTTAGTTGCCCAACAATTCCGTAAATCTTTGGCAAATCAACGTTTTGATAAATATCAAATAAGGAGTTAAACATACCATTGAGGATTAACCTCCAGCAATGCAATCACCGTTCTCCCATTTGCTCCTTCTTGGATCATCATCACGATCATCTTCATGACAAGGAGTTCGCAACACATAGCCGTCATACTCTTCAAATTAGCCGCCATTGAAATCACCAGAATTATTGTTTTTGATTGTTGGTGGGTATTCGTGTAATGAGTAAGAAATCAATGACCGGATATCTCTTTTGTATCGTGTATGGAGATCACTTTCCAAAAACAATAATTCGACCCTATCTGCCTGGGTTACACGAATTCTGTTTTGGGATAATACAAAGAGTAATATTCTTAATTTTGACAGAAATTAAGAACCCGTTCGCTATAGAGTATTTAGCGCTTTGACTATTTTCTCATGTAACTAATAATATACACCCAAAATCATAAGCAGAGAATTGATAGAAGTTCACTGCCTAAAAAAAAAATCCCTTTTTTATGAACTCCGAATTGATACTATATATACTCCCTCGGACAACAGAGTAATATATATTTATATTATAGAATGATCATCCATTTTATATTAATATAAGTCATCATACACAGTACTTTCTTTTTAATAATGCACACTATCATGTTGAATATAATAATGAAACCAGTGTTGTGATCACTTATTATATAAAATCGTTTAAGATCTTTAAACATTTACCAAATTTTGTTAGGTATACAATAAAAAATAGATGTAGTGCATCACTCAAGATAATAATTGCAGCACTATACCATATGATAATCGTAGTGCAACACTATACCATAAAATATGATTAAAACACATTTTATATTCTTGTAGTTGAGCACTTTCAGTATCATATTTGGGTCCGGTATGTTATTCACTTAATGGGTGTACACTCCGTACCTCCAAACCCATTTTCAAGTGACGTAAACATATTCCTCAATTACACTAAATTTCTAACAAGTTCTTTAATTCTTCCATATTCATGTATGTAACTCACGTGTGGTTTACTTGCTGTAATTGTGAGTATGGGTGGATTATTTCTATGATTTTTTCATTTTAATTGTTTGTACTAATCTATACCAGTATATGTTTTAGGGTGGGTTATATTGTTTCAATTTGCTTTACTTTAGGGTTCGATTTCATTAACTTTACGTTTAGTTTGATTTGCTTAGTTTAAGGGTAGATTACTATATATTTGTAGGTTTATGGATGATAAATATGAATATAAAAAGACGGAGAAGACATGAATGGAGATTTGAAGGCGAGTACATGAATTTATATACTTTACGAGACATTTAAAGAATGCTTTCAAAAACTACTTAATCAATAGATATTAATCATATTATTACGCAAACTATAAAAGTATTTCATGTATTTTAATGATATTTCGCTCTTTGGTAATAACAACAACAGAAAAAAATAGATATATTGAGAGGATGATATGTATGGTGATATGATGTAGTTTTTTTAAAAATGGTTTATGAACCAGATCGTCAACGTACTTTACTTTTTATCCCAATGTCACCAATGAACCGGTTTTATTACCAAGGTCGACACCAAACTTTTTACTTTTGTCTCAATGTCACCAACGAACTAATTTTATTACCAATGTCGACAACGAACTTGTTAAATATGTTTTGAGGTCACCAAAATACCTTTTTTTTTAACGAGCTACGTTTTGAATTTGTTGTTGTGGTGTTGCCATGCATTTCATTTATGTGACTAGACTTCCACGTAAGCTAAACTTGCACAAGTATGTTTAATTCTTCTTCTCCTATCGAATAACATGTAATTTTTGATTGCTTTTACGATAATCACCACTTTTCCAGTGAATCTAAACGCAATTACTACTTTTTTTATTTATAAAAAACGTAACCCAAAATTACATGTTAGTCGGTCGGAGAAGATGAAGTTAACCATACGTGTACATGTTTAGCTTACATGGAAGTCTGGTCACATAAATGAAATGCATGGCAATACCACATCAACAAATTCAAAATGTAGCTCATTAAAAAAAGTATTTTGGTGACCTCAAAACATATTTAACAAGTTCGTTGTCGACATTGGTAATAAAATTAGTTCGTTGGTGACATTGAGACAAAAGTAAAAAGTTTGGTATCGACATTGGTAATAAAACCGGTTCATTGGTGACATTGAGACAAAGGGTAAAGTACGTTGGCGATCTGGTCCATAAACCCTTTTAAAAAACTATGTGTATGAACTTATATATTTTGTTGACATGTTTCCGGTAGCCTATGCTCTTTAAAAAATCCGGAAGATAGTTTTCTAAAGTTTTCTTGGTAGTCTTCAAAAAAGCCTCTCGATCGGATGCCATGTTGGCATGTTGTCATATACGACCAAAGTCCAAGTCGGCAAATGGAGCTCCCCAAGCATCCAGTGACCATGTGGCTACGGGAACACGTTAAGTCGTTAACTAGTTATATTTATTACGGAGTATGATTTTTATTTTTTTCAAAAATGTGTTGGTATAGATAATTAGTGGTTTAGGCCTTAGGGTGAATATACTATTGAATAGACGTTGGGAAAAAAAAATATTTATAAATGAAACCCACCCCCTTTTTATTTTTTAAACACTTAAGTGTAGTCCAGTCACAAATTACCAAAAAGAAAACAATAGCAGAAAACAAAAAAAAAAATACCCATATAAAGGAACCGAAAATCTTTGTTTTTGTCTGTCCACAGTTTTTTTGTTTCGTCAAGGGAACATACCCATCACCAATTCCACGGGAAACCCGAAAAATTCAAGAGAAAACCTCTGTTTCCATCCCGGAGAGCATTTTGCTCACATCCGGGTTCGAACCCATGACCATCTAATATTGATATTTTCTAATAAACTTACTTTCGAATACCTTATAATTTATATAAAATCTGATACGGCGTGCCACTATAAAATGAGTTCTCTGTAAATTATATACAAAGTTTTGATTTCTCCATGTTTTCGACATGAGATATGATGTGAGTTTGCACCAACAACTCTTCTCTTAAACCCAAGTTCAATACTCGTCAATCTCGTATTCAAGGATTTAGTGATGTATAGTTGAGAGATCGGGACGAAACCAGACGATTACCGGTATCATTGACCAGATCGAGCCTCCCTTGGATGATGTTGCTTCCCCAAAATCAAATCTTAATTATTGTCGGATCTAGAGACGGGAGTTACAGAGGATTCCGTCCACATTAGCATCAGGCTACAGCTGTAGCTCCGATATCACTTGTCAAGACCTTTTACACTTCAACTCGTCCAAAGCCCGGTATATAAGCAAGATGGGTTCCACGTACTCTAAACCAAAGGCTGGTAGAGAGAAACTCATTAGATTATACAAAAAAAATTGTTTTCTTTATTTTTCTGATATGAGATACTCGTATGAGTCTTCCGCCACTGTTGTACAAGCAATAACACTGATATATGTATCTTGTAAAATTTCTCCATAACTAGCGTGTTGTGCTTTCGTCTTTCTTTGACTTGTGTATGATCTTCAAAACTTGTAATCGTTCAATATGTTAGTTATCTTTGTTGTTCATGTTGCGTGGATGAGGTATATTTGTATTTAGTATGCAAATGTATATACATGGGAAGAACTGCGCATTTGGGGTTAATTTGGTGATAAATTAAAAGAAAATAAAATGAGGTTGCTAATTCTTACTTCATTTCTCACTTTTTTAGCTTTTTTGTTAATGTTTGACTATCGATTATTGTTACCTTGGAATCACTAATCACTACTTGTTGCTGAATGTTTTAATGCTAATTTTTAGGGTTTATTGTTGTACTGAATTCATACCTGTAAGGTTTTTAGCTAGTAGGTAGGTTAAATTTGTTGTTGTTTTTGGTAGTGATTATATCAAAGGATCTAGGTATTTATTAGTATGTTTAGGTGCAACTTATTTTTATTTTTTTATTTTTTTTTAATATTTTCATGAATTGTGCATATGTTTAGCCCTGTTTTAATGTGGTTATCTGTTAGAATCCTAGATTGTTGTCACTGATTTGGTTCTACAAGCTTTTGTGTGACACCTTGATTCGATACTAAATCGATTTTCACAGATCACAGAATTTCAAAAAGGGAAATGTGAGAAAAAAAATAAGGTTAAGTAGGAATACTTACTTGTATTGCTAGGAGAATGTTTTAAGCAGGCTTTTTAGAGTTCTCTACATAGAAATATCTGGCCAAACAAAAGAACTTGAATACTTACTTGTATTGCTAGGAGAATGTTTTAAGTAGAAAAAAATAAGGTTAAGTATTGCTGGGAGAATGTATTGCTAGGAGAGTTCTCTACATAGAAAAAAAAAAGGTTAAGTAGGAAAACTTACTTGAATACCTACTTGTATTGCTAGGAGAATGTTTTAAGTAGGAATACTGCTACGTCTCCTGGAATATCTGGCCAAACAATAGAAGAAAGTATGCGATTGTTATTACTTCTGAGAGCTTACCAAGTTTATGGTCACATGAAAGCGAAATTGGATCCGTTAGGTTTAGAACAGAGGGAGATTCCTGATAATTTAGATCCCGCTTTGTATGGTTTCACTGAAGCTGATTTAGACTGGGAGTTTTTTCTTGGCGAATTGGGTGGTTTCATGTCCGAAAATCGACCTGTCCAAACTTTAAGAGAAATATTAACCAGGCATGAACAGGCCTACTTCGGAAGCATTGGGTATGAATACATGCACATTGCAAATCATGAACAATGTAATTGGATACGAGACAAAATCGAGACTCCAACTTCAATGGCGTATAACAGCCAACGACGTGAGGTTATTCTTGACAGACTTATCTGGAGCACTCAGTTTGAGAACTTCTTGGCTATTAAATGGACTGTTGCCAAGCGGTTTGGTCTCGAAGGTGGTGAGACGTTAATCCCGGGTATGAAAGAGATGTTTGACTGGTCAGCAGATCTCGGTGTCGAGAGCTTTGTGATTGGAATGTCTCATAGAGGAAGACTGAATGTTTTAGGCAACGTTGTTCGGAAGCCTTTACGTCAGATCTTCGGCGAATTTAGCGGTGGCATCAGGCCTGTGGAAGAAGTCGTGCTCTACACCGGAACTGGTGACGTTAAGTATCATCTCGGAACTTTATATGATCGCCCAACAAGAGGTGGGGAGAGAATTCATTTATCTTTAGTTGCAAACCCAAGTCATTTGGAAGCTGTGGATTCTGTAGTCGTCGGTAAAACTAGAGCGAAACAGTATTACTTGAACGATGTTGATAGAACGAAGAACATGGGTATCTTGATTCATGGGGATGGAAGCTTTCTGGGCCAAGGTGTGGTATATGAAACTTTACATCTTAGTGCACTTCCGAATGACACGACCGGGGGAACCATTCACATCGTGGTGAATAATCAAGTTGCTTTTACTACTGATCTGAAGTCGGGAAGATCGTCACAGTATTGTACTGATGTTGCTAAAGCTTTAAATGCTTCTATCTTTCATGTCAACGGTGATGATGTAGAAGCAGTTGTTCATGCTTGTGAGCTTGCGGCAGAGTGGGGGCAGACGTTCCATTCGGATGTTGTGGTTGACATCGTTTGTTATCGTCGATTTGGGCATAATGAAATCGATGAACCATCATTTACCCAGCCTAAAATGTACAAGGTAGTTCTCTATTTGTATGATTTTGAGTTTTTTGAACTACTACTTCATGTATTGTTTATAATGCTTATGAACGACACTCTTTGCTACAGGTTATCCGGAATCACCCCTCAACGCTTGAAATCTACCAAAAGAAACTTCTAGAAACTGGTCAAGCGACAAAAGAAGATATCGATAGAATACAAAATAAGGTTACCACAATCCTCAATGAAGAATTCTTGGCTAGCAATGATTACGTCCCTCAAAAGAGAGACTGGCTTTCTGCTTATTGGGAAGGTTTCAAATCCCCTGAACAACTTTCACGTATCCGTAACACAGGGTAAGTTATGTATATGCTGTTTAATCGTGTCATGGTTGACCTTTGCTATAAAGTCTACATTGTTCTTCAGGGTCCAACCAGAAATTTTGAAGAATGTTGGAAAAGCAATTGCAACACTTCCTGAAAATTGTAAGCCTCACAGAGTAGTTAAAAAGATATTTGCAGATAGGCTAAAGATGATTGAAACAGGTGAGGGTGTTGACTGGGCGGTCGGGGAAACCCTTGCTTTTGCGACGTTGCTGGTTGAAGGCAATCATGTGAAGGGTAGTGGTTAAGGTTTCGAGAGAGGTACTTTTAGTCGTAGGCATTCTGTTGTCCGTGATCAGGAAACTGGTAAACGTTATTGCCCTTTGGACCACGTTGTTATGAATCAACATGAAGAACTGTTTACCGTTAGCAACAGGTTAGTTATTTTAGTTTATCTGATTATTCATATCTATAGAAGAAACCTCAGAGGTGGACATATAGTTGGGTCTGGTAACGGTGTGGGGTGGAAACTAGGTCATAGTTGCTGGCTGAAATGTGGTGGTGTGAGGTTGGCTTGACCACATACACCCTTTTGTCAGTTTTCTATTCTATTTTTACAAATAATAGTGTGTTAATGATGGTAAGTAAAAAATATTATTACAATAAGTCTTATCCTTAGATTAAAACGTTTTGGGAGGTATTCTAAAGTAAAACTGAATTTGCACGGCCTGTAAACCGTCTGAGATATGTAACAACCAAAAGTATCTTGGTCAAATTACCGCCTCTAAGAATCTCACACCCGTACATTGTGTGACACCCCCAAATTTAATGATTTGCGGAAGCTTGATTTGGGTGTCACTAATCAATATACAAAGCACATAAGATATAATGAACGACCACTATATGCGTCGTTTTAAACTTGTATAGATAAAGTAAATGTTTACATCAAAATATAGTTACATTAGCTCGATTCCTGAAATTGAGAGATTACATAGCATAATTACTTTTACAAAATATAATAATGCAGTCCAATCTCTAGTTGTATGTATGCTGACTCGAACTAATATTTCTTGCTTGTGCAGCCAACCTACTGCTGGGTACCTGTGATAAATACTAAAATGGGTCAGCGAAAACGCTGGTGAGCTCACAGGTTTGTATGTCAATGTATAGTTGTCAGAACCGCAAGATTTATATTGAATTTAAAATGCAATTAAGCAAAATAAAAGTTATACTGTCCATGAGCACATAGTCTGAGCTTAACTTGGTTTGTCAGGCCCACTTAAGGAAACCTAACTTGAAATGCCTCCTACGAGTGCCTAATCAACACTCGTCTTCCCAAATGCTAATACATCCGTTTGACCGGTTAGTGCGTGCTAACCCGGATGAGGATTGTCAATCCCATATGATATCATATACTAACATTCACGCTATAAAATACTAGAGACTATGCTTATGGAGGACTTTAAATTGATTAGCTTGAAACTCATGTAGTATTTGAAGTTTGGCACTTGCGTTCTACTTGTAAAACAAAATCGAGTAGTAATATCACACCCCTAGTTGTAAAGCAGTGAAAATGGGGCTATGAAACTCACCTGAGTCTTGGAGTGTTTAAGTTAATAAACTCGAAGTAATTAGCTGTGAGTTGATGTCCAAAGACTTGAAACCTGAATGTGTCCACGACACTTGATTGTTATTAATTGTACCGGTATCTCGAAAGACTACCTTTGTAGTTGTTATTTAATTATATATGTCCAAATTACTACGATTTGGTTGATTAATTGTTTTGTTTCAAGTTACTACGACTTGATTGACTAAATTATCCAAGTTACTACGACTTGGTTGATTGAATAATCTGTTTTGTAAGTTTTGAAAATGTGTACGGCCCGTTGGTGACGGTTTGTAATAATAATAATTCTAAAATGTTGACTTTGCTACAGTACTGCTATAGTACTGCTACAGTAAATTTGACTTTTTTGAACAGTAACATTGACTTCAAAATTCTGGTTTTTCTGTGTTTTGCGACACAACATGCGACACAAAGATTTGACATGCGACACAATGGTTGTGTCGCAGACGTCATGCGACACAAGGATACGACACAAGGATTGTGTCGCATCAGATTCGAAATGCTAATTTAATAGCGACATAGTGGTTGTGTCGTATAGAAATACGACATAATATGCGACATAGAGTGCGACACAATATTGTGTCGCATGAGTTACGACACTAAAGATTTGGTACGACACAAGGTGCGACATAACAGGTTTTATGCGACACAGTATGCGACACAAGGCTTGTGTCGCACTGAAGAACACCAGCCCAGAAACATCGGCTGTTCGTGATTTTTCCGGCCAAAACTCAAATCAAACTCATTTTTAGACTATAAAACCTTGTTATCTTCCTAGTATTGGACATATATAAGTTGTGTAAACATCAAAACATCCAAAGATTACATCAAAATAAACAAATCTAAGTTTTTAGAATTTTTCTTACAAATGCAAATCGAAGACGATGGAGGCCGAAAATGATGGTAGAGCTTTTGTAATTCTTGTTCCCCTTGAAATGGTGATTCCAAAAATATGGTTTTTATTGTCGGTTTTGCGAGATCCGAAAATTTGGTGATTTTTGGTTGAGAGGTTTTTGGGTGTAAGTGTGTGTTTTATGGAAAATGGAAATGAAAGAAAGAGGAAAGGAGAGGTGGGGTGTAGGTGAAAGCCTCACCTCGCAGTCTCCGTCCCGTGCTCCGCGTGGTGTTCGTTTTCTCCGTCATTTAACATTAAATATTTTGTTAGTGCATTTTGTGTGTCAGTCAGCTGGTCAAACTATTGTAATTGTCAAAGTCAATTAGTCTGCATATGTATAGTGTTCAGTGCGTAAACGAAATGTAATTATAGAATATACATAGAATGGTGACATTGTAATTGGGCCTGCGACGTCGGGTCAGACGTCGCAAGGGTCTGGGCCTGCGACGTTGGGCCTAACGTCGCAAGGCCCAATAGGCTTCGTATAAATAGCAAGTTAGAAGTTCGTTTTAGGGTTGATCAAACCCTAGAGTGTGTGAGAGGTGTTTTTGTGGTGAGAGTGGCAGATAGAAAACGAATTGGTGGTTGTAAAGCTTTATACGTTCAATTGTTAATATATACAAAAGCTATATAGAAATCGTGTGTTCGTGAATCATATATTGATTGTTTATCATTCCGCAATAGCAATCAATCAAACGATCCGATCAGATCTTCGAAGTGTACGGGACTATCAACTTGTAATTCTGCAAAATGTTTGTCGTTTTTCCATTTTTCTAATGGATTTTCTCCGTAAGTTTCTTTAAAACTTTCTTTTATTTTTTCCAAAGATAATTTTTTGATGGAGAATTCTATTCTAAGTTTAGAAATCGAAATTGGTTTTATCGAAATTTGCTTTTTGATTACCCTATCACCATGCTTCTCGAGCGTAACTTTGAAGGGGTTGAATAGTCTAGCAATAGTAACTATGTGATTGCAAATAGTCTTCACAGTAATGTTATAAATGGTTTGTTTATAATATTTAAATGATTGTAAAAAATCATTTCCAATAAGAATATCTATATGCAAAGACGGTTGAGGGTACACATAAGGAATTTTAAAGATTTTTGATCCTAAGATTATTTCTACATTGTAAGCAATCCTTTTAATAACTGTTTTTGAGTCATTAAATCCTGTGGCTATAATTGGTTGATCCAATTGTTTCCAATTACTAATTAAATCTTCTTTAACTAGTGTTGCTTGTGACCCTGTGTCTATAATAGCACAAGTGGTTATATCTTCTACAAGTAAAGTTACCTGTATATAGATTGTTGTACTAATTTTAGTATGTTGGGGCATACTACATTCTAGGTATCATATACCAAGTATTATCCTTTTGGACGCATACCTTTTGATCGGTAATTTTATATTGTCTAAAGCTTTTTAGAAATGCTCCTCCTAGTATTACTAGGTAGTCACGGTTATCTAAATTTGAGGTTACTAAACATTCTACCTTATGGGTTAATGTTTGTTCATTATTTGTTATAAACTTAATGTTTACAGACACCATTTCGTCACATGAATCACGAACTTGTTTAATTATTCCTTCATATTCTATAGGTGAGACTTTATATTTAGGTAAGGATCCTATTTTGTTTTTTGGAAACAAATTAATTGAAGCACCTGTGTCAACTAGGCTTTTCCTTTAAAAGTTTCTAAATCATTAGTTATCTCAATAGTTATAAAACATTGATCCGCTAAAGATTTGTAACTATAGGTAGGAATAATATTTTTACGAAAAGAGGGTTTTCGTAGTGCTAAAGTATTAGAGTTTTCATCATATGAAATTTGATTTCCTACTGGTATATAGGAATTTGACATTCTAGGTAAAGTTAAAGAACTACTTTCAGGTTCTGTTAAAATACCTAATGTTGGCTGAATAGCTTGAGCAATGCCATCGCATTTCTCATGGATTTCAATGATTGGTTTATCATCAAAAGGGTCGTTTGTATTAGAATTACAAATACTATACAAACATGCATATTCAACTGTGAAAGGGAATGATCCTGCATCAGTTATATCTTTTCTAGTTAGAACATAATTTACCATTATTGACCTTTCTAGATTTCTATCTTTTAAGGCAATGCAGTAATTTGGATAGCAAGTAAAAAGTATCTTTTTATATGCTAAATTTCCTATTATGCTACCTAAGTGAGCATCTTGAACATTTGTCATTCTTTGATCTGTCAAATGGATCGTAAGAGGACAATTAACACCCTTTTTAAATAAAGATTTAAACATGATTTGTACTCCTGAGAGGTGAACATATTTATATTTTTCTCTATCTTTTTTATTAACCTTACTTAAAAGATTATTAATTACGTTTTTATCGAAAACATTTAGCTTAGCTTCACCACGGGTATGTTCTATACTTATGGCTGCTTCTAATTCCATGTAATGATGTAAAACATACTTTTTTCTTGAAAGAAGTTGAGAACATTTCTGAAGAATACTATCTCCAGGTTTTAAATCAAATTTTGCTCCTTTGATTTGTTTATATTGATCTTAGTTAAAGGTCAATGTTCCTGCATAAGAATTTTCATCTTCATTTTGAAAAGCATACTGATTATTATCAGTGTTTTGATTTTCAATTATTTGACTCATTCCGAATATTCGGAACTGCTTTCGTTATCAGAAGAACTGTTTGAATTTAATTCTGACTCATATAATTCAAAGACTTCTTCATCCGTTTCTGGATCACTGATTTCTTCGAATTCCTTTATCAAAAAATTGTTTATAGCAATTTTTCTTGATTTCTTTTTAGGACATTCATTTGCCATATGTCCTTCTTCTTGACAATTCCAACATTTACAGGGTTTTCTAATATTCTTATTAGCCTGTCTTGGTTTAAAATATCGTTTTTTCTGAAATCCTGGTTTTCTAGAAAATCTTTTTCTTTTTAAATATTTCTTTTGTTTTTTCATTTTCTTTTTATTTTTTCTTCTTTTATATTTTTCACATCCCCATTCTATTGGGTAGTCAATTGTTTCGCAACAAAGTCGTTTTCTAGCTCTAAAACCCTTTGCTCCTGATTTGTTCAACTTTTGGTTATAACAAGCTTGTGCGAGTTTTTGTTTTACAAAAGTAATTCTAGCTCCTAAAGAGTCTGTCAGAATTTCTCTATTTGTAATTTTTTGGTAAAACTCTGTTATCAAAGTATTCCAAGGGGTTGGAAGTTTGTAAAAATACAAATCCTTAATTTCAGTTGGCATGTTAGGTTTAAATATCTTATAATAGATATCTTCAAATTGACACGTATACTGAGAAAGAAAACAAATATCACAAAGCTTAATTGAATTCAACTTTGTTAACTGTTCTCGTTCAATTATTTTTTCTTGTTCATTTAAAGCTGTACTCCAATTTTGACCAAGAAATTCTTCTGTGATAAAGTCTAGAAAAGTATCTACACCTTTTTCTATTGTTTCTTCAAAAGCATTTTTTGTAACTTGAGTTAGAATTTCAATGTTACCTGATTCTAAATTTTCAAACCAATTACTTGTTTTTCCATCTAGAGAGGATATTAGCAAATCTGTTTTATACTGACTTGTCCAATTATCTCTTTCATGATATATGAAAAATTGAACCATAGCATCAAAATATCTACCAATGGTTTTAACTTGGTCAATTACACAGTCAATATTTAATTTTGCTCCGGCAAAACTAAGTGCTTCTAGGGGTTTATCTAGCGGTATATATTTATCTTGAAAAGAGAAGTGATATTCTGGGTTTCTAGCGTTATTAATAACTCTAGTAGTTGTTCTTTTAGATGTTCCTTCTAGGTATTCATCGGTCCATTCTGGTTGGTTGATGATAGTACTTGCTCCCGAACTTTGAGTATTATTCATTCTCACATTTATTTCCTTATCGGAATTTATATCTATATTTGAAAAGTCAAATACTAGGTTCTCCATTTAGAAATTGTTAAATCGATGTCATCCCAATTTATATTATCTAAGTCAATATTTTGAAAATCTGAAAAACTTGGATTTAAAATATTGGGTAGATTATTATTTCTATCTTCTATAATGTCTAGAGATTCATTAAGAAGGATAAATTCTTTTTCTTCTGGTTCCTTGAAACCTTTAGATTCTGATGTTCTTAGAAGATAATGTAACTCGTCTTCTAGGGTCCTAAGAAGTCTAGATCTTAGCTTCGTCCTAGGCCAAAAAGTAGTTATATTATTTCTAAAGGAGTTTACGGCAAGATAAAGATGGAAAGCATCTTTTCTATCGTATTCTTTTGTTTTGTATACCTGAGATTCTTTAACTACTCTCGGGTTTCTCGTTTTTGTCATTTTCTTTTTGTTTTTTAACAAAGATGGAAGTGTGTGATTCCATAATCTATACTCTAAAGTGTTTGGAAAAAGGTTTTCAGGTTTCTTTAAATCCTTTAATTTTACAAAAGATTTGGATGGTTTTTTATTTATTATCATTTTTCCTTTATCCGATTTTACACTTTTAACTGTATTTTTTAGATCTCTTACATCTAACTTAAGAAGTTGAACTTCTTTACCTATTTCATGTATCTCAAGAATTGTATTATTTACTAACATTTTGACTTCGTCAACACTATCTAATAAGGTTTTAATCCCTTTGATTAATTCTTCAAAACTCATTAAATTAGGTTTTCTAATCTTGATATATATTATGAAGTGACTCATCATCCCATTCAAAATTATTATCATCGTCATAGTGATTTGAATATGGGTCATAACTATTTTTAAGTTCTTCATAATATTCTATTTCCCTAATAATATTAACTATTTGGAAAATCATATGATTAAAAATAATCATTTTTAAAAATTCTTTTAAAGAATTTGTCATTTTATCAAATTTTTAATGTTTTGATATGAAATATTTTTTCATGGCTCCATGGCTTTGATACCATTTCGTGGGTGTCCCCATACGTTTTTTGTGAAAAGTAACACAAATTTAAGCGGAATATATACGGGTTTTATATACTCGTATTCTTGATTTTAGGTCATTAATTTCATACCTAAAGTTTTCTCTTAAATTCAGATTAAACTGAATAATATCAATTTTATGATTTATAATATGTTGACTAGTAAATGTAGAATACATTAACTCTAGTTGTTTGCAATGATTTTCTATAGCTTGTTGAGTTACCTTATAATTTTCTAAGGTTGTTTCTAAATTTCTTTTAGTTTCGTCTAATAGAAACTTAGTATAGCTATTAGCTTTTCTTAATGGTCCTTTATCCATTCTAAAACTTTTATTTTTGCCAAAAAATTAATAGTTACGGCTTTAGTGACGGATTACTTCCGTTGCTAATACTAGTTAGGAGTCCTAACTTAGGACTCCTAACTAGTATTAGCAACGGAAGTAATCCGTCACTAAAGCCGTAACTATTAATTTTTTGGCAAAAATAAAAGTTTTAGAATGGATAAAGGACCATTAAGAAAAGCTAATAGCTATACTAAGTTTCTATTAGACGAAACTAAAAGAAATTTAGAAACAACCTTAGAAAATTATAAGGTAACTCAACAAGCTATAGAAAATCATTGCAAACAACTAGAGTTAATGTATTCTACATTTACTAGTCAACATATTATAAATCATAAAATTGATATTATTCAGTTTAATCTGAATTTAAGAGAAAACTTTAGGTATGAAATTAATGACCTAAAATCAAGAATACGAGTATATAAAACCCGTATATATTCCGCTTAAATTTGTGTTACTTTTCACAAAAAACGTATGGGGACACCCACGAAATGGTATCAGAGCCATGGAGCCATGAAAAAATATTTCATATCAAAACATTAAAAATTTGATAAAATGACAAATTCTTTAAAAGAATTTTTAAAAATGATTATTTTTAATCATATGATTTTCCAAATAGTTAATATTATTAGGGAAATAGAATATTATGAAGAACTTAAAAATAGTTATGACCCATATTCAAATCACTATGACGATGATAATAATTTTGAATGGGATGATGAGTCACTTCATAATATATATCAAGATTAGAAAACCTAATTTAATGAGTTTTGAAGAATTAATCAAAGGGATTAAAACCTTATTAGATAGTGTTGACGAAGTCAAAATGTTAGTAAATAATACAATTCTTGAGATACATGAAATAGGTAAAGAAGTTCAACTTCTTAAGTTAGATGTAAGAGATCTAAAAAATACAGTTAAAAGTGTAAAATCAGATAAAGGAAAAATGATAATAAATAAAAAACCATCCAAATCTTTTGTAAAATTAAAGGATTTAAAGAAACCTGAAAACCTTTTTCCAAACACTTTAGAGTATAGATTATGGAATCACACACTTCCATCTTTGTTAGAAAAACAAAAAGAAAATGACAAAAACGAGAAACCCGAGAGTAGTTAAAGAATCTCAGGTATACAAAACAAAAGAATACGATAGAAAAGATGCTTTCCATCTTTATCTTGCCGTAAACTCCTTTAGAAATAATATAACTACTTTTTGGCCTAGGACGAAGCTAAGATCTAGACTTCTTAGGACCCTAGAAGACGAGTTACATTATCTTCTAAGAACATCAGAATCTAAAGGTTTCAAGGAACCAGAAGAAAAAGAATTTATCCTTCTTAATAAATCTCTAGACATTATAGAAGATAGAAATAATAATCTACCCAATATTTTAAATCCAAGTTTTTCAGATTTTCAAAATATTGACTTAGATAATATAAATTGGGATGACATCGATTTAACAATTCTAAATGGAGAACCTAGTATTTGACTTTTCAAATATAGATATAAATTCCGATAAGGAAATAAATGTGAGAATGAATAATACTCAAAGTTCGGGAGCAAGTACTATCATCAACCAACCAGAATGGACCGATGAATACCTAGAAGGAACATCTAAAAGAACAACTACTAGAGTTATTAATAACGCTAGAAACCCAGAATATCACTTCTCTTTTCAAGATAAATATATACCGCTAGATAAACCCCTAGAAGCACTTAGTTTTGCCGGAGCAAAATTAAATATTGACTGTGTAATTGACCCAGTTAAAACCATTGGTAGATATTTTGATGCTATGGTTCAATTTTTCATATATCATGAAAGAGATAATTGGACAAGTCAGTATAAAACAGATTTGCTAATATCCTCTCTAGATGGAAAAACAAGTAATTGGTTTGAAAATTTAGAATCAGGTAACATTGAAATTCTAACTCAAGTTACAAAAAATGCTTTTGAAGAAACAATAGAAAAAGGTGTAGATACTTTTCTAGACTTTATCACAGAAGAATTTCTTGGTCAAAATTGGAGTACAACTTTAAATGAACAAGAAAAAATAATTGAACGAGAACAGTTAACAAAGTTGAATTCAATTAAGCTTTGTGATATTTGTTTTCTTTCTCAATATACGTGTCAATTTGAAGATATCTATTATAAGATATTTAAACCTAACATGCCAACTGAAATTAAGGATTTGTATTTTTACAAACTTCCAACCCCTTGGAATACTTTGATAACAGAGTTTTACCAAAAAATTACAAATAGAGAAATTCTGACAGACTCTTTAGGAGCTAGAATTACTTTTGTAAAACAAAAACTCGCACAAGCTTGTTATAACCAAAAGTTGAACAAATCAGGAGCAAAGGGTTTTAGAGCTAGAAAATGACTTTGTTGCGAAACAATTGACTACCCAATAGAATGGGGATGTGAAAAATATAAAAGAAGAAAAAATAAAAAGAAAATGAAAAAACAAAAGAAATATTTAAAAAGAAAAAGATTTTCTAGAAAACCAGGATTTCAGAAAAAACGATATTTTAAACCAAGACAGGCTAATAAGAATATTAGAAAACCCTGTAAATGTTGGAATTGTCAAGAAGAAGGACATATGGCAAATGAATGTCCTAAAAAGAAATCAAGAAAAATTGCTATAAACAATTTTTTGATAAAGGAATTCGAAGAAATCAGTGATCCAGAAACGGATGAAGAAGTCTTTGAATTATATGAGTCAGAATTAAATTCAAACAGTTCTTCTGATAACGAAAGCAGTTCCGAATATTCGGAATGAGTCAAATAATTGAAAATCAAAACACTGATAATAATCAGTATGCTTTTCAAAATGAAGATGAAAATTCTTATGCAGGAACATTGACCTTTAACCAAGATCAATATAAACAAATCAAAGGAGCAAAATTTGATTTAAAACCTGGAGATAGTATTCTTCAGAAATGTTCTCAACTTCTTTCAAGAAAAAAGTATGTTTTACATCATTACATGGAATTAGAAGCAGCCATAAGTATAGAACATACCCGTGGTGAAGCTAAGCTAAATGTTTTCGATAAAAACGTAATTAATAATCTTTTAAGTAAGGTTAATAAAAAAGATAGAGAAAAATATAAATATGTTCACCTCTCAGGAGTACAAATCATGTTTAAATCTTTATTTAAAAAGGGTGTTAATTGTCCTCTTACGATCCATTTGACAGATCAAAGAATGACAAATGTTCAAGATGCTCACTTAGGTAGCATAACAGGAAATTTAGCATATAAAAAGATACTTTTTACTTGCTATCCAAATTACTGCATTGCCTTAAAATATAGAAATCTAGAAAGGTCAATAATGGTAAATTATGTTCTAACTAGAAAAAGATATAACTGATGCAGGATCATTCCCTTTCACAGTTGAATATGCATGTTTGTATAGTATTTGTAATTCTAATACAAACGACCCTTTTGATGATAAACCAATCATTGAAATCCATGAGAAATGCGATGGCATTGCTCAAGCTATTCAGCCAACATTAGGTATTTTAACAGAACCTGAAAGTAGTTCTTTAACTTTACCTAGAATGTCAAATTCCTATATACCAGTAGGAAATCAAATTTCATATGATGAAAACTCTAATACTTTAGCACTACGAAAACCCTCTTTTCGTAAAAATATTATTCCTACCTATAGTTACAAATCTTTAGCGGATCAATGTTTTATAACTATTGAGATAACTAATGATTTAGAAACTTTTAAAGGAAAAGCCCTAGTTGACACAGGTGCTTCAATTAATTTGTTTCCAAAAAACAAAATAGGATCCTTACCTAAATATAAAGTCTCACCTATAGAATATGAAGGAATAATTAAACAAGTTCGTGATTCATGTGACGAAATGGTGTCTGTAAACATTAAGTTTATAACAAATAATGAACAAACATTAACCCATAAGGTAGAATGTTTAGTAACCTCAAATTTAGATAACCGTGACTACCTAGTAATACTAGGAGGAGCATTTCTAAAAAGCTTTAGACAATATAAAATTACCGATCAAAAGGTATGCGTCCAAAAGGATAATACTTGGTATATGATACCTAGAATGTAGTATGCCCCAACATACTAAAATTAGTACAACAATCTATATACAGGTAACTTTACTTGTAGAAGATATAACCACTTGTGCTATTATAGACACAGGGTCACAAGCAACACTAGTTAAAGAAGATTTAATTAGTAATTGGAAACAATTGGATCAACCAATTATAGCCACAGGATTTAATGACTCAAAAACAGTTATTAAAAGGATTGCTTACAATGTAGAAATAATCTTAGGATAAAAAATCTTTAAAATTCCTTATGTGTACCCTCAACCGTCTTTGCATATAGATATTCTTATTGGAAATGATTTTTTACAATCATTTAAATATTATAAACAAACCATTTATAACATTACTGTGAAGACTATTTGCAATCACATAGTTACTATTGCTAGACTATTCAACCCCTTCAAAGTTACGCTCGAGAAGCATGGTGATAGGGTAATCAAAAAGCAAATTTCGATAAAACCAATTTCGATTTCTAAACTTAGAATAGAATTCTCCATCAAAAAATTATCTTTGGAAAAAATAAAAGAAAGTTTTAAAGAAACTTACAGAGAAAATCCATTAGAAAAATGGAAAAACGACAAACATTTTGCAGAATTACAAGTAAAATTGGAACTCGATGCAAATGGGATGGAAAAACCTATTAGGGTAAAACCAATTGTCTATTCAGAAGAAGACAAAAAAGAATTTGAAAAAACAGTTGAAGGAATTACTCGAGTTAGAATTAATTCGACCTTCAAAATCTCAGCATAGTAGTCCTGCCTTTATGGTTAGGAATCATGCCGAAATTACCAGAGGCAAAGCCAGAATGGTAATAAATTATAAAAAGTTAAATCAAAGAACTATATTTGATGGATATTTTCTACCAAATAAAGAAATTTTGATAAACACAGTCCGTGGTAAAAACTTTTACTCAAAATTTAACTGTAAATCAGGATTTTGGCAGATAAAATTAAGTCCTAAGACAGTGGAATACACAGCTTTTAGTACTCCACAAGGTCATTATGAATGGCTAGTCATGCCATTTGGTCTTAAAAATGCACCACAAATTTTGCAACGAAGAATGGATAATATTTTTAAAATAAAAGATGTCGTGGTATATGTTGACGATATTTTAATTGCGTCTAATACTTTAGAAGAACATGTTAAAACCTTAAATGATTTTAAACAACTTGTTCTAAAACATGGAATAATTCTTTCTGAAAAGAAAGCAACTATTGCAAAAGAATCAATAGAATTTTTAGGATTAATTTTAAATTCTAATGGTATAAAACTTCAGCCACACATTGGCAAAAAGATTTCTGAGTATCCCGATATTTTAGAAGGAAAAACTCAAATTCAAAGTTTTTTAGGACAACTAAATTACGCCGAAGCATTTATCAAAGATTTGGCAATCAAAAAACTTCCACTTCAAAAACTTTTGAGAAAAAATAATCAAATTGGATGGAATGATTCGCATACCAAAGTTGTCAAAACTTTAAAAGAAGAATGTTGTAACCTACCAGATATGACATTACCATCTGAGAAAGATAATTTGATTTTACAGACAGATGCTAGTGAACAAGCATGGGGTGCTGTATTAAAAACTGACCTTGGTCAAATATGCCGTTATACTTCTAGACTTTTTAAACCAGCAGAAGTTAATTATAGTATTAATGAAAAAGAGTTTTTAGCTATTTTAAAAGGAATCAAAAAATTCACTTTATTTCTGTTACCCAAAAAAATTGTGGTTCAAACAGATAATACACAGGTTAAACCATTTATATTCAATGATTTAAAAGGATTACCGCAAAATAAACGTCTAATTAGATGGCAAACGTTTTTTCAATATTATGACTTTTCAATTGAATATATTAAAGGTCGTGATAATTATCTTGCTGACTATCTTAGCAGGAATCATGTCGACAAGTGATATAATTTTGAAGCTGCAAAGCTTGATAAATTTACGGAAATCAGCATCTCAGAAAAGAGATATTTTAACTAATCAAATTGATGAGCTTTATGGAACTATCAATATGATAAACACGCAGGTGGATACCATGATGGATTCCTACTTGGAATATACTCATACGATGGAGGAAATTGATAAAATCATCAATGATATCCCCAAAGTCCAATCTCTATTAAGAGAAAACAAAGGATTGCGTGATCAAATTGGTTACGAATCAACGGAACCTTATAAGGAGGCGTTGGTATATAAAAGCAATTTGGTTGAAAGCAAACCAAAATACGAAAGCTTAGGATTCATTCCAAAGCAAAACCAGAATTCCATAACTGGTATTAAGGATATTGGTGGTCCTTCCTCATCGGAAAACACCTCAACAATGGATATGAGTAGTCCATCTGAATTAAATTCAGGAAATACTCAACCAACAGAAAAATCTGTAAAAATTTTTCAAGACAAAATGGTTAAAATTTCAAAAGAAACACCATTTGTGGAAGAATACAGGATGATACACCAATCAACCTATTCATTTATGGTACAAAATGCCATAGCAACATATGATTCCATTTATCCAAGGATTATATTTCAAGAAAATGCAGATCCAGTGGAAATTGGAAGATACACGAGATTTGGCTACACAGACATTATTCAGCCAAATAAAGGTTTTAAAAATTTTGAAAAAATTGATGATTTTCTTCCAGATACATTAGATGCCCAATTTGGAGAAAGTTATAAATCTATTGAAGTCTCAGTCATCTCAGTCTCACCAGAGCCTGATGCAAGGGAATATTTAATTCTGTTGTTTAAACCCAGGAAAAGGTATTTGGGGAAAAACCTCGTTCCCACAAAAACACATGTGTTTAATCACAAATTCTATACATACAGAAGAGCTATCGGAAGAAAGGTGGCGGTCTGTACTTTGTTTCGAGAATATCAAAAGGGTTCTCGAGTATTTGCTACAAGTTCAAACTGGATCGCAATAGCAAGCAGCAAAAATCCTAATGAACGAAGTTTAACCATCGCTCAGCAGGCTCAGTGGTTAATGTCCGATCAATTCCCAATGAAAGAAGAGGGAGTAAAGCATTATTCCAAATTGATGGAAAAAGAAAAGATTCCTGAAGACATTTGCATGTGAAGGAAAAGGACATGCACTAATTGACGGATCCAAACGTCAAATACTCACGCCAAAATGGAGAAAATAATTGAGATAAGGGGACCACACCTTATCATCAATAATTAAGCGGAAAATTTTATTTCGCGTGTAATTTGTATTACCTTTTATTTCGCGTGTAATTTACATCCTGTGTGTGCCTATATAAGGCAAGTAGTTGTAAGGGAGTATGCAATCTAACACAACATTAGATACATATCTCCACAGAAATATCTTATTATGAGTGATTGTGAGTAAGTCCTTTAGGGTAGGAGAAGGATTTCAATCCTTCAGCTACCTATGTTTGTAAAATAAAGTTGTTATCAATAAAACATATCTTGAAGTTTCATCTTGAAGTAAGCAAAATTTATATATTGTCTTATGAAGAAATAGTTATGAATGAAAATCTCTACACACTGAAGTCTTTGGAATTGCTAGATGCCGTTAGGGACTGAAGGTCTGTAGGCTGTGCAAGTATAGACGAAGGTGACCAGGAGATCACAGGCATAAGGTATATCTTGGAAAATGATTGATAGGCCTAAATTTGTGGGACTAAAAATAGACCTAAAGATGTGATTGGTGGGTTTGAAAAATTGATTGGATGAGATTAGGAAAGAGAAAAAGTTCAACCAATTAGAAAAGTAGGCCTACTTTTAGGTATATGTAAGTAGGCATATTTAGCATTACTCGTATATCTTCATACTATAATTTATTTTCATGCTTAAGCGTGGTGGACCTACTTTGTATGTTTTAAAGATAAGAATTATATTTTATAAATCATAAGTAAGCAAAAGGGTAATCCATACTCCGAACCTGTTTTTTAAAATATATAAAATTCTCATACATTTAATATCGACATTTAAAGCTTGAATAATACATGTTAAAGTCTAAAAAGAACAATAGGTCATTAAAAACACTATATTTCAATATAAGATTGGAAATAGTAAAACTGACTTAGCAAAATATCGCTAAATGTTACTATTCGGTTTTTCGGTTAACCGAACGGTTTGCTTTGAACACCCCTAAGATTGTCCTTTAATTTAAGACACACAGATGCATATAGTATTTCGTTTATTGGGATTATGTAGATGTGGCAAGATGAGTTTGCCGGTAAAGAATTTTTGCAAGATCATCACCTTTTTTTTTAGTTTGGATCCTAATGGGCTGGGTTGCCCCACAAACAACTTTTTCTGCATTCTTCGGAATATTCTTAAAAAATTATACTCCGTATAAGAGTTAGTTATAACTAAAAAGGTAATGTT
Source organism: Helichrysum umbraculigerum (assembly GCA_949592205.1). NCBI lineage: Eukaryota > Viridiplantae > Streptophyta > Magnoliopsida > Asterales > Asteraceae > Helichrysum > Helichrysum umbraculigerum. Next base: position 174,036,567 of record CATIUR010000003.1, on the reverse strand, counting down.
ATTTTTTTTGGAAGAGACAGACATATATTACCATTAATAAAACTAGCAAGATGCTAGAAATTACAAATAAAATGAACATAACAAAACCACGCCAACCTACATCTTGAAATCTAAACAAAACGATTCATACCATACACGTTCATTCCAAACAACACGACCTACACATTAAAGACCCTAGACCTTGATTCCAGCCAAAAACACATCACACTTTAATTCACCCAATCGACTACATGTAGGTGTACCCATGGGTCCAGATTTTAGTACTCCTCCATCTACAACCTATCCCACCACAAATAACCACAGAAGGGCAATCACTCGATAGAAAACATGAAAACGGGAAGACCAACCATGACCATAACCAAGACCTTGACACCATAGACGAGACCCACATGAACCTACAACCAAACCGTTCCAATCATAAAGTCTAAACGAGTGGTGGTACTGTGATGAGAAGGGAAAGTAAGTCGAGAAATAACTTGTAGTGAACCAAAACCACCAACATGAACCAAACTGAAATGACCTAAAATCACCATGACCTAGGACCACCCAAAACAACCACCATGAACCACCTGAAAACACCCAAACCACCAACTCCAATCGCCTGAAAACCACCAACTTGACCCGCCTGAAACCACCACCCAAAACCTACCGCCTGAAACCACCAACGTGAACCATCTGAAATGACTTAATCACCAAGACCTAACCACCCATAACAACCAACTTGAACCACTTGAAAACACCCAACCCAGTGAACCACCACCTGTGACCACCAACTCCAACTGCCCAAAACCACCAACTTGACCCACCTGAAACCACCGACTGTGACCCGCCTGGAAACACCACTGTGACCTGCCCGAAACCACACGGACCGCCACCATGAACCAGCAGAATAACAATGGGAATCGAAGCCGAGTGTCGTTGTTACCGGAACCGATGACGACGACGCAAACCGACAAGGTGGTGGATCCGCGAGATTTGAGGTAGTCTAGCAAAGATTAACCTTGGATGGATGCGAAAGAAAATGTGTGATAACCGTCGTGAACAAAGAAGAGGAGGGCGAGCTTTGAAACGTGAATATACTAAACTACGATTGGAAGAGGTTAAGATTGTGGAGGAGCCCTCCGGACCTCGGCGTAGAGCTGGCGACCGGAGGCAGAAGTCAGGCAGCAAGAGTTTAGATCTAGGTTTAGAAGAAAGGGGGGAGAACCGAGGGAGCGTGAGAGAGATGTAGCGTTAGTACCAGCTAATTGGTAATGTTATTACAATAACAATTCTAAATCTTTGAATAGAACTATTTCGGAGATGTAGTATTAAAATAGACTTTTAGTGAACTACAACCCCTTTCGGGTTAAATTTTTAGAACTTGATTCATTTAAGTCGAACACAACTCAAACTGACCCATTCTTAAGTATCTAGGCCGAAATTTCCACCTAGAGTGTTTTGTGTGAATATGTCTCATGCTTTAGTAGCGTCTAGAAATAATCTTATTAATGAATCACACAAACGCTTACCAAGCTTGCATATTGGGATTAATTGCCGGCCTTTAGTGCGCATTTCACTAGCTTCTTGTAGTGTTAGCCCCTCTGGGACCCGTTGGATGAGTCTTGGATAAACAGGGGTAATTGGCTTCCATAACATAAGAGGAAAGACATGACGAGTTTTGTAATTATAATTTCTACCTCTGAAAAGATGCACAACTCTTCCTTTGCTATGCATTATCTTTCCTCCTGTCTTCTCCTTTTGAAATTTTTAGTGTAAAACTATAAATATTTAATGCAGTAAATGTATTACAAAAACTATATTATAACAATATTCATCTAAATGCTTAAATAATGGGATTTATATAGTTGTATGCACTAAGAACATAACCCAATCATCCCTTATATAGTTGTACATTTTTTCTATTATTATTTGTTGACTTGGTCTTCCAACATAAACATGAAAGTTGTATTATAGGAGTGGTTACCTGTAGTGGGTTCAGTATATCATGTACATACCTCGCCATTCCTCCTCACATTGTGTTACCTGACCTCGGAGTAAGTCGGTACAAACTTGGAGTGCGGAGCTGTAACACCCCCAAATTTAATGATTTGCGGAAGCATACTTGGGTGTTACTAATCAATATACAAAGCACAAGATATACAGCAAACGACCTCTAAATGAGACGTTTTGTAAAATAATTACATTTCATAATTAAATCGTTTGAAAACATATAGTTTTCTTTACAAAAAATATGTAAGCCTAGAGTCCGCGTATGTGGCGGGAGATTCTATTACATAACCATAGTTACAAAAGATAATGCCAAAGAATCTCCGTTAAATGCAGTTTGGAAATCATGCGACTCTAGCTAGTAATCCTGGAGTGATCCTACTCCGTAAGTGTACCTGAGAATACATGTTAAAAAGGGTCAACCAAAAGGTTGGTGAATCTCACAGGTTTATCAGTAAATAATCCGTTTGAACACAAGATTTCATCAGTAGTGCCCGTAGGCGTATATCAAGTATTTGCAAATCTCGCAAAAGTAACGAAATCAAGTTATACCGTTGCCATGAGGCTCATAATCGAAGCTTAACCCGTAAATAATCAGTTGCTCCCGTGACATGCTCGAAATTGAGCAAGCATAAGTAACGAAATAATAGTCGCCCGTTTATACATAACGGTTCGTGGTAGCGCTACTACCCCGGGCGGGGAGGGTCATTTCCCTAATGGATCCATTAACTACTGTTCGCGCTTAAGTACATAACTAACGATATATGATGGAGAGACTTCAGTAAATAGTAAGTAACTCATGCAATTCCGTTTGGTATAGTAAACAGTTTAGTACTTGTGTCCAAGAAAAATCAGTAGCATGTATCTCCCCCAATAAGTTAAAACAGTAAAAGTGGGGCCGTAAGACTCACCTGAGTCTTTGCAAGTGCGTTTATATCAATAAACGAGTAAATAATATCAACAGCTGGTTCTCCGAACCCGTAACCTTTAAATGCCTAAACATATAAAGTTAAGTAAGTAGATGTCTCGCAAGACCATCTAGGCTAGTTGTCTACACAACTCGTTATGTCCAAGTGTTTGTTTAGTAATCCGTTTGTAGTTTGAAAACAAGTATGGCCCGTTGGTGACGGTTCGTAATAATGATTCAAAGTGTTATCATTATTTGTATCGTTGAATCAGGTTTCGTTATTTGTAAGTGTTCAACACTTAGTGTGAAAAGTATTTACAACATTTAATGACGGGGGTCCGGGGGCAGCGCCCTTGGTAGCGGGGTCCAAGGGGCGGCAGCCCCTGGCGGGGTCCAAGGGGCAGAGCCCCTGGCTGGGGTCGAGCTGCCAGGTCAGCTTGGAAAATTTTTATTTCTACTATATTGCTTTGACGAAAAACGCATCTGGATCCGAATTTGGGTAAAATCAGGTGTTAAAATCTTGATTCCGACACTTAGTAAAAATCTGAGTTTTCAAAGTTATGTTTTGTGCGACGTTGGGTGCGACGTCGGGTGCGACGTCGGGTGCGACGTCGGGTGCGACGTCGCAGATCCTGACTGCGACGTTGAGCATGGCGTCGCTATACGCGACGTCGCAACTTAATGCGACGTTGTGACTGACGTCGCACAATGCGACGTTACGAGGGGTTGTGCGACGTTGAGGCTGACGTCGCATGGATCTGGGTCCAAATGCGACGTCGCGGTCTGTTGGCCGGAAAATGTGCCGAAAACGAGTTTTCCGGTTTCCGTTCGGTCCAAATCTTTTACCCAACCCATTTTTGGACATATCAAGACATTATAAACCATAAACAAGTAAAAATGATCAAAAACGAGAGATGTCGGGATTTTGTCGGAAACTTACAAATTGTCGGATCAAAATTCCGAAAAGATAGGATGATAGATCGCGAGAAGGTGAACGTTTTCTTCCAAAGTGATGATGAGATCCAAGGTCGTTTAGCACGTTTATTTGGTGATTTTTGATGAGTTTTGGGTGGTGGTGGTGATTAGAGAGAAAGAGGGAAAGAGAGTGTAAGAGAGAGAAAGGAAAGAATTAAATCAAAGAAGAAGGTGGGAATGGGAGGTTATCCTCCCATTTTTCGCCCCGCGTTCCCGCTCCGTGCGGTGTTCGTTTACTCCGTCGTTTAATCGTAAATAATTATTTTAAATATTAAAGGTACGTTTTAAAATACAAATTATTACGCGAGATTTTATTTAAATGTTTTACAATTTAATTTATATTTAAGTTATAAAATGGTAAGTTAGTTTATTTAATTTGCGCGTTTTAATATTTTAAATTGTGTAAGGTTTGTTTGTACGATACGAATGAATACGAAATATTATCATAATAATATTTTTGACATAACAACGTTATTTAATAAAATTGGTCACCAACGTCCTTATTAAGTTGAATCGAAATACATTCGATTTAAACTGCGTACGATTTAACCAAATCGCATTTTTGTATATATTCAACAATATATATAATTCGATACATAAATTAGCCTAACACAGAACTAATTACATGTATTAACGAAGAATTAGGCACTAATTCTAGTCCTAATTTGCCGGTTGTTACAGGAGCCATCTCGAGCAAGCACTGAGCTCGAAACTCGGTTTATCTCTGAAGACTAATTCATATGTTCAAGGGCTTCCAAGTAATATTTATTAGTAAAGGGGCTTACTTGTAAATATCAGTAGAGTGTTTGTTAAGTTAGTAAGTCGGTTAATACGTGAGTTAATTTAGTGCTTAATGTAATTTCTGTATATAAAACCTTTGTACTGTACTTTACCAATTTAATGAGAAATAATAATTTTCTTCTCTAATTCGCTTCCGTTCATATGGTATCAGAGCACGAGGCTCTTAAAACCCTAGTTTTCAAATTCATGTGCGTATTTGATTGATCGATTCTTAAATCAATCAAATTCTTGTTCGTTTGGCTTCTGGAATCTGAAATTGCTTAATCGATTGCAAGAATTCCTACTTAATCTCTTCGAAATTTCTAGGTTTTGTAAATCAATTTCTGATTTGAAACTTTCTGATAACAATGGTGATTCCGGCGTCTGATACAAGTCCGACAACCAGCAACAATGCACAGAGTGTTAATTACAACTCGATTAATGATCCTTTATATGTAGCCGGTTCGGATCATCCAGGAATGATCCTAACGAACACGCCGTTTAGTGGTGGTAACTTCCATGGATGGAGTCGTTGGGTGCAAAATTGAAATTAGGATTCATTGATGGTTCGTGTACTAAACCTGTTGATGATATGGATAAAATGCAAAGGTGGATAAGGTGTGATTACATGGTGACCTGCTGGATACTCAACTCAATGGTGACAGATCTATCATATGCATTTCTATATGCACAGTCAGCTTTTGAACTATGGAAAGAAATTGAAGAACGATATGGCCAAAGTAATGGTCCACTCATTTATCAACTTGAAAGAGAGTTGAACAAGGTAACACATGGAAATCTCTCTATAGCAGCTTATTTCAATAAATTGAAGAAGTGTTGGGATGAACTTCACAATTTAAATGGAGTTCCTGTATGTACTTGTGGTAAAATGAGTGAATGTGGCTGTGGCGTTATTGATAAATATCTTAAAATAGATGGTTGTTCTAAGCTGGTACAATTCCTAATGAAGTTGAATGATGAATATGAGTCTGTAAGGAGTCAGATCTTGTCTATGGATCCTTTACCAAATGTAAACAAAGCTTATTACATTGTGCAACAAGTTGAAAAGCAAAAACAAGTCACTAATCATACACCTGATCCTACTGCATTTTTTGCAAACATGAATTCTAAAAGTGTTTCTGTAGGAAGAAAAGGAATTAAGACCGAATACAGGTTGGATGGGAAGAAACATTGTACCTTTTGTAATCAAGATGGGCATTTGGAGGAACAATGCTTTGAAAAACTGGGGTATCCAGATTGGTACAAAGGTAAAAGAGGTAAGAAAGGAGGTAAAATGGCTGCTAGGGTTGATACTTATTATGATCAAGAAACTCCCTTTGATTTGGCCAGTGAAAATGGTATTGGAATGGGGCAGAATGCTAATAATGGAGTGGATCAAAGATTGGTAACTGCTGTTTGTCAAGAAATGATGAAGCTGTTCAGAGGTAAAGATGGTGTTCAGGACAGTGGTCATGCTGGTACTTCAATCAATCATGCAGGTAAATCATGCTATGCAACAACTTTTGCATTATCTAGTCAAAATGGTTTACCAGCTAGTACAGAATGGATCATAGATACTGGTGCCTCAGATCATATGTCACCTCACATTTCTTTATTCCATTACATTAGAATTCTTAATCACTCTATTACGGTACATTTACCTGATGGCAGAATTAAGAAAGTTAAAACTATTGGACAAGTTACACTAAGTTCATCTTTAACTCTTCTTAATGTGCTATATGTGCCTGAATTTCAATTCAATCTTCTTTCTGTGGGAAAACTTTTACACACTCAGAACCTCTTTGCTCAATTCTTTCCCACTTTTTGTGTGTTTCAGGACCTTTCAACTAGCAATGTGGTGGCTGTTGGAAAAGGTTCCAAATGCTTATACACAATTGTTCCAAGAAGTGATAGTCCTATCATTTCTAGTAATTCTTTTACTCTTCCTAAGTCTTTTGTTCCTTTCAATAAGCAAACTATTTCAAATAGTTGTGTTGTTTCTAATTCTGCTTTGAATTTAGCTACCTTTCATGATAGACTTGGTCATGTATCTCTTTCCAAAATGTTACATATCAAAGAATGTAATCAATTCAATCATACCAATTTCTCTTGTGAAAGTTGCAGATTAGCTAAATTTCATAGATTACCTTTCCTTAGGAGTTCTATTTCCTCTTCTACTTGTTTTGAAATGTTATATGTTGATCTATGGGGCCCATATAAGAGCCCTGCTTTAAATGGGGCACACTATTTCTTTACCATAGTAGATGATAAGAGCAGGGCCACTTGGACTTATTTGGTACATACCAAAGATCAAGTTCCATTGATTTTGTCTAACTTTGTAGCATATGCTAGCAATCATTTTAAGACAAAACCAAAGTTCATAAGATCAGACAATGGGACTGAGATAGTCAACAAGCAGTGTTCCACTTTCTTTCAATCACATGGAATTATACATCAGAAGTCTATGGTATATACACCACAACAAAATGGGGTAGTGGAACGAAAACATAGGCATTTACTTGAGACTGCCAGGGCTCTCAAATTACATGCAGGGTTACCAAATGTCTTTTGGGGAGATTGTGTGCTAGCTGCAACTTATCTTATCAATAAGATGCCAATGCAACATTTGAATTGGAAATCACCTTTTGAGGTTCTTTATGGTTATCCACCTACTTATGATAATCTGAAAACATTTGGTTGCTTATGTTATGCAGCAAATGTTAAACCTCACAGAGATAAGTTTGCAGCTAAAGGTGTTAAATGTATAATGATCAGTTATTCACCAGGTCAAAAAGGATTTAAGCTTTACAATCTTGCTTCTAAGGAGGTATTTACTAGCAGAGATGTTCTTTTTGAAGAGCATATTTTTCCTTTTAAACAAGATTTAGTACATGCTTCTATTCCTGTAGTATCTCCAACACCTCAAGGTCATTTACCTTTGCAAGAAGATGATTCTTTTTCTTCTTCACCAATTGATTCTACACCTTCTGTAAGTCCTGTTACTCCATCTGCTTCTATACCTTCTACAAGTCCTGTTGTTCCATCTGTTTCTATACCTTCTAATGAATCTTCTGCACATGATCATGGTGCACCTGTATCATTAAGAAGGTCCAGTAGGAATACTTCTACTCCTGGTTGGCTTAAAGATTTTGTGGTTTCTAAACCTGGGTTTAAGCAGACTACTTATCCCTTATTTGCTTGTTCTGATTTCACTCAACTCCCCCATTCTCACATTTCTTTCTTAGCAAATGTTTTTTCTACCGTTGAACCTAAAACATATGCTCAAGCTTGTACTCATCAAGGCTGGATAGAGGCAATGAATAAAGAATTGGATGCTTTGGAAAAGAATGAAACTTGGTATCTTACCTCATTGCCTGTTGGTCATAAAGCTATCTCTTCAAAATGGATATTCAAAACAAAGTTTAATCCAGATGGTACAGTGGAAAGACTTAAAGCTCGTTTGGTCATTAAGGGTTTTAATCAACAAGAAGGGGTGGATTACAAGCACACTTTTTCACCAGTGGCTAAACTAGCCACTGTACGTGTTCTTATTGCTTTAGCCACAGCAAAAGGATGGCCATTGCATCAACTTGACATTAATAATGCCTTTCTACATGGTTTCATTGATGAAGATATCTACATGTTACCTCCTGAGGGTTATACAAAAGCTTTGCCAGGTCAGGTCTGTAAACTCAATAAATCTCTTTATGGTTTAAAGCAGGCCTCAAGACAGTGGAATCATGAACTAACTAAGTTTCTGGTTACTCTTGGATTTGTACAATCTAAGCATGATTATTCCATCTTTGTCAAGAATCAAAATGGTCATTTTACTGTTGCTTTAGTGTATGTAGATGATGTACTAGTGACTGGAAATTGTGATACTGAAATCCTGGCAACTAAAACTGCTCTTGATGGCAAGTTCACCATCAAAGATCTCGGTTTAGCCAAATATTTTTTAGGCATTGAAATATGCAGAACTGAAGCAGGTACTTACCTTAATCAAAGGAAATATATTCTGGATATTCTGCAAGATGCTGGTCTCACTGCTGCTAAACCAATGCAAATGCCTCTTCCAGTCAATCTCAAATTGTCTATGACCAAAGGCATACCTTTAACAGATCCAGGTGCATACAGACGTTTAGTTGGTAGATTACTCTATCTTACTATGACACGTCCGGACATCTCATATGCCGTGCAACATTTAAGTCAATTTGTGTCTGCCCCCAAAGATGTTCATATGCAAGCTGCTTTACACTTGCTCAAATACTTAAAAGGAACTGCTTCAAAAGGTTTATTTTATCCTGTGCAAACCCATTTGAAAATCACTGGGTTTACAGATGCAGATTGGGCATCTTGCCTCATGACAAGAAGGTCTTTAACAGGATACTGTATTTTTCTAGGACATGCTTTGGTTTCCTGGAAAACTAAAAAACAGGTTACTGTTTCTCGTTCTTCAACTGAGGCAGAGTATCGAAGCATGGCTGCAACCACTTGTGAACTACTATGGTTAAGCTACCTTTTAAAAGATTTACATGTTCCTGTTAATTTTCCAGTTACTCTGTTTTGTGATAATAAGTCTGCACAGCAGCTAGCAGCAAACCCTTGCTTTCATGATCGTTCTAAACATTTGGACATAGATTGCCACTTTACACGAGAGAAGATTCAAGATGGTTTCCTGCAAACTGCTTTTATTCCTTCTCATCTTCAACTTCCAGATCTCATGACTAAAGCCTTGAACAGAATACAGCATTCTACTTTGGCGCACAAGTTGGGAATTTCAGATTTTCCAACTTGAGGGGGAAATGAAGACTAATTCATATGTTCAAGGGCTTCCAAGTAATATTTATTAGTAAAGGGGCTTACTTGTAAATATAAGTAGAGTGTTTGTTAAGTTAGTAAGTCGGTTAATACGTGAGTTAATTTAGTGCTTAATGTAATTTCTGTATATAAAACCTTTGTACTGTACTTTACCAATTTAATGAGAAATAATAATTTTCTTCTCTAATTCGCTTCCGTTCATAATCTCGGGCATATATAGCTCTACCCCGAGTACGGAACTATACTGATAGATTGGGGGGAGCAGTCCATATATAAATTTACCATCTTTATGGATACGGAGCACATACCTCTATCAAGTGGCATCACAAAGCTCGGAACTAAGTTCGAACCAGCAAGCAAGAAACTCTCGGATTAATGTCAAAGAAACAACCATAACACCATAATTCAGCTCGGAGCACGGATCACGGAGCTACGTCGAAACGAGTGCGGAACTCGGAGCTCGGATCGCGGAGCTCGGATTATGTGTAGAACGAGCCTGGAGCTCGCTTTTATCGCAGACTGACTCGAGGGCGGAGCTCGGAGTGCATGTACGAGTCCGGAGCTCGGTTTTGTCTCGGAACGGAATCAACTCGGAAAACGGGGGTCCGGAGCATGTAAACGATCCCGGAGCCCGGTGTTATCCCGGAACAGAGTCAACTCGGAAAACGGGGTCGGAGTATGTAAACGATCCCGGAGCCCGGTGTTATCCCGGAGCGAGATCATTTCGGAGCACGACTTCGGTGCATATGAGCGAGACCGGAGCTCGGTTTACCTTGGACGAGCTCGGATCTCGGAGCCCGAAGTTGCATCGGAACGAGGGCAGAACTCGGATTATATTTCAAACGAGTTCGGAGCTTGGACGATCTCGAGGATGGAGCTCGGATTTGTGTACGGAGCTCAAAGCTCTTTGTAACGAGTACGGAGCTCGGAGTAATGTCAAAGGAACTCAGCCATAATTCAGCTTGGAGCTCAGTGCTCGAACAACATTTGTTTGCAAAGTAATGTAGGCACCATTTCGTCCATATTGATATCTCGCTTCTGCCTTTTTGCTTTAAATTAATTTGCAGAGTTTCACTTGGAAGAGATGACGTCTTTTGGGTTGTACCAGAGGCGATGGTACTTGTACCTACCTTATTTTTTTTTGAACAAACAAATGAAAATAAAAAGGGAAAGCAGAGAATCCGTAACCATCAAAAGTTAGTTTCCTACACTTGTACCCCAAGCACATAATGATGTACATCCTTTCTTTAATATAATTATTACTCAGATTGCATCTCAGGCAATAAATGAGATAATAATCAATTTTAATTGATATGTAAGCTCATGGGCATTACAATCTCATATAACCAAAACGTTAAAATGGTTACGTAATAAAATCGTTTTATGTAAACAGATCTAAATCAGAAGCTGATCTTTCCTTTTTCTTTTTTAAAGAAAAAACATGAGGTCAGATCGCAATTTTACACAACCGAGTTGTGTAATTTTGTAGAAATTTAGGATGATAAAGATGTAAAGAAATCTTACTGAAGGAGTCAGATCTGACTCGTTTTTCGATTGACGAAGAAAACACGAGACACATTGTTACGGGTCCTACGGATGGCGCCAATTGATCAAGCATATTTCGGCTTGAGTGCGGATGGAGGGGGATCACCACTTTACACTACACGAATGTTGTAACCCGGGTCGAGATAGTTCTCATCGAGGGTCGCAAAGGATGATCGAGTACCCATAAGATGGGGTTTGGAAGCACCCATCTAAGAAGATGGGGTTTGGAGGTGAGGAGAGCTTATGGAGGCTGGACACACCATGTGTGTGTGAATGTGTCATCTGATTGTGGGATCCTCCTCCCATTTAGGGTTTATACCCTTATATGTGAGGGAGGGGTGGCCCAATAGGGAGGGCCCATGGGCTAAGCCATCCGGAAGCCCAAATATTGAGGTACACTATCTTGGTTGTTCAGGTACCGATTCTGATCTTATTAATTAAGATTTCTTATATATGATTCGATATATGCTGGTTTGTTTGGTTGTAGTATTTCCTTTGATTAGTTGCATATATTCCAAATTCGTTTATTCCTTGCTTCTTCGTTTGTTTCGTTAGTTCTTATTCGTTTGATTCGTTAGTTCTTGATTCGTTTGCCTTGTTCGTTCTTAATTCGTTTGCCTCGTGATTAATTTTCTTTGTTAGTTCTTGATTCGGCTGCTTTGTTGTTTTTGATTCAGTTGCCTCATTAGTTCTTTGATTCGTTGGTTCTTGATTCATTTGCTTCGTTTGTGCTTGATTTGTTTGCTTCGTTATCTCTTGACTCATTTGCTTCTTTGATTCGTTTCCTCTTGATTTGTTTGCTTCTTGGTTCATTTGCTTTGTTTGCTGTTGATCTGTTTGCTTTGTCAGCTCTTGGTTCGTTTGCTTATTGATTCGTTTAGTTCTTATGCTATGTACAAGTTTCTCATCCTTTATATAAGATCTTATTTGATTTCGGTATGTGTTTGAGAGTCCCGGATTCACTATTGTTTAGTGAATTGGAATCGCATAGTAAAGTTGATTGTAGAAGGAGGGGGGGGGGGTTTGAATACAATCTAACAACTAATTTCAGATTTTAACTTAGTTGATTAGTTAGTTGTTAATTGTTTAACAGAAACAGAGTATAACAGATATATGGATATGTCAATATCAAAGTAACACAGTAATAGTAGCTGAAAGTGAATTATATTGATTATAAACTCACAAGTGTTGAATGCGGAATGGATTAACCAAAGTTAACCCAATTCAAACACTTAGCTAATCTATTACAAATGAGATGAACAGCAGTGGACAAACACGCTGACTGTTCACTCGCTGGGTCGTTAATACGTGCTTAGACTAACTACTCACTGACATACAAGTGATCAACACGATTGAGCGACTAGCCTCTACAGTACAAAACACTGAACTATTTATACTACAAGTGTTCCTAGTATATCGGATCTTGGAATGACACGTGTCTCTACTTGATTGGCTTGATCTCTGATGAACCGACATAATTCTGTTGCCGCAAATATCTCGTTACCTTAAAACCAATCATTCGCTGCCACGTAGTCTTTCAGACATACTTCAAGTTGAAATGCTCTTGATGATGTATAAATAAGTACAGTACTTTCTGTACTTGATGATTGAGAGGCTTTATTTGAATAGTCACTGAAGATACATTAATCCTCCTCACTCACTGCGAGCTAACATGCTCTTGTAGAATGACTTGAACTATTGATCTTCAGTGACTAGCTGTTATTCTGGCAGTGACTTTTGCCTTTATTGATTTTGAAGAAGTAAAGCTCTCGCTGACGTAGATCAGCGACACACCAAGTTGAGCTTTATTCTTCCTCAGTATATCAATTCCTTGTAAGTAATGAATGACGATCAGCAATGATAAACTTCAGCAACAATAGCTTTGATACAATACATTTCTTCATCGAGTAGTGAATAGTTGAGTAGATCAGCGACCAGCGACTCATCATGGTCAGCGACCAGTGACTCAACAATCTCCCCCTAAATGATTGTGATCGAAGCTCCCTAGACAAACTTGTTGCTGTGAAAGTTTATAGTTGAAAGTGCCCCTGGCTGTGGATCTAAGTGATGATCGTTAGTAATAGATTGGCGGAATCAATCAATTACACAAATAACTAATAAACGTTAACCGAAACGAATGATTAATCAAAGAATACTTGTTTATTAGCTTCTAATTTGTATTGGAAACGAATTACAGATTGCTTAGTAGACAAATGGTGCTAGGGTTTCGTCAACCCTAGCCGAAAACCCGTAGGTTTGTATTTATACTAAAACTAAATCGGCAGACATGCTTCACTTGGGAAGTGTCGCATGCCGCCGCCCTCATGCGTCACTTACCTAAGTGACGCTATGCGACACTAAGGCAAGTGTCGCCTAACACAGAAGCTAAGTGTCGCTATATACTAAAATGACTTTTCTATTACAATCAACTAACGACACTTACAACTCGATAGATCAACTGACAGACACACTAAAATGCATCAACAAACTCCCCCGTGTCTTCAGCTTGGTCTTCAAAACATCTTCAGTTCAAACCCAACCTGGTGGAAACACTCCACCAGCATGAATACCCACTCGAACACAAATCTCGACCACCTTCTCGAACTTTGAAGCCTCTTCTTGATCAAAACGATGATACTCCATTTTGCTTTTGTGAAGAGCTTTCAAATCTTTCTTTGTCAGATTAATAAGGCTGATCGGATCAAAAACACGAAGAGTTCTTCCATACTTTGCAGATAGACTCCAGTTACCCTTTTCAATCACTGGATCTTCAACTGAAAGATATTCAATAACCGTTTCTTGAGTAACGGAATCAAACCACCAATATCGTAATCTTTTAAGAAAATCAAGTGGTAGAGACTGCAGTGGCACAGTTTTCTGACTAGCAGCTGGAGGATAATGATATTTCACTATCGGTTGCTGAGTTCTTGAATCCAACTTTTTCTTGTATGAATAACGAACTCCCAGCTCTGGTCTAACCCACAAATACTTCTTGCTGTAGATATCTTTTCTGAGAATCTTTTGAAACATGTTACCACAAAAATCATCAGTGTGGTTAAAAATGTTCAGTTGAGCAAGACGATTCAACTCTTCCTTCGGCAGCGTGCTAATACAATTGAATCTCGGCCGAAAATACTGTACGCCATCTCTTCGTTTAATAAGAATCAGAAAGTTAACTTCATCAAATTTCCAACTTCTGATCAAACCAGTCAAATCACCTCGAACCTGATAAGTTTTGCAAATCTTCAACTCAGGTTTAAGCTTTCGAAACATTGGACCATCTGAAGATGTAGACGGTTGTGCTTGTTCAGGAACAGATTCAGCAGCTGGTTGTTCCTGAGTAGTATCAGTTGCAGGTTCTTGATCATCATCAGAATCATCGGACTCAATGATCGGTGCATCAAAATCATAAGGTTGAGCCGGTTGTTTCTGAATAGGTTCCGGTTCTCGCTCAGGCGTCGGTTCCTGATTCGGATTATCTACATTCTCTTCATCCGACCCTGGAACCTCCGCATCCATCTCAATATCATCCGGATCGACTGATCTATCTTCTTCATCACCCGGATTTATCAAACTCTGTAGATATGTGAGATTAACATTCGAATAATCAACCGAAATGGGTCTCGGTTGTCCTGGAACATCAACGAAATAATCCAAAGCAATGTTATCATTAATAGAATCTGGATTTACATTTTCGGGTTCTGGGGGAGGGGTTACATTTGTTTCCAAGGTTCTCTGACCTTCCTCCCCCGAAACAACAGTAACCGACTCCAGCTCTAACAATCTAGACTCAAGATTTGTCACTTGAAGCTTCAATCCATCAACCTGAGCCACCTGCAGCCTAAGAGAATCAACTTCTGCAGCTTTAGCTTCGAGATCTTTTATCTGTGCAGCTTGAGCTTCAACCACAGCAGCTTGATCGTCAAAACGTTTATTCAACTCAGCCATTTGAGCTAGAAATTGCTGAAGCATGGCAGACGTAGGCTCCTGTTGCTGTTGACGTTGCTGACCAGTCTCTTGGATATGAACACCTGTTCTCTGACGTCTTCTCAATGGTAGATCAGCATAAGACGGAGAAGACCCAGCTGGTGGCTTTCCAAGATTAGGCGGTACATGAACACGCCCCGCAGAAATCCTTCTCAAAATACGCTTAAAGCGTCGTAAACCCTAAAAACCCGAAACTTCAATCGACGATTAAATCATGAATACGCAATTATAGATGATAAAAATTGTACCTAATGATGCGTATGAGTGAGAGGAAGAAGGTCACGGAGGCCGATTGCACGCAAAATACACAGAAATCCACAAATCGATCGGAAATCACGAACCGAAGTGACGCAGTGACGAGGGAAGTGACGCTAGGGCAGTGGAAGTGACGCGTAATGAATAGGGTTGGTGGTGAAAATAAGTGCCGGATACGGAACTATTTATACCAAAACCCTAATCTGCGTCACTTAGTACGACTCTTTAGGCGTCACTTATAGCGTCACTATCAGCGTCACTTAGGAAGTGACGCATATCGACAGTTTGTGAAAAATTTTAAAATTTTGTCGATCTTTTGCGTAGTACTCAATTTGACAGTAAATGTGACTTGGGTAAAAATAAAATTAAAAATAAAATTTAAATAAACAAAATTACAAATATAAAACCAAACTAAATACATTCTTTTTGGTGACGGAGTTGATTGAGTCTGGTTAGGGATCATATCGGAATAACATGCAATTATTAGGAATAGTAAGTGTTATTTCGATCATCAGTATATTTGTCCACTTTAAATTTACTTGGCACATTTAAAACACCTTTTATAAAAGTTATTTCAAGACGATTATTGGTATTGTTTGTCCACCTAAACATGTTACATCCATGTCTGTGAGTTAACCTTTTATTGTTAGTATGAATATTTTACCATGGTCCCCACCATAGATATACCCCTATAACTTAGACATGAACATAGTTTCCAAATTTAGAAAGAATATAAGAGAATCAATTTTAAGAATCAAGCCAGCGGTGACAGGTCTGTACTTGCGTACAACAGAGCAACATAACTTGATTCAGGTTTAAGCAAAACCAAAATCAGTCAAACCAAATTTGTGGCGACCTTGTTTAGTACCTTAAATTTAAGACTTTGCAAGTGCATTGACTCACGTTTGCTTAGTTTTGAGAGTAAGCTGAATTGAGACCAGGTCTGCACTTACGTACAACAGAGGAAACAATCAGCATACTCCCCCAAAAGATCTCAGATATACGATCCAAAAATAGAAGTATGTCAAGCTACGCTAAGGAATTAAGACTTAGAGTCGTACATCACAAGGTATTTACCACAGGATCATAGACATGTATTTAAATTACTTCTTAATATCTCAAAGACCGGTGTGTATCATGCCTACCAATACATCGTATGATGAAGATAATTTAGATAAAACTGTTTTAATTGTGTCAGATAAACCTACTGACACATCCAAGATAAACCTTAAAATTCCATTTTGTGCATGTCATCCGATGTACTATCATATCCCAAGTTGTTTACAGACGCAACTTTAACGTCTATTTTAAAAATGTTGCAACCTCGCGTTTTCTTTAATACTAAAGAGTATAAAGAGTGGCTGTTGCCACTTTTTTTTTTTTTTTTTTTTTTTTTTTTTTTTTTTTAAAAACACACATAGAAGCAAATAAAGTTAACTATCCAAGTCACACATTACTTTTTAGACCCAAAGAATCTTAAACCGATCATGTTGACCAGTTCATCAAATCGAGCACGTGAGAAAGCTTTGGTGAATAGGTCGGCATTTTGCTTAAGGGTGTCTATGTGGACCAGGTCTATCAAGTGTTTTTCATAGCAATCCCGTATGAAGTGGAACCTAAGTTCTATGTGTTTGTGTTGAGATCTGAGCCACTGTCGAATCTGCTCAGAGTACAAGTATGTTGCCGCTGTTAGAAGTTTACCACTGTTAGTAGTTGCCACTGCTAGTTAGTAGTTGCCGCTATCAACTAGTTTTAGTCTAACAGTGCCACTGTTAATGTGTAATTTGTATTTTGTATCAAGTACTCAACCACTGTTAATATACGAGTACTACCCCTGTTAGATATATAGATAACCACTGTTGGTTAGATATAGTCTGTTAGAGAGAATTATGGAATAGATATGATTCCATAATAGTTTGATTCTGTAAAGGACTCTATATGTTATAAATAGAGATCCTGTAAAACCTAGATAGATACGATTCATTCTAGTTATTAGCTTCAAGGTTGTAAACCCTAACACAATTGTGTGTTCGTATTATTGATAATAATATTGAAGCTTTTGGTTAGATATTCTGTTATATTCAAGTTTGTTCTTCAAGTTATTAATAAACTATTCCGCAAGCTTATTAATAATTAATCAAAGTAATACATACTAAGATCTCTAGCTGGGATCATCAAGTGGTATCAGAGCTTGATATTACTTTGATCTTGAAGAAGGTAATTGAATTTTGCAGCTTTTTCAAATAACAACATGTCTACTGAAACGATGGAAGGTATTCAAGCTACAAAGATCCCCATGCTCAAACCCGATGAGTTTGAGCTATGGCAGACTAGGATTAGGCAATACATGTTGCTGACGGATTATATGATGTGGGAGGTAGTTACTAATGGACCAGTCTATACTAAGGATGCAGATGGTAAAAAGGAAGAAAGACCACCACCAAAGACTGATGCAGAGAGGAAAGAAAGAGCAACAGAGTGGAAGGCATTAAGTACTCTACTTTTGTCTATTTCTAATGAGTATCAAAGAAAATTTGAGAACTGTGAAGATGCTCAGGTTCTCATGGAAGCAATTGTTAAGAGATTTGGTGGTAATGACAACACCAAGAAGAATAAAAGATCTCTTCTAAAACAACAATTTGAAAACTTTGCAGGTGTAAAGTCTGAAACTTTGACTCAGACTTTTGATAGATTTCAAAAACTTGTGGGTGATCTTGAAAATCACAATGTTAAGATTGATAAGGATGATTTGAATAGGAGAAGTTTTTAAGATCATTAGGCACAGATTGGAATATGTACACTGTGGGACTTAGACAAAGTGCATATCTTGAAGAAAAGGAGATTGAAGATCTATACAATGATCTGAGGAACTTTGAGCCTGAGGTGATGGCTCTGAAACAGTCCAATGGTAGTTCTAACAATGCTGCTTTTGTGTCTGTTGGTGAATCTGGTAGTTGTAGCACATCTGGTGCTAATGATAATGTCTTGGAAGCTTTCTTTGCAAGTCATGTGAATTCATCCTTAACAACAGAGGATTTGGAACAGGTTAATGAAGAGGATCTTGAAGAGATGGATTTGAGATGGCAGATGGCTATGATAACTATAAGGGCAAAAAGGTTTATGCAGAGGTCAGGGAACAGAAACTTTACTTACAAGAGAGATGGTGTAGCTGGATTTGACAAGAGCAAGGTGGAGTGTTTCAACTGTCACAAGATGGGACAATTTGCTAGAGAATGCAAGAGCACACAGGCTGGAGGATCTCAGAATGGTATTGTAAGAAACAGTTCTGCTCCACAAAGAAGATTGGTACCTGTTCAGAACACCTCTTCAGATTCATTGGTTGCACAAGATGGAATGGGAGGATTTGACTGGAGTGACCAGGAAGAGCTTGTAGTCAAAAATCAAGCTTTGATGGCTGTCACAGAAGAACCAGAGCCTTCAGACATTCCATATGAGGTACAATCTAAATTATGTTCTCCTGCATGTAAGAAAATGGTTAAATTTTATAGGGATTATAATATGGTTGTGTGTAATGAGTTAAAAGCTTGTGTAGAAAAGAGTCAACATTCAACTTTAGCTATTGAAAACTTAGAAAGACAGAAAAAAGCTTTTGAAAAGAATGAATCACAATTTCACTTAGATATTAAATATCTGAATTGGGAAAAGAAAGCTTTACAAACAAAAGTTGATATGCTAAGTGCAAAGTTGGCTGAGGCAATTTCTGATAAAGAGTCAATAAAGTTGAAAGTTGATGAATTGGAAAATGCTTCAAAAGGTGTTCAAAACTTAATCAAGTCTCAAATTCATGATAAATTAAAAACTGGATTAGGTTACAACCTTAATGCTGTACCCCCACCTTATAATCATACTTACTTCCCATCTAAAATTGAGTTTGACTTAGAAAAACTTAAGGTAGATGTGTCTGAGGAGGTTAAAAAGGTAGATCCAGTAGTTAATTGTGCTAATAATGTGAATTTTGATAAAGTGGAAGTATCTGATTGGACTGAGGAAGATGAGAGTGATGGTGATAGCTCATCTAGTGGTAATTCTGTGGATGATTGTGTTAAGCCTATTACTGGTCTAGTTTCTGAACTAAATAGTACTAAACTAGAAGAGGGTA
Source organism: Helichrysum umbraculigerum (assembly GCA_949592205.1). NCBI lineage: Eukaryota > Viridiplantae > Streptophyta > Magnoliopsida > Asterales > Asteraceae > Helichrysum > Helichrysum umbraculigerum. Next base: position 174,017,191 of record CATIUR010000003.1, on the reverse strand, counting down.
AAAAGATGTTTGTTGAGAAAGCAAAGGCACAGATATATCAAGTGAGAAAATCAAATAAATCTAGATCTGGTCTAGGTTATGTGCATAAAAGAGTCAATCCTGTATCAAAAGATAAGTCAAAAGATAAATCTGAGTGTGATAAATGTGCATGTAAATCAAACAGGTCTGATTTAAATACTTCAAATAATGTAAATAAATTCATTCCCAGGGGTAATCAGAGAAATTGGAACCAATTGGTTTCACAAAGGCTGGGTAATGGGTTTGAATGTGTGAAAAGAAAATCATGTTATATTTGTGGTAGGTATAATCATCTTCAACAGAACTGTTACTACAATCCTAAAAATAATAGGAACAGTGGTACATGACAAATGTTGAGAAATAAGCCAAACAGAGGCAAAGATGCAGCCCCTGTTAATACTGCAGCAGTGCCACTGTCAAAGGCTAACAGAGGCAAGACAAGAACAGGGGAGGGTTTGACCACTGTCAGGCATGGTACCTCTGCTGGTATTAAACATTTCAAAAGAATGTTTATACCAAGTAAAGCTACCACTGCTAGGGTAATAAATACTAATTTGAAGGTGACCACTGTCAGACCATTAACCCCTGTCAGGTCTAAAACAGATTGTTTTTGGAAACATAAGAATGCATCTACATCAAATGTATCCAAAATCAATAGAGCATTGAGATCAATCACCTTTAAGAGGGTTGATGTCAAGAATGCTCATGGGAAACCCAAAGCCAAATTGGTTTGGGTTCCCAAGAGAAACTAATATGTTCTCTTTTTATATGTGCAGGGCAAGCCAAAGAGCTTATGGCACATTGATTCTGGCTGCTCAAGGCACATGACTGGAGATAGGGAAAAGCTACAGGACTTCAAATCATTTAATGGAGGGGATGTAGCATTTGGCAGCAATCCTAAAGGATGTAAGATCACTGGAAAAGGTAAGGTAAAAAGCAGTAAGCTCACTTTCAATGATGTGTACTATGTTGAGCAATTGAGATATAATTTGCTTAGTGTGAGTCAAATCACAGATAAGCAAAATCCTGTTTATTTCACTGACACAGAATGCCTTATACTTTCTGAAAAACTCAAAATACCTGAAGATAAAATTTTAATGAGAGTTCCAAGAAAGGATAATGTATACTGTAGTGATTTAAACAAGATGGAATCTCAAAATGTTAACTGTCTTATTTCCAAAGCTACTGTTTCTGAATCTGAACTATGGCATAGGAGGATGTGTCACTTGAATTACAAGACCATGAATAAACTTGTTAGGAATAAGCTAGTGAGAGGCTTACCTGAAAAGTTATTTGAATGTAGTGATCACTGTGTATCTTGTCTCAAAGGCAAGCAACACAAGACCTCTTATAAGTCCAAGCTTGTGAATACCAATACCACTCCCTTACACCTATTACATATGGACTTGTTTGGACCTACCAATGTAGCTAGTCAAGGGAAGAAATCTTACTGTTTGGTGATAACTGATGATTATTCTAGAATGAGTTGGGTATTCTTTCTTAGGACCAAGGATGAGACAGGTGAAATACTTAGATCATTCATAACTAGGATTGAGAATTCAACTAATCAAAAGGTTAAGATCATCAGGTGTGATAATGGGACAGAATTTAAGAATCATGAGATGAATAAGTTCTGTGAGGATAAAGGTATAGAAAGACAGTTTAGTGCACCTAGGACTCCACAACAAAATGGAGTAGCTGAAAGGAGGAATAGGACACTAATTGAGGCTGCTAGAAGCATGCTAGCAGATGCTAAACTTCCAATGTCCTTTTAGGCAGAGGCAGTCAGCACTGCTTGTTATGTTTTGAATAGGATTTTGATCATTAAACCTCATAACAAGACACCCTATGAGTTATTCTTTAAGAGAAAACCTTTGGTTAGCTTTTTGAAACCATTTGGATGTCCTTGTACTGTCTTAAATACCAGAGATCATCTTGGTAAGTTTCAGAGTAAGGTAGATGAGGGTGTATTTGTTGGATACTCTATTCAAAGCAAGGCTTATAGAGTATTTAATAAAAGGACTAGGATCATAGATGAGACCATGGATGTGACCTTTAATGAAAATACATCAAATGTAGAAGGAAAAGGTCCAGAAGTATTGTTTGATATTGATGCACTAACCCATGCTTTTAGATATCCAGATTTGTCTACTAGTGCAGGTACAGATGCAGGTAATGATGCAGGTAATGATGGGACTTCAATCTCAAGTCAGACTAAAAAGGATAACTTGCAGTATGTATTGTTTCCTATTTGGTCTCCAGATCCACCAGCAGCATTCCAATCAGAGCAAGATGAACCTTCAGATGATACAAGTGGGTCATGTGGCAAAAATGGTTCAAACAAGGATGAAGATGGTTCAATTCCAACAGATCATCAACCATTTACTTCAAAGGGTTCTCATACAGTTTCAGAGCATGATTCAGAAGGAGAGTATGAATCTTCAAAGCATTTTGAACAAAGTCCTCCATTTCAAGTTTTGGAAAGGACTTCTTTGTCAGATTCTGAAGCAACTCCAAAGCCTTCAAAAGAAAGAGAAGAAAGAGATTCTTATTCAGAATCAGAGATGGATAATCTTTTGGGTCCTAATTTGGAAAGAGAACTGCTTGATACATCCACATCTAAGTATCTGGTTCACAAAGATCATTCCTTGGATTTGGTTATTGGTGATATTGATTCATCTGTTCTGACCAGACAGCAGTCAAAGGTAAGAGAAGAAGATTTACATACTTCACTATATGTTTGTTTTCTTTCTCAGATGGAACCAAAGAAGTCAGTGGAAGCTCTCAAAGATCCAAGTTGGATAGAGTCAATGCAAGAAGAATTGTTGCAGTTCAAACTGCAAGATGTATGGGATTTGGTTGATCTACCAAAAGGAAAGAAAGCTATAGGCACAAGGTGGATCTTCAAGAACAAGAGAGATGAAAGAGGTATAGTGATAAAGAATAAAGCAAGGTTGGTAGCACAGGGGTATACACAGGAAGAAGGCATAGATTATGATGATGTCTTTGCTCCTGTTGCTAGAATAGAAGCTATTAGGTTATTTTTAGCTTATGCATCTTATCAGGATTTCAAAGTTTATCAAATGGATGTGAAGAGTGCTTTTCTTCATGGTCTAATTGATGATGAGGTGTATGTATGTCAACCACCAGGGTTTGAAGATCCAACATATCCAGATAGAGTGTGCAGATTGAAGAAAGCTTTGTATGGGTTACATCAAGCACCAAGAGCTTGGTATGATACTCTATCTGAGTATCTTCTCAAGAATGGATTCAAGAGAGGTACTATTGACAAAACTTTGTTTACCAAGAGGGTTCAGAGAGATATATTGTTGGTACAGGTTTATGTTGATGATATTATTTTTGGTTCAACTAGGGATTCATTGTGCAAAGAGTTTGAGGGTTTAATGCATAAGAAATTCAAGATGAGTTCAATGGGTGAACTCACTTTCTTTTTAGGATTGCAGGTTAAACAGAAGTCAGATGGAATCTTTATTAACCAAGGAAAGTATGTGCAGGATATTTTGAATAAGTTTGGTTATAAAGATGTAAAGATAGCTAGCACTCCTATGGAGGCACACAAACATCTTAATTCTGATCCTGATGGAGAGGAAGTAGATGTGCACTTGTACAGGTCAATGATTGGTTCTTTGATGTATTTAACTTCATCTAGGCCTGATATTATGTTTGCAGTGTGTCTTTGTGCTAGGTACCAAACCAATCCAAAGCAGTCACACATGTATGCTGTGAAAAGGATCTTTAGATACTTGAAAGGTCAACCAGATTTGGGACTTTGGTATGCTAAAGGATCAGATTTTGAGCTTAAGGCTTTCACAGATAGTGACTATGGGGGTGAGAACATGGATAGAAAATCAACAAGTGGAGGATGTCAATTTCTTGGAAATAGGCTAGTGTCATGGCAATGCAAGAAGCAGACCACGGTTTCCACTTCTACAGCAGAAGCAGAATATGTTGCAGCATCAAGTTGCTGTGCACAGGTTCTTTGGATTCAGAATCAGATGTTGGATTATGGTTTGACTTTCATGAACACTCCTATTTATATTGATAATACCTCTGCTATTAGTATCATTCAGAATCCAGTTAAGCATTCAAAAACCAAACACATTGAAATCAGATATCATTTTATACGAGATTGTTATGATAAAAGATTGATTCATATTTTTAAAATTCATACCGATAATCAACTTGCAGATCTTTTTACAAAAGCATTTGATGTAGGAAGATTTACATTTTTGATAACTAATATTGGTATGATCAATCTCACATAGTGTTTTGGTCTGGATTTGATACTAACAGGGGTGAAGTATATTGTGTGTGACAGGGTCAAGTGTTGCCACTGTTAGCTTCATCATGATAACAGTTGGTGCCACTGTTAGTTTACTTATGCCACTGTCAATGTATTTTCAACCCCTGCTGTATATTTGTGTAGATTAACCCCTGCTGTTTGTTTTTCTTAGTTTAATATTGCAGGACTCAGCCACTGTCAAGAGACATCACTTGAGCTGGAGTCTAATATTTTCTTTGTTGCTTCTTCTTTTGGTTAAAAAAAAAAAAAAAAATTTCGTTTTCTAATAAAGCTAAGTTTATGCCCCTGTTAGTTCTAAGCTGGAGTTTCCCTGGTCGGATGCCCCTGCTAGACTATCAGCCGCTGTTAGCTTTATTAGATGGTTAAAAAGGGTTGACTATAATTGACCAAGTGAGGTACCCCTGTTGGGCTTATTTATAAGTTGTGCCCCTGCTGGGTATAACCAGCAGTGCCACTGTTAGTTCTATTTTTAGGGCTTGGCACTGTCATCATATAAATACTCAAATACTTCACTTTTTCAATTACGCTTTCAAAATTTTCAAAACCCTTCAATAATTGCTCTCGTTTTGATTTGTTTATGGTAAATCGCTCTTCGTTCGTTCATCAATTTCTTCAATGGCATCGTCATCTTCGTCTGATTCTGGTACTTCTACGCTAAGTGTTCATTCTGAACACAACATGAGGGCTTTCTTGAATAAAGAACTAGCCGATGAGTATTTTCACCCTATTATCGATTTCTTGAGTAATTGTCCAGTTACTTATGCTCTTACTGTCGCTCCACGATTGATTCGATCGCATATTCAAGAATTCTGGCAGAATGCAAAGGAAGGGAATGTTAATGGTATTACTCACATTCATTCCACTGTCAAGGGTAAGAAGGTAATGGTGACTGAGATTGTTCTTAGGGAACTTCTGCAGTTTGATGATGAAGGAGGTATTTTGGAATTATCAAGAGATGATTTGTTCAACGGCATAATGGATATGGGGTATGAAGGTTCTGGAAAAGCAAGATCAGAATATACTTTCTTGAAATCATGGTTCTGTCCTCAATGGAAGTTTTACATTCATACTTTTCTGGTATGTTTGTCTCAAAAGATTACTAGTTTTAATGAATTTAGTTCTAGTATTGCATATCCTATTATCTGCTTGGCACAGGGTATCAAATTTAATATGTCTAGGTTTATCTTAGATAACATGATTAGGAATGTGAAGGGTGATACATTCATTATGTACCCTAGATTTGTTCAACTTTTATTGAATAATCAATTGTCAAATTTGCCAGCAGAGGATAGTGTAATAGTTAGTTCTACTCTATCTTTGAGAACTATTAAAGCTATGAATCAGTATCAGAATACTTTTTCAAACAAGGAAACTGCATTATTTTCTACAATGTCAGTTGCTCCTTCTGCCACTGGTGGTGTATTACCAACACCATCTGGACCAAATGATGACAGGCCAACAACACAAGTTGGTTCTGAACACACATCAGGAGGTGGCACCAAAAGAAAACAAGGGAATCAAAAGCCTACCCAAAGTAAAGCCAAGAAATCTAAGAAGGCTAAACAGGCTGTGGAGATTCCTGTTTCTTCACAGTCTCAGTCAAATATTTCACCACAACAGGTGAACATACTTGATGAAAATGTTAATTCTGGACGGGCTGCCACTACTGTTTCTAGCCCACTGGCAGGGCAGGATAGTGGTAACATCAATCAGACCCAACCAGAGGCAACTATATTTGATGAACCTATGGGTGATGATTCAAATGTAGGTCCTAGTACCAATAACCAAGGGACATCTGCAGTGGCAGATGTGGTCGATGATTCATCTAGGAGGTCACACTCCAATGTTGATGAGGCTAGTAATAAAACTAGGGAATTGACTATTGTTGATTTGGTACATGATGTCAATCTGATTTGGAATAAGTTTGAGAAGGAAAGAGCTTTGAGAAGAGAGCAACAGGTTCTGTTGGTTGCTCAGGGTGAGTTGATAAAGAAACAGAGGGATGAAATTTTTGATTTACAAACCAGGTTGTCAATTGTTGAAGATGCAGTTGATAAAGTTTTATTGCCTGCTAGGGAATCTTCAGGCAAGGGGGAGAATAAAGATGATGATCATGAGCAGAATGATATGCCTGAAGATAAGAATGGTCATGAGCAGAATGATAATAATGATGGTGATACTGGAGGTGCAGATGATTTCAGTTTCATGGATATACCTGCTGATGTAGAGATGAGTGATAAAGTTTTTGAAGATGAATTAAATGTCTCAGATTATGTGGTTAATGATGACATGGATGAACAGATGGTTGATGAGGTGGTTGATGCTGAGAATGATAGGAAGATGGTGGTGTATGTCGGAGAAAATGCTCAAACAGGTGATAGTGTTGCAGATGATAATACACAGAGTGGTCCAGCTTTAAATGTTTTTCCATTAAACAAAGATTTACCTTTTAAGGCTGTGGCTAATCTGTATATCTGGGATATTATGGGAGCTAATCTAGATATGTGCAAAAGAGTAAGTTTTAGTGATAGGTTGGTGTATAGTGATGATAGATCTGTTGAAAGTGAGAAGATGGAATCTGATGATGTAGAGGGTAAGGGGGAGTTGATAGAGTCAACACCTGAAGCAAAAGAGGAAGATAGAGTGAAGATTTACAACAGAAAGAAATCAATTCCAAAGAGAAAGTCTACCTCTGCTAAGGTACAAACCCCTGTTGAAACTCAATTGTTGACCACTGCTAGTAGTGTTTCTACCTCTGCTAGTAGTTTGGTATCTACCCCTGTTGAGGTATCTACCACTGTTGGCACTTCAACAGCAACCCCTGCTACTACAATTTCAACCCCTGTCATCACAACTCCTGTTACTATAACACCTACCCCTGTTACTACAAACTCAACCACTGTTGTATTAACCTCTGTTAGTACTTCAAATATTCCCACTGTTGTCACAACTACTGGTATTCCAATTTTCACCACTGCTACAGCAATGACCACTGCCAGGACTTTAGAAGTGCCTGTTACAATCAGAGAGCCTACACAACCACCCAAACCTAAGTCTGATCTTCCAAAGATTGATTCAAAAGACAAAGGTAAGGGAAAATTAAAAGAAGAGAAAAAGATTAAGAAGGTTGTAGAGCCTCCAATTAATTTGGATGAGGCTAGAAGAGCTCAGGAGGAACATGATGAAAGAATATTGAGAATGGCAGTTGAGTCTAAAAGAAAGGAAGGTCCTGATGTTGATGTTATTCTGGAAGATTCTAGTGTGGTAACTTTGTCTCAAAAAGCTGCAAAGATGTTGAATGATATGGCTGCAAGAGGTCAAGGTTTGTCTGCTCAACAGATTCATGGTATGATCAACCGAAAGGATGATAAAGATGGTTTGGATCCAGGGTTTGCAAAGCTTAAACAAGCTAATGAAGAAAAGGAAAGATTGAAAAGACAAGCCGAGCTTGAAAGGAAAAGGAACAAACCACCAACTGCTGCTCAAAGAAAGAAGGACTTGCTCAAAATTCTTGGTGATAGGTATGCACCAAGAAGTGTGCTTGAAGGTTGGGATGTACAGAAATTGGAAAGAGCATACGGAAAATATCAAAATGAGGAGAAGGAAGATTTTGAGAAAAGGATTCAGAAAGATAAATTCATTAAGCAAAAGTTGGCTGAAGATAGAAAGAAGATTGCAGAGCAAGTGAGAAGAGAAGAGCAAGAGAGGATTGAAAAGAAAGAGCAAGAGGAAATAGAAGCCAAGGAAAGAGAAATCAAAAGGCTTTCTGATCAAAATATGCAGAACAGATGGAATGGAGTACTTGCTTCTGATAATGTAGTTTCTGATTTGGAAAGAGATGCAGAAGAGCTGAAGAAATATATCAAAGAAGTGAAGGATTATAAAGAAAATATTCACATTAATCATGATAGATCTTCAAGGATAGTTGAATGGGAAGGAATTAAATCAAAGGTTGCTGATGGTGATAAAGAACAGATCAAGATTGTTAGAGAGAATGGTGATAAGCAATATTTGTCATCTGTTGCTGATGTGCTTAAGAATGTGAATAGATTGGACATTCTAGATCTGTTTGAGCTAAACAGTCAAGGAGATAGATGTCACACCCCCAAATCGGTAATCGTGTTTATTAATAGTTTAGCGGAAGATTTTAGTTAATTAGCGGAAGCATTTTAATAATAGTTGAACATTGAGGGCGGACAGATTCGATAGTGCATTCATTGTATCAGAGTATATGATCATACAGAACATACATATATATTTAAGATGCCATAAGTTTAAAGTTATTACAAAAGATACGACTTCGTAGAGTCGTATATAAGTAGGGTTGTCAAAGACAACTTAAGTATTTGAAAATACATATTTATAAAAGAGGGATTTCATAAGTATAACCAATGAAATTGATAATACAAAGGAAATCCAGGTGTCCCAAAAGTGGCATCATAAATAGTCAGGTTGCCTACGTCCTTTATGCATGCAGGAGTACCTGAGTCCTAATTCCCTGAAAAACATAGTAAACTGTCAACATTGAATGTTGAGTGAATTCACAGGTTTTAGTTTTGTATAAATCATTCATGTGCGCAAACATAATATTTATATGTAAAGTAGGAAACACAAGTGTTCTAATTAAAGAAAACATTTCCTATAATTAGTAAGAATGTCATTGTTACTACAATAATAACTGTGTAGGAAACACAAGTTTAATCATAAACATTTCCTAATAAATAGTAGCAGGATATACAGGTTTATCAAATAAGTAAACATATCCATTACAATAGTTAAGGAAAATCAGGTTCAGCAATCAAGCAAACATTTTCCAACAGATAGTTAACAGGAACTCAAGTTTAACAATAAGGTAAACATTCCAGAATAGTTATTGCAGGAAACACAAGTTTAACATTTAAGTAAACATTTCCTATAAATAGTTGTTTTTGTGGGAAACCAAGTTTAACCCATTTAAGGTAAACGTTTCCTAAAAATAATATCTCAAAGGAACACCTGTCCTATTAGTCATCACAGGGAATACCCTTCCCAAATCAAGTTGTTTAGTTGTTTAGTTGTAAATGTGTGGGAAATATAGACTATAATCCCTCCAAGGTGAGCTAAACCTTTAGAGTTAAAGTAACGACACTAGTACTATAACCAAACCACGACTAGTTGTTTTGTTGTTGCCTCAGTAACATCTTAAGTATACACTCCTCGTTACGACTATCGTCGATGTGGTTGGAATGACCAACGGGTAATATCCTGGGAGGGTTGTCAAATCGATAGTACTATCTGTATACTCAGTGGCTAGAGTCACCTAGCTAATGGTTATAGGTTGCAAGCACTGGGACTTATGTGCACTACAACTACCTCTCGTAAACCTAGGATCGTACCAAGATCTGTTGTCTTATTCCCAAAATGTTGTGAAAACGTTTCATATAATTAATTCAAGTTAATTCAATATGAAAACATTTTATAGAAACGGTTCAAGTTTGATAGCATGAAAGAAATCATGTTAATCAATTTCACATAATAGCATGCAGCGCAATACATTAAAGCATATAGCATGTCATATCACATTGTTCTATGTTTTCCACCCCTGGTTTTAAAAGCATTTAAAACAAGTAAAAGGAAGGGGCTGTGAACTCACTGTTTTGCAAGTCTTCAGCAAAATATACAGCTAGCAAATAATCCCACAGCGTCGATCAAATACCTAGACGCAAATAATAATACTTGTATAAGTATATGGATTATTTGTTAAGTTGTAAAGTTTATAATATTTCAGTTGCTGGTGAGGTTTGCGTTTCAATTAGTCGTTGAGTTCAAGTATGTATATTTATATACATATTAGTTGAATATATATATTCTAATATATACATTAGTTGTTGTCATTGTTAATATCCATATATACATATATCATAAATGTCTAGTGTATGTATATAGATATAAATGTAGTTGTCGTTGTTGTCGATTACGTTTTCAAAGCATAATTATAATAGTTATCAAAATCGCTTTGTTATATTGTTCACATATGCCGTTTGTTAATTGTCGCGAATAAAACTTAGTCATTGTTTATATTTTCAAAAACGTAACTTGGGTAGTTATACAAAATATAACTTGTTTTCGTTTGTCGTATATAGTTGTACTAGATAATTTAAATCGTTCCATTTTATACGTCTCGTTATATATATATTGTCCGTTCGTTTGCATATATATGTTTTGTAATTATTTTGAAGTTTTGTCACGTTCTAAATGTCCGTATTAATTTATGTCGCGGATATAATTATGTCTCATAGTTGTGTCCATATTATTACAAGGTCTCGTTGTCGCAATATTAGTCAAGTAATAAGTCCCGGTTCATATAACGATTTTTAGTTTGTACATTATTTAAAAATGCAAAAGTAACAAGTTGGACCAGTGGGGGAATCCGCCGGATTCCGGTGAATCCGCCGGATTCGGGCCAAAATAGGGGAATACGCCGGATTCACATGAATCCGCCGTATTCGTTTCAATTGTGGGGAATCCGCCGGATTCACATGAATCCGCCGGATTCAAGTATGTCTTTTACTCGTTCATCGTTTCTGCCGAAAGTTTGTGTGCGGTCGAAGGTGGGAATACGTCGTATTCATCTGAGTTTCGGCTGGGAATCCGCCGGATTCGCTTGAATCCGCCGGATTCAAGGGTTTTGCAGGTTCTGTTCGTTCGCTGTTATAACAATTACATACGGGTTTTGTTTTTATATCCGTTTTTAACATGATCAAACACCTTAATATGTTATATAAACCTATTGTAACATGTTTTAACAAGTTTATAACAACAATAATCATCATATATCAAAATTTGAAGAAATTATATAAATGAGTAAAAATGGAGAAATTTCCTCACAATGATGTTAGGAAGAAGATGATGATGATTCTGAGATGTTGATGATGATTACGAACGAAGATAATGATAATGATCAAAAACCCATTTTGTTTGTGTTTGATTTTGTGAGTTTAAAAGGTTGAAGATGGTGAAGTGATTATAGTGTTGCTTTCTTCCTGCTTCTACTTGTTCCAGTACCCACCAAAACCAGAGAGAAACCAGTGTATATTTTTGTGTGTGTGTGTAAATTGTGAAGATAAAAAATGTAGGTAGATGGTATTATTGGTGACAAAAATTTCAAAAGGGAAGTAAGGAGGGAGTGATAATCTGTCGCCAGATATTTTGGTGGTGTGATATTGGTAGTTTTTAGCCCGTTAATTTCGTGTACGGGTATAATTTGTGGTACTTTATGTATAATAAAATTTTGCGTTATGTTTCTCGTTATCACAGATTTAGGACTTTGAAATCGAAATGTGAAATACTTTGTTACAAGTATCATTAAAATTAATCACAGTAAAAGTACTGTAGAGTCAAAAATGCGTGCCAGATTTCAGTAAAATTTGGAAATCATATTTTGAGGTAATGTTCTATACATTAAAACAGTAACTTACGAAATAATACTTTTATTATTTGGAACCTCTAAGCGCGTTTTAAAATTGTTTCTGTTCGTATTACGCGTAACAAAATCGTCTACATGTTTTGTTTTCTTTTCGTTGTAATACTTTTATATAATAATTTCAAACTAAAAATTATTCAAAAGTATTTTCGAAGTTCATTTTGGAACTTTATTATTCGCGTTTTAATACGTTTATTATAAATCGTATAATTTATTATATTATTTCAATAATATAATTATATAATAGTTGTAATTAATAATTTTCGAATTATTAATTATTTTGTATCACTAACGTAATTGTATTCCACTTATAAAGTTTGATATATTTATTTCGTACGTAATTATATATATTCACATATAACTACTATCAAATACATCACATAACACATAGTAAGTTACACAGAACTTATACACAAAATAGTTTGAATTCACTTAATCAGGGAATTACTCTAGGTAATGCATGAAATTAGGCTAAGTAAATACCCTAATTGGAGGATTGTCACATTCTCCCCCCGTTAGCGAAATCTCGTCCCGAGATTTAATTAGAGTTATTCGTGCGGGTCACTTGTTCAAATAAGTGAGGGTACTTCTTTCTTATCTCATCCTCACGTTCCCAAGTAAACTCTGGGCCATGCTTCGAATTCCATCGAACTTTGACAAGTTTGATTCGTTTGTTTCTCAGTCTTTGTGTTTTCGTATCAGCTATTTCGATTGGTTCCTCCACAAAGTTAAGCTTTGAGTTTATGAAGACTTCATCAGGAGGTATGATTAATGTTTCGTCGGAAAGACACTTCTTCAAATTACACACATGAAAAGTGTCGTGAATACTACTAAGCTCTTGTGGTAGTTTGAGTTTATAAGCAACAGGACCAATCCTAGCAAGGATTTCAAAAGGTCCAACATATCGTGGGTTCAGTTTTCCTCGTTTGCCAAATCGTGCTATCCCTTTCCAAGGCGATACTTTGAGTAGAACCTTGTCTCCTACTTGAAACTCAAGAGGTTTGCGGCGGTTATCGGCGTAACTCTTTTGTCTATCTTTTGCAGCTTTCAATCGGTTAAGCACTTGAGATATTTTGTCTGTAGTCTCCTGGACAAGTTCGGGTCCGGATAACTGTCTGTCACCCAACTCTGCCCAACAGAGTGGTGATCGGCACTTGCGTCCATACAACGCCTCAAACGGTGCCATTTGTATACTAGTGTGATAACTATTATTGTAGGAAAATTCTGCCAGTGGGAGATGAGCATCCCAGTTTCCTCCAAAGTCAATCACACATGCTCTTAATAGATCCTCGAGCGTTTGTATCGTTCGTTCACTCTGGCCATCGGTTTGCGGATGATAGGCCGTACTCATGTCAAGTCGAGTACCTAAGGCCCGTTGTAGCGTTTGCCAGAAATGAGATGTGAATCTGCTATCTCTGTCAGATATAATGGACAATGGCACACCGTGCCGAGAAACGACTTCTTTGATATAGATCTTAGCCAGTTTCTCTAATTTGTCAGTCTCTTTGAAAGCAATAAAGTGGGCTGATTTCGTCAGTCTATCGACAATCACCCATATTGAGTCAACTCCAGTTGATGTCTTTGGTAGCTTCGTGATGAAATCCATCGTTATGTGTTCCCATTTCCATTGTGGCATCACTGGTTGTTGCAAAAGTCCGGAAGGTTTTTGATACTCAACCTTGACCTTCGAACAAGTTAGACACTTGCTGACATAAGTAGCGATGTCTCTCTTCATATTAGGCCACCAATAGAAACCTTTCACGTCTTGGTACATCTTATCTGCACCAGGATGAATCGAGTAGTTGGACTTGTGAGCTTCGTCCAGAATCAGCTTACGGAGTTCATCGTCGCACGGTACCCAAATTCTGTTCATGAAGTATAAAACTCCATTCTCTTTTGTTTCAAGCTGTTTCTCCATTCCTCTCAGGGATTCGTCTTTCATGCGTTCAGCGGTGAAAGCTAATTGTTGTGCTTCGCGAATTTGAGTAATAAGATTCGAGTGAATCGTTAACACTAAAGCTCGAACTCTGCGAGGCTTAACGTTCTCTTTACGACTTAAGGCATCTGCTACTACATTAGCCTTGCCCGGATGGTATTTAATCTCACAGTCGTAATCATTCAGTAATTCGACCCAACGTCTCTGTCTCATGTTGAGTTCTTTCTGGTCGAATATGTGTTGTAGACTCTTGTGGTCAGTGAAAATTGTACACTTTGTGCCATATAAGTAGTGTCTCCAAATTTTCAATGCAAAAACGACTGCTCCCAACTCTAAGTCATGAGTCGTATAGTTCTTCTCGTGAATCTTCAATTGACGAGATGCATAAGCAATAACTTTGTCGTTTTGCATGAGAACACAACCTAATCCTTGATGTGAGGCGTCACAATAAACAATAAAGTTCTCTGTTCCCTCTGGTAAGGATAGAATCGGTGCGGTGCTCAACTTTTGTTTCAACAGTTGAAAGGCGTTTTCTTGTTTCTCTCCCCATTCGAATTTCTTATCCTTCTGAGTTAAGGTGGTGAGTGACTGGGCTATCTTTGAAAAGTTCTCTATAAATCGTCGATAATAGCCAGCCAAACCAAGAAATTTTCGAATTTCTGTGGGAGTTTCCGGTGCTTTCCAGTTCTTAATCGCCTCTATTTTGGATGGGTCCACATGAATTCCCTTGTCGTTGATCACATGACCTAGGAATTGAACCTCTCTAATCCAAAATTCGCATTTGGAGAACTTAGCATACAGCTTCTCGTTCTCAAGTAGTTGGAGGATAAGTTTCAAATGCTGTTCGTGATCCTCTTTCGTCTTTGAGTAAATCAAAATATCATCAATGAACACAATGACAAACTTATCTAAGTAAGGTTTGCACACTCGGTTCATGAGATCCATGAATACTGCCGGCGCGTTAGTCAATCCAAACGGCATGACTAGGAATTCATAATGTCCATAACGAGTCCTAAACGCTATCTTCGGCACATCCTCTTCTCGAACCTTCAGTTGATGGTAACCAGAACGCAGATCTATCTTCGAGTAGTAACTTGATCCTTGTAGCTGATCAAATAGATCGTCAATGCAAGGTAACGGATATCGGTTCTTAATAGTTACCTTGTTCAGCTCTCGGTAATCAATACACATGCGCATAGATCCATCTTTCTTCTTGACAAACAAAACCGGAGCTCCCCAAGGTGAAAAGCTCGGTCGGATGAATCCTAAGTCTAAGAGTTCTTGCAACTGTGTGGACAGTTCTTGCATTTCTGATTCAGCTAGACGATAAGGTGAGCGAGCGATTGGTGCGGCTCCAGGCACCAGATCGATGCGAAACTCGACTTGTCGCGGAGGTGGTAATCCTGGAAGATCATCAGGAAACACTCCCGGATAGTCTCGTACTATAGGTATATCGTCTAAGCGTCTCTCTACAGATTTCTTTTCCACAACATGCGCCAAAAATGCTAGATATCCCTTTCGGAGATATTTACAAGCTTTTAAGCAACTAATAGTTTTGACGGCACTCGCCCTCTTGTCTCCTTGTATCACTAAAGTTTCTCTAGTTGACAATGGTATACGTATCATTTTATCAAAGCAAACAATCTCTGCACGATTTTTCGACAACCAGTCCATACCGACTACGATGTCAAAACTTCCCAACTCAACCGGTAGTAAGTCTATTTCGAAAAGATGACTCTCCAATGCTAGAGTACATCCTGGTACTATTTCTCCTGATTCAATCATCCTACCATTGGCTAGTTCTAAGGTGTACTTGTTGTCTAGCTTACGAGATCTAACGTCTAATAGTGGTCTAAAGTCCTTAGACACAAAACTCAAATCGGCGCCAGAATCAAATAATACGGATGCATAATGATCGTTAACTAGAAACGTACCAGTGACAGTGTTAGGGTCCTGGGGTGCCTCTTGCGCTCCAACGACAAATGCACGACCCCTAGCTGGCTGGTTGTTGACGTTTCCACGATTATTGTTGTTGTTCGGGTTTGCAGGGCGATTCGGATTGTTTTGATTACCACGGTTCAGTTTAGGGCACTTGTTTCGGAAATGACCTTGTTCGCCACATTCGAAACATCCATTTGCTGGTCGACCCCTATTTGTTTGAGTGGTAGGGTTCGCTCTACAGTATTGGGCCATATGCCCCCAGCGTTTGCAATTCCCACAGAAAGTACAGTCACCATCATGGTGACGTTCACACTTGCCACACTTGGGCTTACTCCCCATGTAAGTCTTTTGTTCAGCAGTAGTGGCAATGTAGGCTTTCGTGGTACTAGCTTGCTTCTTATTCTTGTGACCCTGACGGTCATTCCACTTGCGTTTTCCTTTCCCAGCATCAGCATTGCTGGATTCAACCTTTCCAGTATCAGCTTTCTTAGTAAGATTCCCCATCCTTACTGCTTCATCAGTCAAACGCTGTGCTAGTTCCACAACAATCTTAAAAGTAGCAGGATTGGCTGATGTTACCAAACTTCGAATTTGTGGCACTAAGCCCCAGATATACCTTTCAGTGCGCTTGTACTCAGGAGTGACCATGTGAGGTACAAGACGTGCCAGTTCTTGAAATCTGGTGGTATATCCTGTGATATCAGCACCAACCATAGCAATATTCCAGAGCTCAGACTCAATCTTCTGCAGCTCACTGCGGGGACAAAACTCTTCCATGACCATGGTTTTCAGAGTTTCCCAAAACAGTGAATGAGCGGCTAGACGTCCCATTGCTTGCTTTTGGGCATTCCACCAAGTCAAAGCCTTATCACTAAACGTGCATGTAGCATACATGACCATATCTTCACGAGCACACTTGCTAATCGCTATCACAGACTCCATTTTCTCTATCCAATGGATGATTCCAATGGCACCTTCAGTACCACGGAAATGACTCGGTTTACAAGCTAGGAATGTTTTATATGAACATCCCTTATGAGTGCTCTCAGGATTACTACCTGAAGCATTTGGTTCGGTTTCTCTACTACCGCTACGGTTTCTGTCAGTGTCATACTGAGCAAGGGCTTCAGAAATCCTTCGGTTAACCATTTGTTCAGTAGTTTCCTCAACAGCAGGAGGTGGTGTGGGGTTTCGTTGGCTGTTCCTGGTAATTCTACGTTTAGGCGGCATGATTCAGTCCTAATCACACACAAGAAACACTCGTAAGATATCTAATCAAGTCATCACTCATAAAGTAAGTGATAAATGTAAATATAGTATGAAGTCAATCACCAATTGATATCATTCACAATGTATGTAATAATGTAAACTAGCTTATGTTTGGTTCACATATCATAATTAAAAGTCATTGCATAATTGATGTATATAATAACATGGATTAAGCGTTGTTACATAAGTTTTGTACAAAGATGGGATTTACTACAAAAGATACCCATTGGATCAAACATGATCTACAAAATGTGACGGATTTAACCTATACCTCCATCTAGTCAAAAGTCAACCCAAATACATCATAACTATGGTCCTAATACATCATACATACTGTCTAAAAGAAATACGGTAGACTCCATCCCACAAACATCCTAACAGCAACCATCAACACACATAAACCAACTGCAGCACCTATAGTCTCCAAACGACGCTCTAGTCGGATCAGACGTGCTCTAGTAGCATCGGCAGACTCCCTGTCTACCTCAATATGCAACTCAGAAGTCGCAAGGCGTCCATATATCGCCAGCACATCATCGTCAAGACGAGAGGCGTCACTGCGCATAACTCGGAGGGCAGACTGCGTACCAAAATGAAATCCCAGTAAGGTACGAATAACGGCGACCACAGTAGGGACCGTAAGCTCCAGAGGCTCCTCGGTCAAATGTAGAGATGTAGGTGTGTGAGATGACTCCCCAGTCTCATAGGTGGAAGGAATCCTCTCAATGATCCTCCAGTGGCGTAAAATGCGTGGCATCCAGTCCAGATGCGGAACCCTAGCTCTCGGTGTCTGCTGATCACAGCGGATCTCTCGCTCCTCAACCATCGTCTCTTTGCCACGAGATGATGAGGGTCCTATGGGAAAATCCCTGACACACGACAGCGGTGTCCTCCTAGGTATAGGCCTAAAATCAGGCTCTCCAATAAGATGGCGTCTAGACATAGACATAGATCCTAACATATGGGTAGCAGGATCAGTGGATGGCAATGGTGGAGTGGCTATCGAACCATCTGAAGTATCTCTAGGAAATGTAGGCGGGTAAACCTACTCAGACACTGCTGTAGGAATCCCGTCGTATGGTCCCTCCATGGGATCCTCCTCAGTATCAGAATCAGTGATGTGAATAGGTGCGTGTCTCGACATGCCTAGACAAAGAATCGTGTGTGACGTGTCAGACATATGCAATAGTATGAATGCAGAAATGTGTTAGCCAAGGCTATAGTCTAGGTCTCTAAGGTTTTCAGTCACTTAAAGACTTCTAGTTCTCTATAACCAATAGCTCTGATACCAATCTCTGTCACACCCCCAAATCGGTAATCGTGTTTATTAATAGTTTAGCGGAAGCTTTTAGTTAATTAGCGGAAGCATTTTAATAATAGTTGAACATTGAGGGCGGACAGATTCGATAGTGCATTCATTGTATCAGAGTATATGATCATACAGAACATACATATATATTTAAGATGCCATAAGTTTAAAGTTATTACAAAAGATACGACTTCGTAGAGTCGTATATAAGTAGGGTTGTCAAAGACAACTTAAGTATTTGAAAATACATATTTATAAAAGAGGGATTTCATAAGTATAACCAATGAAATTGATAATACAAAGGAAATCCAGGTGTCCCAAAAGTGGCATCATAAATAGTCAGGTTGCCTACGTCCTTTATGCATGCAGGAGTACCTGAGTCCTAATTCCCTGAAAAACATAGTAAACTGTCAACATTGAATGTTGAGTGAATTCACAGGTTTTAGTTTTGTATAAATCATTCATGTGCGCAAACATAATATTTATATGTAAAGTAGGAAACACAAGTGTTCTAATTAAAGAAAACATTTCCTATAATTAGTAAGAATGTCATTGTTACTACAATAATAACTGTGTAGGAAACACAAGTTTAATCATAAACATTTCCTAATAAATAGTAGCAGGATATACAGGTTTATCAAATAAGTAAACATATCCATTACAATAGTTAAGGAAAATCAGGTTCAGCAATCAAGCAAACATTTTCCAACAGATAGTTAACAGGAACTCAAGTTTAACAATAAGGTAAACATTCCAGAATAGTTATTGCAGGAAACACAAGTTTAACATTTAAGTAAACATTTCCTATAAATAGTTGTTTTTGTGGGAAACCAAGTTTAACCCATCTAAGGTAAACGTTTCCTAAAAATAATATCTCAAAGGAACACCTGTCCTATTAGTCATCACAGGGAATACCCTTCCCAAATCAAGTTGTTTAGTTGTTTAGTTGTAAATGTGTGGGAAATATAGACTATAATCCCTCCAAGGTGAGCTAAACCTTTAGAGTTAAAGTAACGACACTAGTACTATAACCAAACCACGACTAGTTGTTTTGTTGTTGCCTCAGTAACATCTTAAGTATACACTCCTCGTTACGACTATCGTCGATGTGGTTGGAATGACCAACGAGTAATATCCTGGGAGGGTTGTCAAATCGATAGTACTATCTGTATACTCAGTGGCTAGAGTCACCTAGCTAATGGTTATAGGTTGCAAGCACTGGGACTTATGTGCACTACAACTACCTCTCGTAAACCTAGGATCGTACCAAGATCTGTTGTCTTATTCCCAAAATGTTGTGAAAACGTTTCATATAATTAATTCAAGTTAATTCAATATGAAAACATTTTATAGAAACGGTTCAAGTTTGATAGCATGAAAGAAATCATGTTAATCAATTTCACATAATAGCATGCAGCGCAATACATTAAAGCATATAGCATGTCATATCACATTGTTCTATGTTTTCCACCCCTGGTTTTAAAAGCATTTAAAACAAGTAAAAGGAAGGGGCTGTGAACTCACTGTTTTGCAAGTCTTCAGCAAAATATACAGCTAGCAAATAATCCCACAGCGTCGATCAAATACCTAGACGCAAATAATAATACTTGTATAAGTATATGGATTATTTGTTAAGTTGTAAAGTTTATAATATTTCAGTTGCTGGTGAGGTTTGCGTTTCAATTAGTCGTTGAGTTCAAGTATGTATATTTATATACATATTAGTTGAATATATATATTCTAATATATACATTAGTTGTTGTCATTGTTAATATCCATATATACATATATCATAAATGTCGAGTGTATGTATATAGATATAAATGTAGTTGTCGTTGTTGTCGATTACGTTTTCAAAGCATAATTATAATAGTTATCAAAATCGCTTTGTTATATTGTTCACATATGCCGTTTGTTAATTGTCGCGAATAAAACTTAGTCATTGTTTATATTTTCAAAAACGTAACTTGGGTAGTTATACAAAATATAACTTGTTTTCGTTTGTCGTATATAGTTGTACTAGATAATTTAAATCGTTCCATTTTATACGTCTCGTTATATATATATTGTCCGTTCGTTTGCATATATATGTTTTGTAATTATTTCGAAGTTTTGTCACGTTCTAAATGTCCGTATTAATTTATGTCGCGGATATAATTATGTCTCATAGTTGTGTCCATATTATTACAAGGTCTCGTTGTCGCAATATTAGTCAAGTAATAAGTCCCGGTTCATATAAAGATTTTTAGTTTGTACATTATTTAAAAATGCAAAAGTAACAAGTTGGACCAGTGGGGGAATCCGCCGGATTCCGGTGAATCCGCCGGATTCGGGCCAAAATAGGGGAATACGCCGGATTCACATGAATCCGCCGTATTCGTTTCAATTGTGGGGAATCCGCCGGATTCACATGAATCCGCCGGATTCAAGTATGTCTTTTACTCGATCATCGTTTCTGCCGAAAGTTTGTGTGCGGTCGAAGGTGGGAATACGTCGTATTCATCTGAGTTTCGGCTGGGAATCCGCCGGATTCGCTTGAATCCGCCGGATTCAAGGGTTTTGCAGGTTCTGTTCGTTCGCTGTTATAACAATTACATACGGGTTTTGTTTTTATATCCGTTTTTAACATGATCAAACACCTTAATATGTTATATAAACCTATTGTCACATGTTTTAACAAGTTTATAACAACAATATTCATCATATATCAAAATTTGAAGAAATTATATAAATGAGTAAAAATGGAGAAATTTCCTCACAATGATGTTAGGAAGAAGATGATGATGATTCTGAGATGTTGATGATGATTACGAACGAAGATAATGATAATGATCAAAAACCCATTTTGTTTGTGTTTGATTTTGTGAGTTTAAAAGGTTGAAGATGGTGAAGTGATTATAGTGTTGCTTTCTTCCTGCTTCTACTTGTTCCAGTACCCACCAAAACCAGAGAGAAACCAGTGTATATTTTTGTGTGTGTGTGTAAATTGTGAAGATAAAAAATGTAGGTAGATGGTATTATTGGTGACAAAAATTTCAAAAGGGAAGTAAGGAGGGAGTGATAATCTGTCGCCAGATATTTTGGTGGTGTGATATTGGTAGTTTTTAGCCCGTTAATTTCGTGTACGGGTATAATTTGTGGTACTTTATGTATAATAAAATTTTGCGTTATGTTTCTCGTTATCACAGATTTAGGACTTTGAAATCGAAATGTGAAATACTTTGTTACAAGTATCATTAAAATTAATCACAGTAAAAGTACTGTAGAGTCAAAAATGCGTGCCAGATTTCAGTAAAATTTGGAAATCATATTTTGAGGTAATGTTCTATACATTAAAACAGTAACTTACGAAATAATACTTTTATTATTTGGAACCTCTAAGCGCGTTTTAAAATTGTTTCTGTTCGTATTACGCGTAACAAAATCGTCTACATGTTTTGTTTTCTTTTCGTTGTAATACTTTTATATAATAATTTCAAACTAAAAATTATTCAAAAGTATTTTCGAAGTTCATTTTGGAACTTTATTATTCGCGTTTTAATACGTTTATTATAAATCGTATAATTTATTATATTATTTCAATAATATAATTATATAATAGTTGTAATTAATAATTTTCGAATTATTAATTATTTTGTATCACTAACGTAATTGTATTCCACTTATAAAGTTTGATATATTTATTTCGTACGTAATTATATATATTCACATATAACTACTATCAAATACATCACATAACACATAGTAAGTTACACAGAACTTATACACAAAATAGTTTGAATTCACTTAATCAGGGAATTACTCTAGGTAATGCATGAAATTAGGCTAAGTAAATACCCTAATTGGAGGATTGTCACAATAGACAGGCTTCATTGGTGATTATGGAAAGAGAATTGAGAAGATGTCTGAATATGCTGTTTGAGCCTGAGCCATTTATCAATTTGTTCTTACATTGTATTGATGCTGTGAATACTTGGAGACATTTTGTTAGAGTTGGAGTTCATATGATTCTATTTAGAAGTGGAATGTCAATCTTCATGCTTGATAAAAGAAGATATGTTCTGGGAACTCAGATTCTAAGAAATGTGCTTGCATCTCAATTGAAAACTACAGTGATTTCTGAAGGAGCATTTAATGCTTTATATATGGTGCTCAATCAGTTTCATAAAAGAATGGAGTTGGAAAGAATGAAGGAGGAGGAGAGAAGAAGAAAACAGAATCAAACTCAGAAAGATGAAAAGAAAGATGAAGAAACTTGATTCATTACTGAGAATGATCAAGTTTAGGGGGAGATTGTTGAGATCTAAGCCACTGTCGAATCTGCTCAGAGTACAAGTATGTTGCCGCTGTTAGAAGTTTACCACTGTTAGTAGTTGCCACTGCTAGTTAGTAGTTGCCGCTGTCAACTAGTTTTAGTCTAACAGTGCCACTGTTAATGTGTAATTTGTATTTTGTATCAAGTACTCAACCACTGTTAATATACGAGTACTACCCCTGTTAGATATATAAATAACCACTGTTGGTTAGATATAGTCTGTTAGAGAGAATTATGGAATAAATATGATTCCATAATAGTTTGATTCTGTAAAGGACTCTATATGTTATAAATAGAGATCCTGTAAAACCTAGATAGATACGATTCATTCTAGTTATAAGCTTCAAGGTTGTAAACCCTAACACAATTGTGTGTTCGTATTATTGATAATAATATTGAAGCTTTTGGTTAGATATTCTGTTATATTCAAGTTTGTTCTTCAAGTTATTAATAAACTATTCCGCAAGCTTATTAATAATTAATCAAAGTAATACATACTAAGATCTCTAGCTGGGATCATCAGTTTGGTCTTAGAGTGCTGTACGGGATTACGTGTGATAGATATGGCAGCAGTGTTATCTATGTGAATAGGAGTCATAGTAAGAAGTAACCCATAATTGCGTAGTTGGTGCTGAATCCAGAGAACTTGGGCACAGCAGCTAGCAGCAGCAACATACTCAGCCTCCGCTGTAGAAAGAGAGACTGTAGTCTGCTTCTTGCACTGCCAAGATACCAAACGCGATCCCAGAAATTGACATCCACCAGTTGTTGACTTCTTATCGATACTGCAACCTCCATGATCCGAATCTGAATAGGCTGTAAGAGAGAAAGTCTTCTCATTTGAATACCAAAGACCAAGAGTAGGTCTAGCTCGGAGATAACCAAAAATTCGCTTTACTGCCTTCATATGAGACACCTTCGGTTTAGCCTGATAGTGAGAGCAGATTGACACAGCAAATATGATGTCGGGCCTAGAGGCAGTCAAATACATGAGAGAACCTATCATTGAACGATAGTCCCTCTCTTTGCAATCTTCGTCTTCCTCAGCAAGTCTAAGATTGTGATTAAGCTCGATTGGAGTCCCATAGGTTTTACAATTGAGCAGGTCATACCTAGTCAACATGTCATTGACATATTTTGACTGATGTATATAGATACCTTTTGCAAGCTGCTCAACTTGTACACCTAAAAAGAATGTGAGCTCCCCCATCGCGCTCATCTCAAACTCAGACTTCATGATTTTCTCAAAGTTCTTGCACATTGCCTCATTAGTAGAACCGAAGATAATATCATCCACGTAAACCTGCACAAGTAACATATCTTCCCTATCCTCCGACTGTTCACGAAGAATAAATAGCGTGCTATCGATGTTGCCTCTCACAAAACCATGCTTAATCAGATGTGTAGTTAACCTCTCATACCAAAGTCTCGGTGCTTGGTGAAGACCATACAATGCCTTGTTCAATTTACAGACGTATTCAGGATGCGCAGGGTCTTCAAAACCAGGAGGCTGCTTAACGTACACATCGGTATCAACTTGTCCATACAGAAACGCACTTTTCACATCAAGTTGATTGACGCGAAATCCCTTGAAAGACGCGTATGCCAGAAAAATGCGTATGGACTCCAATCGAGCAACAGGGGCAAATACATCATCATAGTCCAAATCCTCAATTTGGCTGAAGCCTTGAACTACTAGACGTGCTTTATTACGAATCACAACGCCCCTATCATCCATCTTGTTACGATAAACCCAACGAGTACCAGTCAAGTGGGCACCCTTGGGCAATGGAACTACTTCCCAGACTTGCAACTTTTCAAATTGCTGTAGTTCCTCTTGCATGGCCTCGATCCAGGATGGATCTTTTAAGGCCTCTTCAACTTTCTTGGGTTCAATTTGCGAAAGATAGCATGAATCGATATTAGCTATCATACCCAAAAGTTGCTCAGTATCAGTCTGCTTTGCTTGATGTCTCGTTTGAATGGGAGCATGAGGGTCACCAATGATATTATCAATGGGGTGATCCTTATGTATCCGAGTAACTAGAATTTGATCTGGCACAAGATTCTGTTCCAGGTTGTTCAAATCTCCCTCAGTTGCAGAAATATTCGGAGAGGCATCATCATCTTCATCTCCTTGAGAATAGAAATGAGAATAAGTCATCTTTTTTGCTTCCTCTCCTTCATCATCAACCTCATCCTCTCCTCCTTCCTCTAATGATGGCATGTTTGGATTATAAGGAAGCTCCTTTGTATAGTTATAAACTGTTTTAGAGGTAGAAGGAGCATCTTTCAAAGGTGTTGCTGGAGATGTAAATGTTTGATTAGGTGTTATTGGTGATGGTGTGGGTGTTGGTAGTGGTGTAGGTTCAGTTGGTGGTGGTTCGGGTGTTGCATTAGGAGATGGGACAGATGGTTTACTAACTGGTGTATCTTGAGAAAAATCAAGTCCATGAAGCATGGAAACCAACTCTTCCGTTTCATCTTCGTCCGGAATATTGAAAGAGTTAAAGAGGTTTCCATAGTTGAAAAACCAATCCGGACCCGTCCCTTGAGGAGGTTCCGTATACCTTAAACATTTCACTTCAAAATGTTCCTCAATCTGATTCGTTGATTTGATGTAGACTCTTTTGTTCGGAGAATTGACTGAATATCCAAGAAAAATCCCTTCAACAGCTTTATCACCAAACTTAGAGACCTTATCTTTTGTAATCATGATCATGCATGGATACCCAAATGGTTCTAAAAACTGCAGGTTTGGCTTATGGTTATCGAAAAGTTCATAACACGTCTTATTCTTTTTCTTAACCGTAAGCACTCTATTCAGAACATAACAGGCAGTATTAACCGCCTCAGCCCAGAAGATGATTGGTAACTTGGAGTCAGCTAACATAGTCCGAGCTGTCTCGATGATTGTTCTATTCTTTCTTTCTGCGACTCCATTCTGTTGTGGAGTCCTCGGAGCACTAAATTGATGCTCAATACCTCTTGTAGCACAAAACAATTCGAGAGTTGAGTTCTTGAATTCAGTTCCATTGTCGCTTCGTATCCTTTTCACCTTTAAGTTGCACAGATTTGCCAACTTATCCAACAAGTACACCAGAATATCAGGAGTCTCCCCCTTTGTGGTCAAAAAATAAACCCACGAAAACCTTGAGTAGTCATCAGTAACTACCAGGCAGTAAGATCGACCACCAATGCTCTTTGTAGAAACTGGACCGAAAAGATCCATATGCAGTAGTTCCAATGGAGCAGCAATAGAATTCACAACCTTAGACTTGTGGGACTTCTTGTGGAGTTTTCCTTTGTGACAAGAAATGCAGTCATCTTTTAAAGCAAATGACTGTTTTGGAACTCCCCTCACTAAATCATTATTAATCAGAAAATTTATTTTACGGAAATGAATATGTCCCATCCGTCTGTGCCAAAGGAGTGATTCCTTTTCAGAAGCCTTTGAAAGGAGACAAGTATAGTCACTGGTAGTCTCCGCAGTTCGCATGTTTATCACATAGGTGTCATTCTTTCTAGGTGCACGCATCAATACCCATTCCTCAGGAATGACATACCCAGGCTTCAATATTACACATTCAGTCTTTGTGAATGACGTGGTGTAATCCTTATCACAAACTTGTGATACGCTCAACAAGTTGTGAGTCAGTTCTGCCACATAGTTCACATTCTCAAAGCTAACTTTTCCATTTGTTAGCGTTCCCTTTCCAGAAATAGTTCCTCTTGAATCTCCCGCAAAAGCAACGTATCCTCCTGAGTATGGTTTAATATCCGTCAGAAGAGACACATCGCCAGTCATGTGTCGCGAGCAGCCACTATCCATATACCATAAGCTATCTTTCACACGTTCCGACTGCTGCAACACATAAAAAGAAAGAGATTAGTGAGAAACGGAGACCCAAGCCTTTACAGACTTAGGTCTTCCATGGTCATCAACAATAAGCACGTCAGATAAGATTTTATCTTTAAACAAATTAGAATTTTTATCTGATGTGTTATTGTTGACGACTGAAGAGTCAACATCAGACTCTTTTCGTTTCCAAACTTTAGAAGGTTCGGAATTGATAGTAGAAGTAATGTTGGGCTTTTGAATTGGCAAAGGTTTTTGCTCAACATTACTTGGCTTCAAAACATGCTTGGGAGAGTTTGAGTAACGCCTAGGTGGAGATTTCGAAAAAGAATTTCTATAAACAGATGTCCTAGGCATCTCTCTCCCATAGCGCTGATTTGACAACTTGGGACAGTCACGGATCAAATGTCCTTGTCTCTTGCAGTAGAAACAAGAACGAGTCTCAACAAACGGTTGAGACTGAGGAATTACCACAGGAGGTGGAGAAACATTTCTAGAACATGAACATTGCGTACACATCTTAGAAAATGTTTGTTTTGGTTGAGAGGTTGAAGTAGAAGGTTTATCATACGAAACTTTATCATTTACTATTTTATGTTGCAAAATCTTTACAGGTGACTGTAAAGTTTGTTGTTTCGAATTTAAAACCTTAGCTTTTCCCTTATTTGTTTGAACCTTAATTTCAGGTTCAACTTTTAAAACCGCTTTTTCAGGTTTAACTTCAACTTTCTTAACTTCAGGATACTCCTAATCCGTAATGTCCTCAATCTCAACGATCTCCTCAAAATAGACTGGAGATTCATTCTTTTGCTCAACAATCTCCTCAACACTAACAGGAGGTTCATTCATTGGCTTAACAAACTTAGGAGTGGGATACTCTGGCCTCATGGTTTTCTCCTTCTCCTGTTTGTTAGCTTTAGCCACTTTACCCTTGATACCCAATAACTTAGCATAATCAACAGGAATCTCATCAAGGCTTTCCTTAACAGGTAAAGGAGTATAAGTAGTAGGAGGTGCTATTTCAACAAAACCTATTCCTTTTCCTCCCTTACTCTTTCTATCTTGCTTATGATTGCTAACAATTTCATTAAAGATCATTGTTGCAGAGGATGAACCCAAGACTTTATCTTGATAATTTCCATACTCAGTTTTTAAGTCAGAAAGCTCTTTGTTTAACAGTTCAATTTCAGTAAGATAACTTTTAATTGCATCATGTTGACTAAAAACTTTCGCTTTATATGTTTGAGTATCTAACTTATGAGCTTCAATATGTTTTTCATAAAGTTTTTCATTTTCTTTCAAAAACTTATTTGACTCATTAAGTTTTACAACTTTATCTCGCAACTCTTGGTTGTCCTTTTGAAAAGCCTTCAGAGATTCAGTTAGATTAATGCATGAGATACAGTTTAAAGGTTCATTTGGTTCATTTTGTACCTCAGGTGTAATATGAGCCATCAGACACTGTTGAAACTTTGCTGCCTCCGCATTCCAGTCATGAGTAGTTGGCTCAAAAACAACCAAAGCATTATCCACAGCTAACGTCTTGACCTCTTCTTTCGCTTTTGGAGGATCAGGCTTAGTAAGACCCGATGGTGGCATCTTGGGTTTCTCGCATTCCCTAGCAAAATGACCCAAGTTCTGGCAGTTATAACATCGGACCTTGCTTTTATCAAAACCAAATCCTGACTTTCCATTGCCTTCTAAACTCTTGCGTCCAGTCCGTTGCAAGAATTTTTGAACTCTTCTTGTTATCATAGCAATGTTCCAATTCAAGTCCATTTGTTCCAAATCATCGTCATCCAATTGTCCGTAATCCTCCTTGATCAGCTCCAAAGTTGTGTTTGGTTGAGTAACCAAATCTTTGTAAGAGCTCAGAAAAGCTGTATAAATAGCAGCTTGCTCTTGTATTGCTGGTGAGACTGGAGCCTGTTGTTGATTTCCTTGAGATGTACCAGAAAGATAAGCTGTATGTTGACCTCCAGAAGAAGCAGAAGATGAATTGGTATCCGTTATAAATGCCACTCCACCATAACTCTTGCCAGAATTGACTAGTCCACCACCACCAGTTGTGGGATTTTGTACAGATCCACTTGACTTGCATTCTTTCTTCTTCAATTCCATTGCATGAGCTTGTAGAATACCTATCAATTGATCCAAAGTCATCCTTTGTAGTTCTGGATTTTCCTTTAAAAATTGGACCTTCACATCCCAAGCACTTGGCAACACGTCCAGCAATTTCTTGTTTACCTCAAGTGCAGGGAGATTGTATCCTCCTTCATTTAACTCACTAACCAGATGTGAGTATCGGGTGAATAGACCGGAAGTCATCTCATTAGGAAGTGTTGGTGCATTTTGTGTGTCAGTCAGTTGGTCAAACTATTGTAATTGTCAAAGTCAATTAGTCTACAAATGTATAGTGTTTAGAGTGTGTATTCGAGTCTGTAAATAAAATATACATAGAATGGTGACATTGTAATTGGGCCTGCGACGTCGGGTCAGACGTCGCAAGGGTCTGGGCCTGCGACGTTGGGCTTAACGTCGCAGGGTCCATTAGGTTGACTATAAATAGAGGAGTTAGAATTCGTTTTAGGGTTGATCAAACCCTAGATAGAAGAGCCGTTTTCAGAGGAAGAGAGGAGAGAACGAGAGTGTGTTTGTGATTGTAACGTTTATAATCAAGTGTTAATATATACGAAAACGTTATAGAGATTTGTGTGTTCGTGAATTCATTATCATATTCTATACGATCCGATCAGATCTTTACGTGTTTGGGACTATCAACTGGTATCAGAGCCGTAGAATCAAGGATTCGTCGGTTTTGGATCGTGCTTTAGAACGTTTTCGGTTTGATTCGCGAAGGTTTTATTGATTAATCTTCGTTTCTGGGTTAGTTTGCTTGAAGAAATCGATTTCAGGAAGTGTTTTTGGGTTGGTTCGACGTTTGGATTTCGGAATTTCGTTAGGGTTTCGAAAATTTTCGTTTTTTGGGGTTTTGGCCGCTGCAGCCCGATTGTGCGACGTCACCTGCGACGTTACCTGCGACGTCATCTGCTACGTCGCGTGCGACGTTAGTGATTTGGACTTTAATTAGTCTGTGCGACGTACTGTTGCGACGTCATAAGCGACGTCGCTATTTTGACTTTAATTAGTCTTCTGCGACGCTGTGTTGCGACGTCTTGTTGCGACGCCGTGTGTCTCTGCGACGTCCTCTGCGACGTAACTCTCAACGTCGCATATTTCCGATTCTTAATTGAGTCATCAGACTTCTGTGACGTACAACTTAATTGAGATTCGTAAAAAAAAAAAAAAAAAAAAAAAATAGTTTTTTTGGCGGGAAATCCCTAAAAATTTTTGCGTTTTCAAAATTTTTCCATAGGCTTAAAACTGTTCAATTTTAGTCTGGAAAAAGTTTCATTTTACCCGGCCAGTTTTTGACGTTTTCGGACGAAATTTTGGCGGGAAAAACGCGAAAATTTTGTAATTTCAAATTTTGTTTTTAGGCTTAGAATAGCTTCATTTTAGTGTCGGAAAAGTTTCGCTGTACTCGGATATTTTTTTGAAATTTGCAAATCCGTTTTTTGGAGGGAAAATTCGGAAATGGCATCTGGTAACAAAGTGCCTCCTTCTACATCCTTGTTCTATAGTGATTTTGCGAGTTGGAAGATTAAGTTATGCAATTTCATTGAATACAAAGATCCAAATCTGTTCAATTGGTTTAACACCATTGATCGATATGAGCAACCAAGACTCGATGGGGTGCTTAAGTCAAGAGCACAAATGTCAGTCAAGGAACGAGCAGAGTTTGATAAAGACAATAGAGCATATGAGATGATTACCAAGTGTTTGCCAGAAGTTGTGATTAATGAATTTAAAAATCAAGCAACTTCTATAAGTTTATGGGATGCTCTTATAGCGGCTTACGATCAAAAGGAAAAGAAGTCAGAGGCTAATATTCAAATTCTTAGTCTAAATGATACTTCCAGATCAACTTCCAACTCAGCTGCATCTACTTCTACTGACACTTCCTATACTTCTCATACCGCTCCTTCAAAGTCTACTGAGGAACATGCTAAACTCTTTGCAGCTTTCCTCAACTCTTATGAGAATTTTCTTTCCAAGAAGGCTAGTACTCTACAGCTTACTGAAGAAGACTTTGAACAGATCGATTCTGATGATCTCGAGCAAATGGACATCAAATGGAGCATGGCCATGATAACCCAAAGGACAAAGAAATTTCTTCAAAGAACGGGCAAAAAGGACCTGGATGATGATGGTGATACAGGTCTTGGTTTTAATAAAAGCAAGGTGAAGTGCAAAATTTGTCAGACTCATGGACACTTCGCTAAGGAATGTGATAAGGAAAAATATCCTGCATCTGGATTCCCTACGCCTTCAGCTCCCACGACTCCAGAGAAAAACACAACATCACAGGAGACGGTGGTATTCAATCAAGGATTGTTTGACTGGAGTGCACTTCAAGGAAAGGTTCAACACCGTGCGCTTTTGGCAAAGGTACATGAGGTACATGAGGTACATGATGAACCTGAGGTACACCTAAACTGTGTTTCCTGTTTAACATTGACTGAATCTCTTGAGAATTATCAAAATGACAATTTAGAGTTGCGAAAAAAGGTTGTCAAACTTACTGAATCAAACAATTTTCTTAAAGCTAATGAGAAACTTTATGATAACAAAATTGAGGCATATAAGTTAGACACACAAACTTATAAAGCAAAAGTCTTTAGTCAACAAGATGCAATTAATAGTTATCTTGCTGAAATTGAATTGTTGAATAAAGAGCTTTTTGATTTAAAAAGTGAGTACGATAACCATAAAAGCAAAATTTTAGGTTCTTCATCCGCAACTTTTGTCTTTAATGAAATCGTTAATAAGCAAGGGACAGGCGGTAAAAAGAAGGCAGGACTTGGTTATAATCAAGTACCACCACCTTCCCACGCCGAATACTGTCCTACGCCTGTTAAGGAAGGTCTTGAAGAGATTCCAGTTGATTATATGAAGCTTTATGGTATTAAAGCTAAAGAAGCTAAGCAAAACAAACAGGCAAAGGAGAAAACTATAAGGCCAGAGTATCCTTTACCTAAGTTTGTTAAGTCTAAAAGTGCACCTCCAGTTCGTGTTGAGGAGGTCGTTGAGGTAGAAGATATACCTGAAGAGTCTACCATTAAGGTTGAGAAAATAAATGTCAAACCTGAAAATTTCATCACTACAACTGAAAATGATGATTGTTTTAAATGCAAAGGCAAAGCTAAGGTTGACAATGAATCCTCAAAAGTTTTAGTTGATAAATCTGAAAAGAATAAACCTTCAAAATCAACTAACTCAACCTCCGGAACATCTACTTCAACATGTCCACCTAAGAGTGCATGTTCAACAAATGTTCCTGGCCATAGACCTTCTGT
This sequence comes from Helichrysum umbraculigerum, assembly GCA_949592205.1. Taxonomy (NCBI): domain Eukaryota; kingdom Viridiplantae; phylum Streptophyta; class Magnoliopsida; order Asterales; family Asteraceae; genus Helichrysum; species Helichrysum umbraculigerum. Next base: position 173,985,338 of record CATIUR010000003.1, on the reverse strand, counting down.
GTATTGTCCTCCACCGAAACGATTTGAGGGAACTCATTGGAATAAATCTTATGTTGAGAGACGTTCTTGTTTCCATTGTGGACAACAAGGACATATAATTAGGGATTGTCGGTTATTATCCCTAGATAGGTTTGGTAGAGGGATGCCAAGAACTTCCTCCTTTAGGAATTCTTATTCAAAATCGTTTTCTAGGCGTGCTTCGTATTCGCCTATATCAAGATATGCATCCTCTTCTCCAAAACCCGTGGCTAGAGTAAACAAAGTTGTGCCTAGTAAACCTCAAGTTCAACAGCACAACATTGTTGAAAACAACTCATCTGAACCTACAAAGGTTTGGAAACCCAAATCCACAAACAACGCATCAATGAAATTGATAAATGTTATATGATAAAACTTGTCTATTACTTTGAGAAAAATGTTATATGATGTATGACATAAGTCTTAATTGATAAATGGAAGTACTATCATACACTGTCATAATTATGTAAATGTAAAATGGGCATATAGTGATAATATGATTATTCGCCTAACTAATGGTGACTATTGTTGTACTCTTGTACAGACCTGAATCCATTAGTTATGAAAATAGTCTCAAACTTATTATGTTCATACTAAGGGACCCTCTGTTGTACTTTGTACAGATCTGGGGCCACTAGTATCTTCATAGTCGGTTTGATGTATGCCTAAATATAAATATCAAGTGTATGTTACAAGAAAACCGAGATAAACTTGGTCTTGTAATCTCTACCTTGTGTGAATATGCAGTGTTTGTTTTACTGAAGTTTATCAGTATATCATATAATAGGTTTCTCAAAATTAATATTCATACTAACAATAAAGGTTAGCTCACAGATACGGATGTAACATGTTTAAGTGGACAAACAATACCGATGATCGTCTTGAACTAATTTTTATAAAAGGTGCTTTAAATATGTCAAGTAAATTTAAAGTGGACAAATATACTCATGATCGAAATAACACTTACTATTCCCTAATAATTGCATGTTGGCCTGATATGATCCCTAAGCAGACTTAAAACAATCCTATCCCCAATGTTATTTTAATCTTCGTTCTTTACTTTTCATTTATAAAGAAAAATACAAAAAGATTTTATTTCTATGTTATTTTCTTCAAACATCACATATCTTGTTAAAGTCAATTATTGAAGATGTAAAGGATGTTGGTTATTCTCCAAAGATTGTGAAGATAATTCTATCGGAGAAGCTACTGATGATTGAGAGATGGTCACTGAGTTTGAAGTTCTTATTGTATGATAAATTTGTGTCAGTCACATGAATTTGGACACCAAGATTTCTTTGAAGACCATGCTATCTCAAAGGGGGAGCTTGTGATTGTTGAAGACATGAAAGTGTTTGTTGATGAAGACTAATTGAAAACTTATTTGACCAAGCTACTGACAAGGGGGAGTTTGTTGGTGCATTTTGTGTGTCAGTCAGTTGGTCAAACTATTGTAATTGTCAAAGTCAATTAGTCTACAAATGTATAGTGTTTAGAGTGTGTATTCGAGTCTGTAAATGAAATATACATAGAATGGTGACATTGTAATTGGGCCTGCGACGTCGGGTCAGACGTCGCAAGGGTCTGGGCCTGCGACGTTGGGCTTAACGTCGCAGGGTCCATTAGGTTGACTATAAATAGAGGAGTTAGAATTCGTTTTAGGGTTGATCAAACCCTAGATAGAAGAGCCGTTTTCAGAGGAAGAGAGGAGAGAACGAGAGTGTGTTTGTGATTGTAACGTTTATAATCAAGTGTTAATATATACGAAAACGTTATAGAGATTTGTGTGTTCATGAATTCATTATCATATTCTATACGATCCGATCAGATCTTTACGTGTTTGGGACTATCAGGAAGGATGTCAAATAGATCATACTGCTTTTTAATTAACTCTATCTTGGCCTCCTTGTACTTTTCATTTCCTCCGCATCTTGTCTCAATTGCCTTCCACAAATCATAAGTTGTGTCATGAGATTTAAAGAGTCTCATAACATCCTTTGGCAAACACATACAAATAGAAGAATGAGCCTTTCTTTCTGTTTCATACTCCTTTTTCTCTTGAGGTGACATAGCATTGTATGTTTTAGCTGGAGGAACACCACGATAATTCCCTTCAGCCACTGGAGCAACATATCGTTCTTTTAAAGGTCCCCAAAGTTCTGGACAGTGGAAATCTATATACTGTTCATATCTATCTCTCCAATATACATAATCCAAATCTGGTCCAAAGAACGGAGGTTTATTACTGGAACCAATATCATTGCTCTGCCTGAGCATCTCTCTTATACCTCTAATATCTTCCTTATCAGACATTGAAATGTACCTGTAAAATCAACTTAAAACAAAAACCAGAAAGCTGATTAGTAACAAAGGCGTCACTTGGTAAGTGACGCACTTAAGTGTCGCAAAGAACAACGGCACTTGTTAAGTGACGCTATCAAGTGACGAATAAACAAGCAGAACGACACTAGAGATTAGTGTCGTATAACCAAGGAAGTGACGCACTCAAGTGATGGACTTGAGTGTCGCTTAGCAATAACAGGCGTCACTAAGGTAAGTGACGCTTTCAGTGACTCACAGTAGTAACTGATGATCCCAGCTAGAGATCTTAGTATGTATTACTTTGATTGATTATTAATAAGCTTGCGGAATAGTTTATTAATAACTTGAAGAACAAATTTGAATATAACAGAATATCTAACCAAAAGCTTCAATATTATTAATAATACGAACACACAATTTGTGTTAGGGTTTACAACCTTGAAGCTAATAACTAGAATGAATCGTATCTATCTAGGTTACAGGATCTCTATTTATAACATATAGAGTCCTTTACAGAATCAAACTATTATGGAATCATATCTATTCCATAATTCTCTCTAACAGACTATATCTAACCAACAGTGGTTATCTATATTACTAACAGGGGCAGTACTCGTATATTACTAACAGCGGTTGAGTACTTGATACTAAATACAGATTACACATTAACAGTGGCACTGTTAGACTAAAACTATTTGACAGCGGCAACTACTAACTAGCAGTGGCAATCTACTAACAGCGGTAAACTTCTAACAGCGGCAGTATACTTTTACTCTGAGCAGATTCGACAGTGGCTCAGGTCTCAACAATCTCCCCCTAAACTTGATCATTCTCAGTAATGAATCAAGTTTCTTCATCTTTCTTTTCATCTTTCTGAGATTGATTCTGTTTTCTTCTTCTCTCCTTCTCCTTCATTCTCTCCAACTCCATTCTTTTATGGAACTGATTAAGCACCATATATAAAGCATTAAAAGCTCCTTCTGATATTACTGTAGTTTTCAATTGAGATGCAAGCACATTTCTCAGAGTCTGAGTTCCCAGAACATATCTTCTTTCATCAAGCATGTAAATTGACATTCCACTTCTGAATAGAATCATATGAACTCCAGCTCTAACAAAATGTCTCCAAGTATTTACAGCATCAATACAATGTAGGAACAAATTGATGAATGGCTCAGGCTCAAACAGCATATTCAGACATCTTCCCAATTCTCTTTCCATAATCACCAATGAAGCCTGTCTATCTCCTTGACTGTTTAGTTCAAACAGATCCAGAATGTCCAATCTATTCACATTCTTAAGCACATCAGCAACAGATGACAAGTAGTGCTTATCACCATTCTCTCTAACAATCTTGATCTGTTCTTTATCACCATCAGCACCCTTTGATTTAATTCCTTCCCATTCAACTATTCTTGAAGATCTATCATGATTGATGTGAATATTTTCTTTATAATCCTTCACCTCTTTGATATATTTCTTCAATTCTTCTGCATCTCTCTCCAAATCAGAAACTACATTATCAGAAGCAAGTACTCCATTCCATCTGTTCTGCATATTTTGATCAGAAAGCCTTTTGACTTCTCTTTCCTTGGCTTCTATTTCCTCTTGCTCTTTCTTTTCAATCTTTTCTTGCTCTTCTCTTCTCACTTGCTCTGCAATCTTCTTTCTATCTTCAGCCAACTTTTGCTTAATGAATTTGTCTTTCTGAATCCTTTTCTCAAAATCTTCCTTTTCCTCATTTTGATATTTTCCATAAGCTCTTTCCAGTTTCTCTATATCCCAACCTTCAAGCACACTTCTTGGTGCATACCTATCACCAAGAATTTTGATTAAATCCTTTTTCCTTTGAGCAGCAGTTGGTGGTTTGTTCCTTTTCTTTTCAAGCTCAGCTTGTCTTTTCAACTTTGCCTTTTCTTCATTAGCTTGTTTAAGCTTTGCAAACCCTGGATTCAAACCATCTTTATCATCCTTTCTGTTGATCATACCATGTATCTGTTGAGCAGTTAAACCTTGACCTCTTGCTGCCATATCATTCAACATCTGTGCAGCTCTTTGTGATAAGGTCACCACACTTGAATCTTCTAATATTACATCAACATCATGACCTTCCTTTTTCTTAGACTCAACTGCCATTCTCAACATTCTTTCATCATGCTCCTCTTGAGCTCTTCTAGCCTCATCCAAATTAATTGGAGGCTCTACAACCTTCTTAATCTTCTTCTCTTCTTTCAATTTTCCCTTACCTTTGTCTTTTGAATCAATCTTTGGAAGATCAGACTTAGGTTTGGGTGTTTGTGTAGGCTCTCTGATGATAACAGGCAATTCTAGAGCCCTGATAGTGGTCATTGTTGTAGCAGTGGTGTAAACTGGAGCAACAGTAGGTGTACCAACAGTTGTTGAAATATTTGAAGTGCTAACAGAGGTTGATACAACAGTGGTTGGATTTGTGCTAACAGGGGTAGGTGTTGTAGTAACAGGGGTTGTGATAACAGAGGTTGAAATTGTAGTAGCAGGGGTTGCTTTTGAAGTACCAACAGTGGTAGATACACCAACAGGGGTAGATACCAAACTACTAGCAGAGGTAGAAATACTACTAGCAGTGGTAAAAGATTGAGTTTCAGCAGGGGTTTGTACCTTAGCAGTGGTAGATTTTCTCTTTGGAATTGATTTCTTTCTGTTGTAAATCTTCACTCTATCTTCCTCTTTAGCTTCAGGTTTTGACTCTATCAACTCCCCCTTACCCTCTACATCATCAGATTCCATCTTCTGACTTTCAACAGATCTATCATCACTATACACCAACCTATCACTAAAACTTACTCTTTTGCACATATCTAGATTAGCTCCCATAATATCCCAAATATACAGATTAGCCACAGCCTTAAAAGGTAAATCTTTATTTAAAGGAAAAACATTTAAAGCTGGACCACTCTGTGTACTATCATCTGCAACACTATCACCTGTTTGAACATTTTCTCCCACATACACCACCATTCTCCTATCATTCTCAGCATTCACCATCTGTTCATCCATGTCTTCATTGACCACATAATCTGAGACATTTAATTCATCCATGTCTTCATTCATCTCTACATCAGCAGGTATATCCATGAAACTGAAATCATCTGCACCTCCAGTATCACCATCATTGTTATCATCTTGACCATCATGATCATTCTTATCTTCAGGCATATCATTCTGCTCAAGATCATCATCTTTATTCTCCCCCTTGCTTGAAGATTCCTTAGCAGGCAACAAAACTTTATCAACTGCATCTTCAACAATTGACAACCTGGTTTGTAAATCATTTATTTCCTCTCTCTGCTTCTTTATCAACTCACCCTGAGCAGCCAACATTATCTGCTGCTCCCTTCTCAAAGCTCTTTCCTTCTCAAATTTACTCCAAATCAAATTGACATCATGTACCAAATCATTAATCGTCAATACCCTAGTTTCATTACTAGCCTCATCAACATTGGAGTGTGACCTCCTAGATGAATCATTGACTACATCTGCCACTGCAGATGTCCCTTGGTTATTGGTACTGGGACCTACATTTGAATCATCACCCATAGGTTCATCAAATATAGTTGCCTCTGGTTGGGTCTGATTGATGTTACCACTATCCTGCCCTGCCAGTGGGCTAGAAACAGTAGTGGCAGCCCGTCCAGAATGAACATTTTCATCAAGTATGTTCACCTGTTGTGGTGGAATATTTGACTGAGACTGTGAAGAAACAGGAATCTCCACAGCCTGTTTAGCCTTCTTGGATTTCTTGGCTTTACTTTGGGTAGGCTTTTGGTTCCCTTGTTTTCTTTTGGTGCCACCTCCTGATGTGTGTTCAGAACCAACTTGTGTTGTTGGCCTGTCATCATTTGGTCCAAGTGATGTTGGTAATACACCACCAGTGGCAGAAGGAGCAACTGACATTGTAGAAAATAATGCAGTTTCCTTCTTTGAAAAAGCATTTTGATACTGATTCATGGCTTTAATAGTTCTCAAGGATAGAGTAGAACTAACAATCACACTATCCTCTGTATTCAATAAAAGTTGAACAAATCTAGGGTACATAATGAATGTATCACCCTTTACATTCCTAACCATATTATCTAAGATAAACCTAGACATATTATATTTAATACCCTGTGCCAAGCAGATAATAGGATATGCAATAGTAGAACTAAATTCATTAAAACTAGTTCTCTTTTGAGACAAACATACCAGAAAAGTATGAATGTAGAACTTCCATTGAGGACAAAACCATGACTTCAAGAACGTATATTCTGATCTTGCTTTTATTGAACCTTCATACCCCATATCCAATATGCCTTTAAACAAATCTTCTCTCGATAATTCCAGAATTCCACCTTCATCATCAAACTGCAGAAGCTCTCTTAGAACAATCTCAGTTACCATCACCTTCTTTCCTTTAACAGTGGAATGAATGTGAGTAATACCATTAACATTCCCTTCCTTTGCATTCTGCCAGAATTCTTGAATATGCGATCGAATTAAACGTGGAGCGACAATAAGGGCATGAGTAACTGGACAATTACTCAAGAAATCAATGATAGGGTGAAAATACTCATCGGCAAGTTCTTTATTCAAGAAAGCCCTCATGTTGTGTTCAGAATGAACACTTAGCGTAGAATGATCAGAATCAGATGAAGATGACGATGCCATTGAAGAAATTGATGATCGAACGAAGAGCGATTGACAATAAACAAAATAAAACGAGAGCGATTATTGAAGGGTTATGAAAATTTTGAAAGCGTAATTGAAAAAGTGAAGTATTTGAGTATTTATATGATGACAGTGCCAAGCCCTAAAAATAGAACTAACAGTGGCACTGCTGGTTATACCCAGCAGGGGCACAACTTACAAATAAGCCCAACAGGGGTACCTCACTTGGTCAATTATAGTCAACCCTTTTTAAACATCTAACAAAGCTAACAGCGGCTGATAGTCTAGCAGGGGCATCCGACCAGGGAAACTCCAACTTAGAACTAACAGGGGCATAAACTTAGCTTTATTAGAAAACGAAATTTTTTTTTTTTTAACCAAAATAAGAAGCAACAAATAAAACATTAAATTCCAGCTCAAGTGATGTCTCTTGACAGTGGCTGAGTCCTGCAATATTAAACTAAGAAAAACAAACAGCAGGGTTTTATCTACACAAATATACAGCAGGGGTTTAAAATATATTGACAGTGGCATAAGTAAACTAACAGTGGCACCAGCTGTTATCATGATGAAGCTAACAGTGGCAACACTTGACCCTGTCACATACAATATACTTCACCCCTGTTAGTATCAAATCCAAACCAAAACACTTAAGTGAGATTGATCATACCAATATTAGTTATCAAAAATGTAAATCTTCCTACATCAAATGCTTTTGTAAAAAGATCTGCAAGTTGATTATCAGTATGAATTTTAAAAATATGAATCAATCTTTTATCATAACAATCTCGTATAAAATGATATCTGATTTCAATGTGTTTGGTTTTTGAATGCTTAACTGGATTCTGAATGATACTAATAGCAGAAGTATTATCAATATAAATAGGAGTGTTCATGAAAGTCAAACCATAATCCAGCATTTGATTCTGAATCCAAAGAACCTGTGCACAGCAACTTGATGCTGCAACATATTCTGCTTCTGCTGTAGAAGTGGAAACCGTGGTCTGCTTTTTGCATTGCCATGACACTAATCTATTTCCAAGAAATTGACATCCTCCACTGGTTGATTTTCGATCCATGTTCTCACCACCATAGTCAATATCTGTGAAAGCCTTAAGCTCAAAATCTGATCCTTTAGCATACCAAAGTCCCAAATCTGGTTGACCTTTCAAGTATCTAAAGATCCTTTTCACAGCATACATGTGTGACTGCTTCGGATTGGTTTGATACCTAGCACAAAGACACACTGCAAACATAATATCAGGCCTAGATGAAGTTAAATACATCAAAGAACCAATCATTGACCTGTACAAGTGCACATCTACTTCCTCTCCATCAGGATCAGAATTAAGATGTTTATGTGCCTCCATAGGAGTGCTAGCTATCTTTACATCTTTATAACCAAACTTATTCAAAATATCCTACACATACTTTCCTTGGTTAATAAAGATTCCATCTGACTTCTGTTTAACCTGCAATCCTAAAAAGAAAGTGAGTTCACCCATTGAACTCATCTTGAATTTCTTATGCATTAAACCCTCAAACTCTTTGCACAATGAATCCCTAGTTGAACCAAAAATAATATCATCAACATAAACCTGTACCAACAATATATCTCTCTGAACCCTCTTGGTAAACAAAGTTTTGTCAATAGTACCTCTCTTGAATCCATTCTTGAGAAGATACTCAGATAGAGTATCATACCAAGCTCTTAGTGCTTGATGTAACCCATACAAAGCTTTCTTCAATCTGCACACTCTATCTGGATATGTTGGATCTTCAAACCCTGGAGGTTGGCATACATACACCGCATCATCAATTAGACCATGAAGAAAAGCACTCTTCACATCCATTTGATAAACTTTGAAGTCCTGATAAGATGCATAAGCTAAAAATAACCTAATAGCTTCTATTCTAGCAACAGGAGCAAAGACATCATCATAATCAATGCCTTCTTCCTGTGTGTACCCCTGTGCTACCAACCTTGCTTTATTCTTTATCACTATACCTCTTTCATCTCTCTTGTTCTTGAAGATCCACCTTGTGCCTATAGCTTTCTTTCCTTTTGGTAAATCAACCGAATCCCATACATCTTGCAGTTTGAACTGCAACAGTTCTTCTTGCATTGACTCTATCCAACTTGGATCTTTGAGAGCTTCCACTGCCTTCTTTGGTTCCATCTGAGAAAGAAAACAAACATATAGTGAAGTATGTAAATCTTCTTCTCTTACCTTTGACTGCTGTCTGGTCAGAACAGATGAATCAATATCACCAATGACCAAATCCAAGGAATGATCTTTATGAACCAGATACTTAGATGTGGATGTATCAAGCAGTTCTCTTTCTAAATTAGGACCCAAAAGATTATCCATCTCTGATTCTGAGTAAGAATCTCTTTCTTCTCTTTCTTTTGAAGGCTTTGGAGTTGCTTCAGAATCTGACAAAGAAGTCCTTTCCAAAACTTGAAATGGAGGACTCTGTTAAAAAAACTTTGGAGATTCAGGCTCTCCTTCTGAATCATGCTCTGAAACTGTATGAGAACCCTTTGAAGTAAATGGTTGATGATCTGTAGGAATTGAACCATCTTCATCCTTGTTTGAACCATTTTTGCCAGTTGACCCACTTGAATCATCTGAAGGATCATCTTGCTCTGATTGGAATGCTGCTGGTGGATCTGGAGACCAAATAGGAAACAATACATACTGCAAGTTATCCTTTTTAGTCTGACTTGAGATTGAAAGTCCATCATTACCTGCATCATTACCTGCATCTGTACCTGCACTAGTAGACAAATCTGGATATCTAAAAGCATGAGTTAGTGCATCAATATCAAACAATACTTCTGGACCTTTTCCTTCTACATTTGATGTATTTTCATTAAAGGTCACATCCATGGTCTCATCTATGATCCTAGTCCTTTTATTAAATACTCTATAAGCCTTGCTTTGAATAGAGTATCCAACAAATACAGCCTCATCTACCTTACTCTGAAACTTACCAAGGTGATCCCTAGTATTTAAGACAGTACAAGGACATCCAAATGGTTTTAAAAAGCTAACAAAAGGTTTTCTCTTAAAGAATAACTCATATGGTGTCTTTTTATGAGGTTTAATGATCAAAATCCTATTCAAAACATAACAAGCAGTGCTAACTGCCTCTGCCCAAAAGGACATTGGAAGTTTAGCATCTGCTAGCATGCTTCTAGCAGCCTCAATTAGTGTCCTATTCCTCCTTTCAGCTACTCCATTTTGTTGTGGAGTCCTAGGTGCACTAAACTGTCTTTCTATACCTTTATCCTCACAGAACTTATTCATCTCATGATTCTTAAATTCTGTCCCATTATCACATCTGATGATCTTAACCTTTTGATTAGTTGAATTCTCAATCCTAGTTATGAATGATCTAAGTATTTCACCTGTCTCATCCTTGGTCCTAAGAAAGAATACCCAACTCATTCTAGAATAATCATCAGTTATCACCAAACAGTAAGATTTCTTCCCTTGACTAGCTACATTGGTAGGGCCAAACAAGTCCATATGTAACAGGTGTAAGGGAGTGGTATTGGAATTCACAAGCTTGGTCTTATAAGAGGTCTTGTGTTGCTTGCCTTTGAGACATGCTACACAGTGGTCACTACATTCAAATAACTTTTCAGGTAAGCCTCTCACTAGCTTATTCCTAACAAGTTTATTCATGGTCTTGTAATTCAAGTGACACATCCTCCTATGCCATAGTTCAGATTCAGAAACAGTAGCTTTAGAAATAAGACAGTTAACATTTTGAGATTCCATCTTGTTTAAATCACTACAGTATACATTATCCTTTCTTGGAACTCTCATTAAGATTTTATCTTCAGGTATTTTGAGTTTTTCAGAAAGTATAAGGCATTCTGTGTCAGTGAAATAAACAGGATTTTGCTTATCTGTGATTTGACTCACACTAAGCAAATTATATCTCAATTGCTCAACATAATACACATCATTGAAAGTGAGTTTACTGCTTTTTACCTTACCTTTTCCAGTGATCTTACCTCCTTTAGGGTTGCTGCCAAATGCTACATCTCCTCCATTAAATGCTTTGAAGTTCTGCAGCTTTTCCCTATCTCCAGTCATGTGCCTTGAGCAGCCAGAATCAATGTGCCATAAGCTCTTTGGCTTGCCCTGCACATATAAAAAGAGAACATATTAGTTTCTCTTGGGAACCCAAACCAATTTGGCTTTGGGTTTCCTATGAGCATTTTTGATATCAACCCTCTTAAAGGTGATTGATGTCAATGCTCCATTGATTTTGGATACATTTGATGTAGATGCATTCTTATGTTTCCAAAAACAATATGTTTTAGACCTGACAGGGGTTAATGGTCTGACAGTGGTTACCTTCAAATTCGTATTTATTACCCTAGCAGTGGTAGCTTTACTTGGTATAAACATTCTTTTGGAATGTTTAATACCAGCAGAGGTACCATGCCTGACAGTGGTCAAACCCTCCCCTGTTATTGTCTTGCCTCTGTTAGCCTTTGACAGTGGCACTGCTACAGCATTAAAAGGGGCTGCAGCCTTGCCTCTGTTTGGCTTAATTTTCAACTCTTTTCTGTTACCACTGTTCCTATTATTTTTAGGATTGTAGTAACAGTCATGTTGAAGATGATTATATCTACCACAAATATAACATGATTTTCTTTTCACACATTCAAACCCATTACCCAGCCTTTGTGAAACCAATTGGTTCCAATTTCTCTGATTACCCCTGGGAATGGATTTATTTACATTATTTGCAGTATTTAAATCAGACCTGTTTGATTTACATGCACATTTTTCACACTCAGATTTATCTTTCGACTTATCTTTTGATTCAGTATTGACTCTTTTGTGCACATAACCTAGACCAGATCTAGATTTATTGGTTTTTCTAACTTGATCTATCTGTGCCTTTGCTTTCTCAACAAACATCTTTTTACCCTCTTCTAGTTTAGTACTATTTAGTTCAGAAACTAGACCAGTAATAGGCTTAACACAATCATCCACAGAATTACCACTAGATGAGCTATCACTATCACTCTCATCTTCCTCAGTCCAATCAGATACTTCCACTTTATCAAAATTCACATTATCAGCACAATTAACTACTGGATCTACCTTTTTAACCTCCTCAGACACATCTACCTTAAGTTTTTCTAAGTCAGACTCAATTTTAGATGAGAAGTAAGTATGATTATAAGGTGGGGGTACAGCATTAAGGTTGTAACCTAATCCAGTTTTTAATTTATCATGAATTTGAGACTTGATTAAGTTTTGAACACCTTTTGAAGCATTTTCCAATTCATCAACTTTCAACTTTATTGACTCTTTATCAGAAATTGCCTCAGCCAACTTTGCACTTAGCATATCAACTTTTGTTTGTAAAGCTTTCTTTTCCCAATTCAGATATTTAATATCTAAGTGAAATTGCGATTCATTCTTTTCAAAAGCTTTTATCTGTCTTTCTAAGTTTTCAATAGCTAAAGTTGAATGTTGACTCTTTTCTACACAAGCTTTTAACTCATTACACACAACCATATTATGATCCCTATAAAATTTAACCATTTTCTTGCATGCAGGAGAACATAATTTAGATTGTACCTCATATGGAATGTCTGAAGGCTCTGGTTCTTCTGTGACAGCCATCAAAGCTTGATTTTTGACTACAAGCTCTTCCTGGTCACTCCAGTCAAATCCTCCCATCCCATCTTGTGCAACCAATGAATCTGAAGTGGTGTTCTGAACAGGTACCAGTCTTCTTTGTGGATCAGAAATATTCCTTACAATACCATTAGAAGAATTCTGTGATCCTCCAGCATGTGTGCTCCTGCATTCTCTAGTAAAGTGTCCCATCTTGTGACAGTTGAAACACTCCACCTTGCTTTTGTCAAATCCAGCTACACCATCTCTCTTGTAAGTAAAGTTTCTGTTCCCTGACCTCTGCATAAACCTTTTTGCTCTTATAGTTATCATAGCCATCTGCCATCTCAAATCCATCTCTTCAAGATCCTCTTCATTAACCTGTTCCAAATCCTCTGTTGTTAAGGATGAATTCACATGAAAGTGACGGATGACACACAAGTGTCGATTCAAATGACGCAATTGAGTGTCGGAATGAACAGTAGGCGTCACTAAGAGAAGTGACGTATTATCCTCAAGTGACGTTACTGAGTGACGTACTTGAGTGTCGTTAAAACCCTAATTTCTCCTTACAGAAGTGTCGCTCGAAGTGCCGCACAAAGTGACGAAGTTACACTTCGAGTGACGCAGAAACGGCTGTGAACGCCCAAAAACCCCAAAAATCGAATTTTCGTAAACCTAACGAAAATTCTTGAGTCCCAAAATTACGAAACCTGTAAAACTTTACTCAAAACACAATAATAGCACCAAATCGATCCTAATCTTGCTAGAATATCTATGATCTTCACAAAATCGAACCGAAAAATCTCCAATACACGAACACACGTCGATCAAATCAACTTCCTGGCTCTGATACCAGTTGAAAGTGCCCCTGGCTGTGGATCTAAGTGATGATCGTTAGTAATAGATTGGCGGAATCAATCAATTAAACAAATAACTAATAAACGTTAACCGAAACGAATGATTAATCAAAGAATACTTGTTTATTAGCTTCTAATTGGTATTGGAAACGAATTACAGATTGCTTAGTCGACAAATGGTGCTAGGGTTTCGTCAACCCTAGCCGAAAACCCGTAGGTTTGTATTTATACCAAAACTAAATCGGCAGACATGCGTCACTTGGGAAGTGTCGCATGTCGCCGCCCTCATGCGTCACTTACCTAAGTGACGCTATGCGACACTAAGGCAAGTGTCGCCTAACACAGAAGCTAAGTGTCGCTATATACTAAAATGACTTTTCTATTATAATCAACTAACGACACTTACAACTCGATAGATCAACTGACAGACATACTAAAATGCATCAACAAACTCCCCCGTGTCTTCAGCTTGGTCTTCAAAACATCTTCAGTTCAAACCCAACCTGGTGGAAACACTCCACCAGCATGAATACCCACTCGAACACAAATCTCGACCACCTTCTCGAACTTTGAAGCCTCTTCTTGATCAAAACGATGATACTCCATTTTGCTTTTGTGAAGAGCTTTCAAATCTTTCTTTGTCAGATTAATAAGGCTGATCGGATCAAAAACACGAAGAGTTCTTCCATACTTTGCAGATAGACTCCAGTTACCCTTTTCAATCACTGGATCTTCAACTGAAAGATATTCAATAACCGTTTCTTGAGTAACGGAATCAAACCACCAATATCGTAATCTTTTAAGAAAATCAAGTGGTAGAGACTGCAGTGGCACAGTTTTCTGACTAGCAGCTGGAGGATAATGATATTTCACTATCGGTTGCTGAGTTCTTGAATCCAACTTTTTCTTGTATGAATAACGAACTCCCAGCTCTGGTCTAACCCACAAATACTTCTTGCTGTAGATATCTTTTCTGAGAATCTTCTGAAACATGTTACCACAAAAATCATCAGTGTGGTTAACAATGTTCAGTTGAGCAAGACGATTCAACTCTTCCTTCGGCAGCGTGCTAATATAATTGAATCTCGGCCGAAAATACTGTACGCCATCTCTTCGTTTAATAAGAATCAGAAAGTTAACTTCATCAAATTTCCAACTTCTGATCAAACCAGTCAAATCACCTCGAACCTGATAAGTTTTGCAAATCTTCAACTCAGGTTTAAGCTTTCGAAACATTGGACGATCTGAAGATGTAGACGGTTGTGCTTGTTCAGGAACAGATTCAGCAGCTGGTTGTTCCTGAGTAGTATCAGTTGCAGGTTCTTGATCATCATCAGAATCATCGGACTCAATGATCGGTGCATCAAAATCATAAGGTTGAGCCGGTTGTTTCTGAATAGGTTCCGGTTCTCGCTCAGGCGTCGGTTCCTGATTCGGATTATCTACATACTCTTCATCCGACCCTGGAACCTCCGCATCCATCTCAATATCATCCGGATCGACTGATCTATCTTCTTCATCACCCGGATTTATCAAACTCTGTAGATATGTGAGATTAACATTCGAATAATCAACCGAAATGGGTCTCGGTTGTCCTGGAACATCAACGAAATAATCCAAAGCAATGTTATCATTAATAGAATCTGGATTTACATTTTCGGGTTCTGGGGAGGGGTTACATTTGTTTCCAAGGTTCTCTGACATTCCTCCCCCGAAACAACAGTAACCGACTCCAGCTCTAACAATCTAGACTCAAGATTTGTCACTTGAAGCTTCAATCCATCAACCTGATCCACCTGCAGCCTAAGAGAATCAACTTCTGCAGCTTTAGCTTCGAGATCTTTTATCTGTGCAGCTTGAGCTTCAACCACAGCAGCTTGATCGTCAAAACGTTTATTCAACTCAGCCATTTGAGCTAGAAATTGCTGAAGCATGGCAGACGTAGGCTCCTGTTGCTGTTGACGTTGCTGACCAGTCTCTTGGATATGAACACCTGTTCTCTGACGTCTTCTCAATGGTAGATCAGCATAAGACGGAGAAGACCCAGCTGGTCGCTTTCCAAGATTAGGCGGTACATGAACACGCCCCGCAGAAATCCTTCTCAAAATATGCTTAAAGCGTCGTAAACCCTAAAAACCCGAAACTTCAATCGACGATTTAATCATGAATACGCAATTATAGATGATAAAAATTGTACCTAATGATGCGTATGAGTGAGAGGAAGAAGGTCACGGAGGCCGATTGCACACAAAATACACAGAAATCCACAAATCGATCGGAAATCACGAACAGTCGAAGTGACGCAGTGACGAGGGAAGTGACGCTAGGGCAGTGGAAGTGACGCGTAATGAATAGGGTTGGTGGTGAAAATAAGTGCCAGATACGGAACTATTTATACCAAAACCCTAATCTGCGTCACTTAGTACGACTCTTTAGGCGTTACTTATAGCGTCACTATCAGCGTCACTTAGGAAGTGACGCATATCGACAATTTGTGAAAAATTTTAAAATTTTGTCGATTTTAAAGAGTTTTAAATGGATCCATTCATTTTTTTAAACTGTTTATCCATTTAGTGACTTACACTTTGATCCATTCATTTATCTTTTTGGATTCTTTTGATATGATTTGAGTTTTGCACTTTGGTTTTCTCAAAAGATCAGATTTTATTGAACTGCAAAATATAAAGTACAGATGGTTTCAGTTACAATAAATCTATTCTATTACAAGTTTATGATAGACTACTCCAGATCTCTTCTTGTTTGACGATGCCAAGTTCATCAGCTAGCTCGTATTTATCTGTTGATGGCAAGTATCTGATCTGTCTGGCTAATCCTTCCTCCAGAATTGCCTTTCTCATCACTGAGTCTTTTGAAAGCATGCTGACTGATCTGATGAGATGTACAAGCTGTTCATGATCAATCTTTTCAAGTTCTGATTCTCTTTGAAACCTTAATACTCATTTAAAGTCTCTGTAGACAAGCCTTTTCTCACCTTCAGTCACTTCAGTGCCTTCCATTCTTGGTACACCATCAGGGATTGACAGATTCAATCTTTCAGTGTTTGGAATTCGATATAAGCTGCTGGTTCCTGATCTGTACCTTGGGCTTGGTGGCTGCACTATTTCCTCACCATGTATGACAGTGTCTTCTGGTCTGAGTAGCTGAAGCCTAATCATCTTCTGAAACAGTCTGTCAATTTCTTTCAGAACTTCATCCTTGGCTGCACTTGATGAGTGACTGATAGCAAGTCTGATTTTATTCCATTCTTCTCTGTGCAGCTTACAGACTTGATCAAGATTGATAGCTTGAGTCTCTAGTCCTCTGTGAATGAGTAGCTGAGCCTGAGATATATTCTTAGGCTTTTTCAAATATACCTTGGTGATAGGTGCATGACTTGATCTTCCAGTCATTCTAGATGCATACTTCTTCTTGTCTATATCATCCCACATTTTATCCACAGATGAACTGACTCCCCCTTTCTTTTTCGATTTATTCCCCTTTCTTGCAGCATCAAGCTCTTTCTGAAGTTCAGACTTTTCAACCTCTTGAAGAAGTTTAGACAGTTTAAAGTCTTCTTCTTCTTGCTGCTTTTTCAAGAAAATTTCTCTTTCTCTTTGTACAGCTTCATCTCCAGTCAGTTTCATCTGATAAGCTCTATCAGAGTCAGATTGTTCTTTCAACCTTCTTTTTCTTTCTTCTTCTTCTTTTGCATCTTGCTCAGCTTGAAACTTCAAAAGTATCTCCCTTTCCTTATCTTATCTTAATAGAATTTCTCTTTCTACTATCTGCTTTTCAGTTTCTTCAGGAAGAAGGCTCTCTGAAGTTGAACCAGTTATATGAGAAGAGCTGGTTCAGTGGAATCATCTGGTTGTAAGAGGAGGTGTGATGTTGTTGTTGTTGCTTCAGTTGGTGCAATGTCTGTGGAGAGTGGGAGGGTGATCTATGTTGTTGTTGTTGTTGTGATTGTGGTTTCTTGTGGAGTTGGTGTTGCTGTTGTTAGAATTGTTGCTGGTGGAGTTACTGTGTCTGTTGGTTGTGTTGTTGTTTCCATTGTGATTGCTGTTGTAGGTGGAGTTGTTGTTGTTGTTGGTGGTGGATTTGTTGCTAGTGGATTTGTTGTTGTTGCTGTTGTTGGAGGATTTGTTGTTGTTGCTGTTGTTGGAGGATTTGTTGTTGCTGGTGGAGCCTCGGATGTGACAGTGTTTTCATGAGGTATTCCTGATGTAGATTCAGGTTGCTCCATAATGATCTTGAGATTATAGATGGTAGCTGATATCTCTTCCTCAGAGAAGGTTGTCTTTTTGTGTTTGGGAGAAGTGGACTCTGATATATCAGACTCGCTGGTCCTTTTTCTTTTGTTTAGAACAGAAGAGATAGGTTACTTATCTTCCATTTCTGTATCATCATCCTTGCATTCTTTCTCTTTATCAGCACCATCTTTCTTTTCATCAGTGCAATTTCCTTGTCCATCATTCTCATCATCTTTCTTTCCATCAGCATCCTCTTTCTTTCCATCAAAGTCTTTATCATTATATCATCGTCATTATCTTCATCATCTCCTTCATCCATGTTAGAAACACCATCTTCATTTTGACTTTTCATCCATTCCCACCTCATCAGATCAAAGCTTGCTAACTCCCCCTTAACCTGTGCATTCTTGTAACACCTGCATAATTAGGATAATTAATTATGCCTAATTGTTTGTAACTAGTTGTAATTAGTATGTAATAGGACTAATTACAGGCTCTATTTGTATATATATATATATATAAGGTGATTTATATATATATGTGTGTACTTACGCGATTTGGATAAATCGTGCGAATTAACCGGACGGAGTCCGACACAGTTTACTTGGACGTTGGTGACAGAAATTTACTTAAATAATGAGAGCGTATTTTGTTATATAAAATACGCAACCGAACGAGCATTATTTATATATTATCGCGACGACATTTTAACTAACGCAACAAAACGTAATTAACGCGACTTAATAATTTAAATATCTCGACAAATGTTTTTATTATTATTAATTTCAAGGAATTTTATTTAAATACTCCAGTTACATTTTAAAACATAACTATTTGGTTAAATACTAAAAACGAACGATTAAACGATTAGGACACGGAGTAAACACTGGGTTTTGAGGAGTGTTTTTCCCTCCTTCCCTTTTGGGATCAGCCAACACCCCACCACCTCTCAATCTTCTTCTTTCATTTTCACTTATACAAAACACACACACACACATTCTAAACTCTCTCCACCAATTTCTTACAAATTTTCGGAATCATCAAAGCAACCCACAAGATTCACATTTTCGGAATCACCACCAAGAGAGGAACAAGATTTACAAAGGCAACATACTCGTTTTCTTCCTTTTTCGGCCTCGATTTGCAATTGTAAGGATTTCTCTAAAAACTTAGATTTACTCATTTTGAGGTATTATTTTGATGTAATATGGTGTACACAACATAGATATAACTTAATACATGAAGAATACACGATTTTATAGCTCAAAAATGGGTTAGATTTGCGTTTTTGGTCCGAAATTCTTGAAACCCGAAAGTTTCTGGGCTGGTGTTCATCAATGCGACACAAGCCTTGTGTCGCATACTATGTCGCATAAACCATGTTGTGTCGTATTTTATGTCGTACTCTGTGTCGTACCTTTGTGTCGTAAACATTATACGACACAACCCTTATGTCGCTATTGATTTAGCATCGCAAGCTTTTGCGACACAATCACTGTGTCGCAGGGCTCTTGTGTCGCATTCCTATGCGACACAACCACTGTGTCGCATACCAAACTTTAGTGTCGCAGATTGTGTCGCAAAAACACAGAAGACCAGAATTTTAAAGTCAAAGTTACTGTACAAAAAAAGTCAAATTTTACTGTAGCAGTACTGTAGCAATTTACTGTAGCAAAGTCAACATTTTAGAAATTTTCTACAAACCGTCACCAACGGGCCCAAACATGTTTTCCAACAAACGAACAATTACAAACATACGGACAAACATTGGCTATACTAGTTGTGTACAACTAAACGAAACGTCTCGTGAGACGCATACTTACATAACTTCATATGAATAGGCATTTGAAGGTTACGGGTTCGAAGAACCTACTTGCTATATTTACTACTTGCTATTTGCTACGGCATATTACCAGACTCAGGTGAGTCTTACGGCCCCACTTTTACTGTTTTATCTTATTGGGGGAGATACATGCTACTGATTTTCTTGAACACAAGTACTAAACTGTTTACTATACCAAACGAAATTGCATGAGTTTACTTACAAACAGAAGTCTCTCCATCATATATCGTTAGTTATGGACTTAAGCGCGAACACTAGTTAATGGATCCATTAGGGAAATGACCCTCCCCACCCGGGGCAGTAGCGCTGCCACGTACTGATTTACACGTAGAAACGGGTGACTACTTATTCGTTACTGATGCTTGCTCAACTACGAGCATGTCACGGGAGCAAACTTATTACTTACGGGTTAAGCTTCGATTATGAGCCTCATGGCAACGGTATAAACTTACTTATTTACATTTGCTGGACTGCAAATACTGATTTTACGATTGCTGGATTGCAATGGCTGATTTTTACGCCTACGGGCATTACTAATGAAATCTCGTGTTCAAAGCCGATATTACTTACAAACCTGTGAGATTCACCAACCTTTTGGTTGACACTTTTTAGCATGTTTTCTCAGGTACCCGGATGGAGTAGGATTACTCCAGGATTTTAGCTAGAGTCGCATGATTTCAACACAACTGCATTAACGGAGATTCTTAGCATTATCTTTTGTACATTACGATTATGTAATAGAATCTCCCGCTATACGCGTGGACTCTAGGGGAAACTACATTTTGTATACGAAAACACTAAGTTTTCAAACATTATATCTATGGAATGTAACTAATTTACAAACGTTGCATATAGATGTCGTTTGCTTTATCTTTGTGCTGTGATATTTGATTAGTAACACCCCAAGCTATGCTTCCGCAAAATAGTGAATTTCGGGGGTGTTACAGATTGGTATCAGAGCCTAAGGTTATAGTGAACTAGGTTGCATTTAGTGGGCCTAGACTATGACCGTTAGGCAGTATTCTCTTATTAGATATGACTGGTTCAGAAATTACAGCATACGACTTTAATTTAACATAGCCTGATCAACTATGTACAATTAAGGAAAGATGATGTAAGGTCTGAAATGATTATGTTGAACGGGGATACGTTAGTTAACTCTGACCACGAGAGAACCGGACC
The DNA here is from genome assembly GCA_949592205.1 of Helichrysum umbraculigerum. Classification (NCBI taxonomy): domain Eukaryota; kingdom Viridiplantae; phylum Streptophyta; class Magnoliopsida; order Asterales; family Asteraceae; genus Helichrysum; species Helichrysum umbraculigerum. The sequence continues at coordinate 173,964,520 of CATIUR010000003.1, read as the reverse complement.
ATTACTTGATACGTGCTAGACAATAGGCTGGATATGATATATGTATATATATTAGCCTCGTCTTACTTACATTCTGCCACAGGAATGGCAAACACACCACCTAATCCGTCACACTCTCACTCACATGGGTCACGGAACCCACGAGTAGCCAGGAGGAATACAAGGTCGCCTCGAAACAGCCCTTATCCTGTACATAACTCTCAGAACTCGGCACATCTCACGTTGCCAGTATTGGCTACCCAATTCTGCCGTCAGGAGCAAAAACTCGAAAGTCTTGAACGGGAACAACACCGAATGACCTACCTGCTTCGCCAAGCACTTGATCACATATCCCAACTCCAGCGAGAACAAGAAGATACCGGCCTCTCTGTAAGCATAATCCAGGATTCAATGACCTCCGAATTAGGTGCGGATGAACTTGTAAGAAACCGACTAGAGGAATGTGAACAGCGTTCATAGGAGACTGAGGATCACTCTCGTGTACTAGCACAACGACTGGCCTTAGTTGAAGACAATGCCAGGCAAACCAACAGGCTGGCAGAAACCGTGGACCGCCTTGTCGCGCTGATGGAACTAATTAATCTACATTAAGACTAGTGTAGTCTTTGTCTTGTAATCCATCTCGTAATCTAATGACTATCTAGCACTACTCTATAAACTAGTCGGATGTAACAATTCCCGACACCTTTTGTAATATCTCTGTAGGATGTAACCTTTGAACTCGCGTTATCCATCAAATATTCCTTGTTATTTCAACTCATATAAATTGTCATTTACCATATGATGTTATGTATTACTGCTTTTATACATGTACATCTGTGACAATTACAAGCTCCTACAAAATCTCATGTATCTTCATTTCTTTTATTGAAGAATCATGCCGCCAAAGACAAGACCATATACCGATGCCCAGATTACCTCCCTTATAACCCAGGCTGTTACTGAAGCCTTGGCTCGGAATACTCCACCAAGTTCCACGAGGAACAGCGATGCCGCTGAAACCTCTGCTGCTAAACCTTGTTCTTACAAGGACTTCCAGAACTGCAAACCTCTAAACTTTGCAGGTACCGAGGGAGCTATCGGTCTAGTACGCTGGATCGAGAAAGTTGAGTCTGTATTTCTTATCTGCAACTGTGCGGAGGGAGATAAGGTTAAGTTCTCCGTTAGTACTTTTACTGACACCGCACTCACCTGGTGGAACACTTATGCCCAGACTGTGAGTGTTGCTACTGCTTACCAACTCCCGTGGGAGGAGTTGAAAGAAATGTTGAGGGGCGAGTACTGCCCCAGGGATGAATTGAAACAACTGGAAATGGAATTCTGGAACCACAAGATGCAGGGTGATGATATCACCGGATACACCAACCGTTTCCATCAACTGGCACTCCTGTGCCCAACCATGGTCGATCCTGAGTACAAGAGGATCGAGAAATTCGTTGATGGACTTCCCGAGAGACTACAGGACCTGGTGACTTCATCCAAACCGGGTACTATTCAGAGCGCCATCCGTATGGCCCATGAACTAACGGCAAATTCTGTCCGCCGTGGCACAACTTCAACCCCATCTGCAAACAACAAACGCAAGTGGGAAGGTAACCCCAACTCATCCAACCAAACCTCCAACAAAAAGCCTGAGTACATTAAGGCTTATTCATCGGGGACTTCGGAAAAGAAAGGGTACAGCGGGAACAAGCCCTACTGTTCCAAATGCAGCCGCCATCATGACGGTTCTTGCCCTTGCTCCAACTGCAAACGGTTCGGGCATCTAGCCAAGGATTGCCGAACCAACATTTCTACCCCCAACACTAATGCACCAAAGGCATGCTTTGGGTGCGGAAATTCAGGGCACTTCAAGAAAGATTGCCCAAAGCTGAAAAATAACAACAACCCTGCTCGCGGTAGAGCATTCGTTATCAAGGCTGGGGAAGCCAGACAAGACCCGAATGTCGTGACGGGTACGTTCCTTCTCAACGACCTTACTGCTTCTGTATTATTTGATACCGGTGCCGATAGAAGCTTCATTTCTGAGAAATTTAGCCCTTTACTTGATATAACTCCCACTGCCTTAGGTGCTAAATACATTGTAGAATTAGCTAACGGCAAACTGATTGAGACTGATAGCATCATACCCAACTGTACACTTAACCTCACGAACGAAACGTTTCCCATTGATTTAATCCCTGTCGAGATCGGCAGCTTCGATATTATTGTCGGTATGGATTGGTTATCCAAGCACCGAGCTGAAATCATCTGTCATGACAAACTCGTTCGCATACCTCTTGTCTCCGGTGGAACCTTAGTCCTACAAGGGGAGACCGGCAGACGAAATCTGAATATTGTCTCCTGTCTGAAAACTAGAAAATACTTACGAAAAGGGTATCAAGCCATCCTTGCACATGTAACGGAGAAGAAGTCGGAGGAGAAGTGACTTGAGGATGTTCCGATCGTGCGGGATTTCCCGGAAGTCTTTCCTGAAGACTTGCCCGGACTTCCGCCACCTAGACAAGTTGAATTTCAAATCGAACTTGTGCCCTGAGCTGCACCAGTGGCACGAGCCCCTTACCGTTTAGCACCATCCAAAATGCAGGAGTTGTCTAACCAACTACAGGAACTCCTGGACAGAGGATTCATTCGACCAAGTTCCTCGCCTTGGGGAGCTCCGGTCTTATTCGTGAAAAAGAAAGATGGATCTTTCCGCATGTGTATCGACTACCGAGAGCTGAATAAGCTAACCATAAAGAATCGGTACCCACTTCCTAGAATCGATGACCTGTTTGACCAACTCCAGGGATCGAGTGTTTACTCAAAGATTGATCTACGGTCGGGTTATCATCAACTCCGAGTCCGTGACAATGATATCCCAAAGACAGCTTTCCGAACTCGTTATGGGCATTACGAATTCCAAGTGATGCCATTCGGGTTGACCAACGCACCGGCCGTATTCATGGACCTTATGAATCGGGTGTGCAAACCATATCTTGACAAATTCGTCATTGTGTTCATCGATGATATCTTGATTTACTCTCGCAACGAGCAGGAACATGCTCAACATCTGAAAACCATTCTAAGACTCCTGAAACACGAAGAGTTATATGCCAAATTCTCTAAGTGTGAGTTCTGGATTCGAACCGTTCAATTCCTCGGGCACGTGATTGACAGCCAAGGAATTCATGTTGATCCCGCCAAGATTGAAGCAATCAAGGGCTGGGAGTCACCGACCACTCCAACCGAAGTGAGACAATTCTTAGGTCTTGCTGGTTACTACCGCCGATTCATCGAAAACTTTTCAAGAATAGCTGTTCCCCTAACCACACTGACTCAGAAAGATAAGAAGTTCGATTGGACTGATAAACAAGAGTCAGCCTTCCAGCTATTGAAAAACAAACTTTGCAGTGCACCAATCTTGTCCTTACCCGAGGGCACCGACGATTTCGTAGTTTACTGCGACGCCTCACACCAAGGACTTGGTTGTGTGTTGATGCAACGGGAAAAAGTCATTGCCTATGCCTCACGACAACTAAAAATCCACGAGAAAAACTATACGACCCACGACCTCGAGTTAGGTGCTGTGGTCTTCGCATTGAAAATATGGAGACATTATCTCTACGGTACGAAAAGCACCATCTTTACCGATCACAAAAGTCTCCAACACATATTTGATCAGAAGGATCTAAACATGAGGCAACGTCGCTGGGTTGAGTTACTTAGTGACTACGACTGCGAGATCAAATACCATCCGGGCAAAGCTAACGTAGTTGCCGATGCCTTAAGCCGAAAAGAACGAGTGAAACCCCTTCGAGTCCGAGCACTTTCTATGACAATTCTTAACGAGCTCCCTGCTCAAATCCTTACCGCTCAACTTGAAGCACTCAACGATGAAAACTTGAAAAATGAAGCCTTGCGAGGCTTGGATAAACAATTCGAAATCAAACCCGATGGAACTCGATACTTCTCTAACCGGGTGTGGTTACCCAAATTCGGAAACTTGCGAGATTTGGTGATGGCTGAAGCTCACAAATCTCGATACTCTATACATCCTGGTTCTGATAAGATGTATCATGACGTCAAAGGGTTGTATTGGTGGCCTAACATGAAAGCTGACATTGCCTTGTACGTCAGTAAATGCCTAACCTGTTCCAAAGTCAAGGCCGAACACCAAAGACCCTCGGGGTTGCTCCAACAACCTGAAATTCCTCAATGGAAATGGGAACAGATTTCCATGGACTTCATCACCAAACTACCGAAAACTCCGAGTGGTTGCGATACCATTTGGGTGATCGTGGACCGTCTCACGAAATCTGCTCATTTTCTGGCCATCAAGGAAACCGACAAGATGGAGCGTCTGACTCGCATCTATGTCAAAGAAATCATCTCGCGACACGGTGTACCTATCTCGATCATCTCGGATAGGGACAGCCGTTTTACTTCTAACTGTTGGCAATCGCTACAAAAATCTCTTGGTACTCGTCTGGATATGAGTACTGCTTATCACCCGCAAACCGATGGCCAAAGCGAGCGAACTATTCAAACACTGGAGGATATGCTACGAGCCTGCGTAGTTGACTTCGGTACTTCTTGGGAAAATCACTTACCGTTGTGCGAGTTTTCGTACAACAACAGTTACCATACCAGCATAAAGGCTGCACCCTTCGAGGCACTTTACGGACGTAAGTGCCGATCACCTATCTGTTGGACTGAGTTAGGAGATTCCCAACTCACGGGTCCAGAAATCATTCAGGAAAGCTATGCTGACGTGAGACGCAAACACCTTGAGTTCCAGGTAGGGGACAAGGTACTTCTCAAAGTGGCACCGTGGAAGGGTGTCATTCGATTCGGAAAGCGAGGCAAACTAAATCCTAGATACATCGGATCATTCGAAATCCTGGAAAGGATTGGTCCAGTGGCATACCGCCTGCAACTTCCTGCTGAACTTAGCAGCGTACACAACACATTCCACATTTCTAACTTGAAGAAATGTCTGTCTGACGAGACACTGATTATACCGCTCGACGAAATCCAAATCGATGATAAACTTCATTTTGTCGAGGAACCTATGGAAATCATGGACCGTGAGGTCAAACGATTGAAACAGAGTCGTATTCCCATCGTAAAGGTCAGGTGGAATTCTAGGCGCGGCCCTGAGTTCACCTGGGAACGGGAAGACCAAATGCGACAGAAATACCCACATCTCTTCCCAGATAACGCACCGTCCGTGCACTCAAGCTAATTTCGGGACGAAATTTCTTTAGCAAGGGGAGAATGTAACACCTGCATAATTAGGATAATTAATTATGCCTAATTGTTTGTAACTAGTTGTAATTAGTATGTAATAGGACTAATTACAGGCTCTATTTGTATATATATATAAGGTGATTTATATATATATGTGTGTACTTACGCGATTTGGATAAATCGTGCGAATTAACCGGACGGAGTCCGACACAGTTTACTTGGACGTTGGTGACAGAAATTTACTTAAATAATGAGAGCGTATTTTGTTATATAAAATACGCAACCGAACGAGCATTATTTATATATTATCGCGACGACATTTTAACTAACGCAACAAAACGTAATTAACGCGACTTAATAATTTAAATATCTCGACAAATGTTTTTATTATTATTAATTTCAAGGTATTTTATTTAAATACTCCAGTTACATTTTAAAACATAACTATTTGGTTAAATACTAAAAACGAACGATTAAACGATTAGGACACGGAGTAAACACTGGGTTTTGAGGAGTGTTTTTCCCTCCTTCCCTTTTGGGATCAGCCAACACCCCACCACCTCTCAATCTTCTTCTTTCATTTTCACTTATACAAAACACACACACACATTCTAAACTCTCTCCACCCATTTCTTATAAATTTTCGGAATCATCAAAGCAACCCACAAGATTCACATTTTCGGAATCACCACCAAGAGAGGAACAAGATTTACAAAGGCAACATACTCGTTTTCTTCCTTTTTCGGCCTCGATTTGCAATTGTAAGGATTTCTCTAAAAACTTAGATTTACTCATTTTGAGGTATTATTTTGATGTAATATGGTGTACACAACATAGATATAACTTAATACATGAAGAATACACGATTTTATAGCTCAAAAATGGGTTAGATTTGCGTTTTTGGTCCGAAATTCTTGAAACCCGAAAGTTTCTGGGCTGGTGTTCATCAATGCGACACAAGCCTTGTGTCGCATACTATGTCGCATAAACCATGTTGTGTCGTATTTTATGTCGTACTCTGTGTCGTACCTTTGTGTCGTAAACATTATACGACACAACCCTTATGTCGCTATTGATTTAGCATCGCAAGCTTTTGCGACACAATCACTGTGTCGCAGGGCTCTTGTGTCGCATTCCTATGCGACACAACCACTGTGTCGCATACCAAACTTTAGTGTCGCAGATTGTGTCGCAAAAACACAGAAGACCAGAATTTTAAAGTCAAAGTTACTGTACAAAAAAAGTCAAATTTTACTGTAGCAGTACTGTAGCAATTTACTGTAGCAAAGTCAACATTTTAGAAATTTTCTACAAACCGTCACCAACGGGCCCAAACATGTTTTCCAACAAACGAACAATTACAAACATACGGACAAACATTGGCTATACTAGTTGTGTACAACTAAACGAAACGTCTCGTGAGACGCATACTTACATAACTTCATATGAATAGGCATTTGAAGGTTACGGGTTCGAAGAACCTACTTGCTATATTTACTACTTGCTATTTGCTACGGCATATTACCAGACTCAGGTGAGTCTTACGGCCCCACTTTTACTGTTTTATCTTATTGGGGGAGATACATGCTACTGATTTTCTTGAACACAAGTACTAAACTGTTTACTATACCAAACGAAATTGCATGAGTTTACTTACAAACAGAAGTCTCTCCATCATATATCGTTAGTTATGGACTTAAGCGCGAACACTAGTTAATGGATCCATTAGGGAAATGACCCTCCCCACCCGGGGCAGTAGCGCTGCCACGTACTGATTTACACGTAGAAACGGGTGACTACTTATTCGTTACTGATGCTTGCTCAACTACGAGCATGTCACGGGAGCAAACTTATTACTTACGGGTTAAGCTTCGATTATGAGCCTCATGGCAACGGTATAAACTTACTTATTTACATTTGCTGGACTGCAAATACTGATTTTACGATTGCTGGATTGCAATGGCTGATTTTTACGCCTACGGGCATTACTAATGAAATCTCGTGTTCAAAGCCGATATTACTTACAAACCTGTGAGATTCACCAACCTTTTGGTTGACACTTTTTAGCATGTTTTCTCAGGTACCCGGATGGAGTAGGATTACTCCAGGATTTTAGCTAGAGTCGCATGATTTCAACACAACTGCATTAACGGAGATTCTTAGCATTATCTTTTGTACATTACGATTATGTAATAGAATCTCCCGCTATACGCGTGGACTCTAGGGGAAACTACATTTTGTATACGAAAACACTAAGTTTTCAAACATTATATCTATGGAATGTAACTAATTTACAAACGTTGCATATAGATGTCGTTTGCTTTATCTTTGTGCTGTGATATTTGATTAGTAACACCCCAAGCTATGCTTCCGCAAAATAGTGAATTTCGGGGGTGTTACAGATTGGTATCAGAGCCTAAGGTTATAGTGAACTAGGTTGCATTTAGTGGGCCTAGACTATGACCGTTAGGCAGTATTCTCTTATTAGATATGACTGGTTCAGAAATTACAGCATACGACTTTAATTTAACATAGCCTGATCAACTATGTACAATTAAGGAAAGATGATGTAAGGTCTGAAATGATTATGTTGAACGGGGATACGTTAGTTAACTCTGACCACGAGAGAACCGGACCATTACTTGATACGTGCTAGACAATAGGCTGGATATGATATATGTATATATATTAGCCTCGTCTTACTTACATTCTGCCACAGGAATGGCAAACACACCACCTAATCCGTCACACTCTCACTCACATGGGTCACGGAACCCACGAGTAGCCAGGAGGAATACAAGGTCGCCTCGAAACAGCCCTTATCCTGTACATAACTCTCAGAACTCGGCACATCTCACGTTGCCAGTATTGGCTACCCAATTCTGCCGTCAGGAGCAAAAACTCGAAAGTCTTGAACGGGAACAACACCGAATGACCTACCTGCTTCGCCAAGCACTTGATCACATATCCCAACTCCAGCGAGAACAAGAAGATACCGGCCTCTCTGTAAGCATAATCCAGGATTCAATGACCTCCGAATTAGGTGCGGATGAACTTGTAAGAAACCGACTAGAGGAATGTGAACAGCGTTCATAGGAGACTGAGGATCACTCTCGTGTACTAGCACAACGACTGGCCTTAGTTGAAGACAATGCCAGGCAAACCAACAGGCTGGCAGAAACCGTGGACCGCCTTGTCGCGCTGATGGAACTAATTAATCTACATTAAGACTAGTGTAGTCTTTGTCTTGTAATCCATCTCGTAATCTAATGACTATCTAGCACTACTCTATAAACTAGTCGGATGTAACAATTCCCGACACCTTTTGTAATATCTCTGTAGGATGTAACCTTTGAACTCGCGTTATCCATCAAATATTCCTTGTTATTTCAACTCATATAAATTGTCATTTACCATATGATGTTATGTATTACTGCTTTTATACATGTACATCTGTGACAATTACAAGCTCCTACAAAATCTCATGTATCTTCATTTCTTTTATTGAAGAATCATGCCGCCAAAGACAAGACCATATACCGATGCCCAGATTACCTCCCTTATAACCCAGGCTGTTACTGAAGCCTTGGCTCGGAATACTCCACCAAGTTCCACGAGGAACAGCGATGCCGCTGAAACCTCTGCTGCTAAACCTTGTTCTTACAAGGACTTCCAGAACTGCAAACCTCTAAACTTTGCAGGTACCGAGGGAGCTATCGGTCTAGTACGCTGGATCGAGAAAGTTGAGTCTGTATTTCTTATCTGCAACTGTGCGGAGGGAGATAAGGTTAAGTTCTCCGTTAGTACTTTTACTGACACCGCACTCACCTGGTGGAACACTTATGCCCAGACTGTGAGTGTTGCTACTGCTTACCAACTCCCGTGGGAGGAGTTGAAAGAAATGTTGAGGGGCGAGTACTGCCCCAGGGATGAATTGAAACAACTGGAAATGGAATTCTGGAACCACAAGATGCAGGGTGATGATATCACCGGATACACCAACCGTTTCCATCAACTGGCACTCCTGTGCCCAACCATGGTCGATCCTGAGTACAAGAGGATCGAGAAATTCGTTGATGGACTTCCCGAGAGACTACAGGACCTGGTGACTTCATCCAAACCGGGTACTATTCAGAGCGCCATCCGTATGGCCCATGAACTAACGGCAAATTCTGTCCGCCGTGGCACAACTTCAACCCCATCTGCAAACAACAAACGCAAGTGGGAAGGTAACCCCAACTCATCCAACCAAACCTCCAACAAAAAGCCTGAGTACATTAAGGCTTATTCATCGGGGACTTCGGAAAAGAAAGGGTACAGCGGGAACAAGCCCTACTGTTCCAAATGCAGCCGCCATCATGACGGTTCTTGCTCTTGCTCCAACTGCAAACGGTTCGGGCATCTAGCCAAGGATTGCCGAACCAACATTTCTACCCCCAACACTAATGCACCAAAGGCATGCTTTGGGTGCGGAAATTCAGGGCACTTCAAGAAAGATTGCCCAAAGCTGAAAAATAACAACAACCCTGCTCGCGGTAGAGCATTCGTTATCAAGGCTGGGGAAGCCAGACAAGACCCGAATGTCGTGACGGGTACGTTCCTTCTCAACGACCTTACTGCTTCTGTATTATTTGATACCGGTGCCGATAGAAGCTTCATTTCTGAGAAATTTAGCCCTTTACTTGATATAACTCCCACTGCCTTAGGTGCTAAATACATTGTAGAATTAGCTAACGGCAAACTGATTGAGACTGATAGCATCATACCCAACTGTACACTTAACCTCACGAACGAAACGTTTCCCATTGATTTAATCCCTGTCGAGATCGGCAGCTTCGATATTATTGTCGGTATGGATTGGTTATCCAAGCACCGAGCTGAAATCATCTGTCATGACAAACTCGTTCGCATACCTCTTGTCTCCGGTGGAACCTTAGTCCTACAAGGGGAGACCGGCAGACGAAATCTGAATATTGTCTCCTGTCTGAAAACTAGAAAATACTTACGAAAAGGGTATCAAGCCATCCTTGCACATGTAACGGAGAAGAAGTCGGAGGAGAAGTGACTTGAGGATGTTCCGATCGTGCGGGATTTCCCGGAAGTCTTTCCTGAAGACTTGCCCGGACTTCCGCCACCTAGACAAGTTGAATTTCAAATCGAACTTGTGCCCTGAGCTGCACCAGTGGCACGAGCCCCTTACCGTTTAGCACCATCCAAAATGCAGGAGTTGTCTAACCAACTACAGGAACTCCTGGACAGAGGATTCATTCGACCAAGTTCCTCGCCTTGGGGAGCTCCGGTCTTATTCGTGAAAAAGAAAGATGGATCTTTCCGCATGTGTATCGACTACCGAGAGCTGAATAAGCTAACCATAAAGAATCGGTACCCACTTCCTAGAATCGATGACCTGTTTGACCAACTCCAGGGATCGAGTGTTTACTCAAAGATTGATCTACGGTCGGGTTATCATCAACTCCGAGTCCGTGACAATGATATCCCAAAGACAGCTTTCCGAACTCGTTATGGGCATTACGAATTCCAAGTGATGCCATTCGGGTTGACCAACGCACCGGCCGTATTCATGGACCTTATGAATCGGGTGTGCAAACCATATCTTGACAAATTCGTCATTGTGTTCATCGATGATATCTTGATTTACTCTCGCAACGAGCAGGAACATGCTCAACATCTGAAAACCATTCTAAGACTCCTGAAACACGAAGAGTTATATGCCAAATTCTCTAAGTGTGAGTTCTGGATTCGAACCGTTCAATTCCTCGGGCACGTGATTGACAGCCAAGGAATTCATGTTGATCCCGCCAAGATTGAAGCAATCAAGGGCTGGGAGTCACCGACCACTCCAACCGAAGTGAGACAATTCTTAGGTCTTGCTGGTTACTACCGCCGATTCATCGAAAACTTTTCAAGAATAGCTGTTCCCCTAACCACACTGACTCAGAAAGATAAGAAGTTCGATTGGACTGATAAACAAGAGTCAGCCTTCCAGCTATTGAAAAACAAACTTTGCAGTGCACCAATCTTGTCCTTACCCGAGGGCACCGACGATTTCGTAGTTTACTGCGACGCCTCACACCAAGGACTTGGTTGTGTGTTGATGCAACGGGAAAAAGTCATTGCCTATGCCTCACGACAACTAAAAATCCACGAGAAAAACTATACGACCCACGACCTCGAGTTAGGTGCTGTGGTCTTCGCATTGAAAATATGGAGACATTATCTCTACGGTACGAAAAGCACCATCTTTACCGATCACAAAAGTCTCCAACACATATTTGATCAGAAGGATCTAAACATGAGGCAACGTCGCTGGGTTGAGTTACTTAGTGACTACGACTGCGAGATCAAATACCATCCGGGCAAAGCTAACGTAGTTGCCGATGCCTTAAGCCGAAAAGAACGAGTGAAACCCCTTCGAGTCCGAGCACTTTCTATGACAATTCTTAACGAGCTCCCTGCTCAAATCCTTACCGCTCAACTTGAAGCACTCAACGATGAAAACTTGAAAAATGAAGCCTTGCGAGGCTTGGATAAACAATTCGAAATCAAACCCGATGGAACTCGATACTTCTCTAACCGGGTGTGGTTACCCAAATTCGGAAACTTGCGAGATTTGGTGATGGCTGAAGCTCACAAATCTCGATACTCTATACATCCTGGTTCTGATAAGATGTATCATGACGTCAAAGGGTTGTATTGGTGGCCTAACATGAAAGCTGACATTGCCTTGTACGTCAGTAAATGCCTAACCTGTTCCAAAGTCAAGGCCGAACACCAAAGACCCTCGGGGTTGCTCCAACAACCTGAAATTCCTCAATGGAAATGGGAACAGATTTCCATGGACTTCATCACCAAACTACCGAAAACTCCGAGTGGTTGCGATACCATTTGGGTGATCGTGGACCGTCTCACGAAATCTGCTCATTTTCTGGCCATCAAGGAAACCGACAAGATGGAGCGTCTGACTCGCATCTATGTCAAAGAAATCATCTCGCGACACGGTGTACCTATCTCGATCATCTCGGATAGGGACAGCCGTTTTACTTCTAACTGTTGGCAATCGCTACAAAAATCTCTTGGTACTCGTCTGGATATGAGTACTGCTTATCACCCGCAAACCGATGGCCAAAGCGAGCGAACTATTCAAACACTGGAGGATATGCTACGAGCCTGCGTAGTTGACTTCGGTACTTCTTGGGAAAATCACTTACCGTTGTGCGAGTTTTCGTACAACAACAGTTACCATACCAGCATAAAGGCTGCACCCTTCGAGGCACTTTACGGACGTAAGTGCCGATCACCTATCTGTTGGACTGAGTTAGGAGATTCCCAACTCACGGGTCCAGAAATCATTCAGGAAAGCTATGCTGACGTGAGACGCAAACACCTTGAGTTCCAGGTAGGGGACAAGGTACTTCTCAAAGTGGCACCGTGGAAGGGTGTCATTCGATTCGGAAAGCGAGGCAAACTAAATCCTAGATACATCGGATCATTCGAAATCCTGGAAAGGATTGGTCCAGTGGCATACCGCCTGCAACTTCCTGCTGAACTTAGCAGCGTACACAACACATTCCACATTTCTAACTTGAAGAAATGTCTGTCTGACGAGACACTGATTATACCGCTCGACGAAATCCAAATCGATGATAAACTTCATTTTGTCGAGGAACCTATGGAAATCATGGACCGTGAGGTCAAACGATTGAAACAGAGTCGTATTCCCATCGTAAAGGTCAGGTGGAATTCTAGGCGCGGCCCTGAGTTCACCTGGGAACGGGAAGACCAAATGCGACAGAAATACCCACATCTCTTCCCAGATAACGCACCGTCCGTGCACTCAAGCTAATTTCGGGACGAAATTTCTTTAGCAAGGGGAGAATGTAACACCTGCATAATTAGGATAATTAATTATGCCTAATTGTTTGTAACTAGTTGTAATTAGTATGTAATAGGACTAATTACAGGCTCTATTTGTATATATATATAAGGTGATTTATATATATATGTGTGTACTTACGCGATTTGGATAAATCGTGCGAATTAACCGGACGGAGTCCGACACAGTTTACTTGGACGTTGGTGACAGAAATTTACTTAAATAATGAGAGCGTATTTTGTTATATAAAATACGCAACCGAACGAGCATTATTTATATATTATCGCGACGACATTTTAACTAACGCAACAAAACGTAATTAACGCGACTTAATAATTTAAATATCTCGACAAATGTTTTTATTATTATTAATTTCAAGGTATTTTATTTAAATACTCCAGTTACATTTTAAAACATAACTATTTGGTTAAATACTAAAAACGAACGATTAAACGATTAGGACACGGAGTAAACACTGGGTTTTGAGGAGTGTTTTTCCCTCCTTACCTTTTGGGATCAGCCAACACCCCACCACCTCTCAATCTTCTTCTTTCATTTTCACTTATACAAAACACACACACACATTCTAAACTCTCTCCACCCATTTCTTATAAATTTTCGGAATCATCAAAGCAACCCACAAGATTCACATTTTCGGAATCACCACCAAGAGAGGAACAAGATTTACAAAGGCAACATACTCGTTTTCTTCCTTTTTCGGCCTCGATTTGCAATTGTAAGGATTTCTCTAAAAACTTAGATTTACTCATTTTGAGGTATTATTTTGATGTAATATGGTGTACACAACATAGATATAACTTAATACATGAAGAATACACGATTTTATAGCTCAAAAATGGGTTAGATTTGCGTTTTTGGTCCGAAATTCTTGAAACCCGAAAGTTTCTGGGCTGGTGTTCATCAATGCGACACAAGCCTTGTGTCGCATACTATGTCGCATAAACCATGTTGTGTCGTATTTTATGTCGTACTCTGTGTCGTACCTTTGTGTCGTAAACATTATACGACACAACCCTTATGTCGCTATTGATTTAGCATCGCAAGCTTTTGCGACACAATCACTGTGTCGCAGGGCTCTTGTGTCGCATTCCTATGCGACACAACCACTGTGTCGCATACCAAACTTTAGTGTCGCAGATTGTGTCGCAAAAACACAGAAGACCAGAATTTTAAAGTCAAAGTTACTGTACAAAAAAAGTCAAATTTTACTGTAGCAGTACTGTAGCAATTTACTGTAGCAAAGTCAACATTTTAGAAATTTTCTACAAACCGTCACCAACGGGCCCAAACATGTTTTCCAACAAACGAACAATTACAAACATACGGACAAACATTGGCTATACTAGTTGTGTACAAATAAACGAAACGTCTCGTGAGACGCATACTTACATAACTTCATATGAATAGGCATTTGAAGGTTACGGGTTCGAAGAACCTACTTGCTATATTTACTACTTGCTATTTGCTACGGCATATTACCAGACTCAGGTGAGTCTTACGGCCCCACTTTTACTGTTTTATCTTATTGGGGGAGATACATGCTACTGATTTTCTTGAACACAAGTACTAAACTGTTTACTATACCAAACGAAATTGCATGAGTTTACTTACAAACAGAAGTCTCTCCATCATATATCGTTAGTTATGGACTTAAGCGCGAACACTAGTTAATGGATCCATTAGGGAAATGACCCTCCCCACCCGGGGCAGTAGCGCTGCCACGTACTGATTTACACGTAGAAACGGGTGACTACTTATTCGTTACTGATGCTTGCTCAACTACGAGCATGTCACGGGAGCAAACTTATTACTTACGGGTTAAGCTTCGATTATGAGCCTCATGGCAACGGTATAAACTTACTTATTTACATTTGCTGGACTGCAAATACTGATTTTACGATTGCTGGATTGCAATGGCTGATTTTTACGCCTACGGGCATTACTAATGAAATCTCGTGTTCAAAGCCGATATTACTTACAAACCTGTGAGATTCACCAACCTTTTGGTTGACACTTTTTAGCATGTTTTCTCAGGTACCCGGATGGAGTAGGATTACTCCAGGATTTTAGCTAGAGTCGCATGATTTCAACACAACTGCATTAACGGAGATTCTTAGCATTATCTTTTGTACATTACGATTATGTAATAGAATCTCCCGCTATACGCGTGGACTCTAGGGGAAACTACATTTTGTATACGAAAACACTAAGTTTTCAAACATTATATCTATGGAATGTAACTAATTTACAAACGTTGCATATAGATGTCGTTTGCTTTATCTTTGTGCTGTGATATTTGATTAGTAACACCCCAAGCTATGCTTCCGCAAAACAGTGAATTTCGGGGGTGTTACAATTCTCATCTGCAGCCCATTCTTTAACTAAACAATCATACAATCTGAGTTCATCAGGATGAAACTCAGGGAAAACAATCATATCATTTCTTTCTTCATCGTCAGCGACATCCATGTCTGATCCATCATGATCAGAGTTGTCTTGAGGAGATGCATCGTTGTTGATGCAGGTATCATTTTCATTTTCAGCATCATCTTCTTGATTCTCCCCCTCTGCTTCTTCAACAAATGCAATAATCTCCTTAAGCCGTTTGTAGATGAATTTATGATCTGTATGACCAACTTCTAAACCTTCGATGGTTTTGTCCTGATTGGCGATCATTGCCGTCACGAGTTTATCAGTGTGATTGATGTAATCCATAACAGAAGTAGCCATTTCAGATTGCTGTTTAGTGAGTTTGGATATTGCTTCATCATGTGTATGAAAATTAGCTTTGGTGAAAGTGAAGAATTCAGACATGGTTTTAGCATGGGTTTCCAAAAGTCGATAGTGATCAATTTCAGCATTAGTAACTATTTTGACTTTTTCACTGATTGATTTGCTCCAGTCGGGAATGGGTTTATAGACTGCTGCTAGAGAGTAAATTTTGTCAGTGAGACCAGCAAGTTGACTTGTCAGTGACTCTCTATCTTCAGTAAGCATTTGAATATGTTGTTGTGAAGAAGCAATATAATCGAGCAGCAATTTGTCTGTTGGTGATGTAGTAGAAGTTGAAGCTTTATCAGTGTTGGATGGTTGTTGATGAATGATAGGAGAAACAGTGGAAGTCTTTTATGGTTGAGATTGAACTTCAGCTTCTGGTTTAGATGGTTGATCATCTGTATGGTGAGAGCTTTTGTCGCTGGAAAGAGACATTGTGTCTAATTCCCTGATAGGTGAAGTTATATCAGCAACAACATTTGGTAACTGGGTGACAGCAGCAGGTGGGATGGATGAGATGAATGTTGAATCCTCTTCAGCTAGCATCTGTTTGTACGTTTTGTAAGGTGGAGGAGGTAAATCATCATCAGTTGAGGAGGAGGTATCCATTGGTTGGGCATCCTCTACGTCATCAGCTTGTGTTGTAGCTGATGGATCATTGGATACAGAAGGTGCAGCTTGTATCTCTCCCTGTGTCAGGGGAGGGACATTGACAGCTGGTGCTGTGTTAGATGAGAGATGGCCCGGGTCTGTAGCCAGTGTTGTAACATCAGCTATGGGTGTGTTATCACCCGCTGATGCCACTTGCCCTTTTACTGAAATGTCATCCTTTTGTGAAGATGACAAGTGGCTACTGGGTTGACTCTCTGAAGGGTCCAAAAACTTGATGTGTGAAATCTAGTTATAAAATTTATCGTTGATAAGTAAACCAAAAAGTACCGAGCTAGACCAAGACACAATCGGGCAGTGGACCCTGTCGAGTGGTAGTATAGTTTGGTAAGTTCGGGTTCGAACACAGGGAACTTTAGTTTAGATAATCAAGATAAGTGTGAACAATTTAGAAAGTGAAAATAAAAGTTGGGTTTGTGTGACCGAATTGTCACGTTGATTAAAACTACAAATATTAGTTAAACTAAGCAAGTGGACTCTTAAGAGTCGGATTGATTGATTTGTAACTTTCAAATATTAAAAACAATGCTTGCTTGGACTATTTCACTAGTGATTTCGGGGTGTGGAGTTATAACCGGTTAAGACATATGCCAAAGATAACATTCATCAAACATAAGCTCAACGTTCGCTAAGACCTAATGTTCAACTTCAATTAATAAACCTATGATTTAATCAAGTAACGGACATTCGCCATGGTTACAAACTTACACAATTTAGCTAAATCATTTAACACCTTCCAAAATTACATTCGCAATTTTGTTCAATCATTTATAGACAAATAATCAATAGCAATTTACTCTGTTGAAAACGTTCGCTATATCAATTAGTAAATTGCCAAATGGTTAAATTCTAGAGATTAAGCTTAATTACACAAGGTTCTCCAATTAAACATAAATTTAGATTTTAAGAGTTTGCATATCATCCACACAACAAACATTCGCTATAATCGCTAACTTGCATTCATTTAACTAGTTGTTGTTACAATCATCAAATGCTTTGTTCCACAAGTGATAATGTAACACCCAGTCTTCGGGTCTAGTAGTATTTTAATATTTCTGATAGTGAACTATTGGTTAATGTGTTAGAAAATAAGTGTGTTGTGTTAATTTAAAATAAGAGGAGAAAAGAGTCGAATAATTTATTGTGACTAATAAATTATTGATTGTTTTAAATTAATTCAGTTGACTGTAAAATAAAATAATGTTTCCCCGTAAATGGTTTTTAAGTTCCAGACAATGGTAAGTACGGGGAATGAAATTTAAACACTTAGAGTATATCTACACAGGCTTAAGTCGGTTGTTGAGTTATATTACTAGATACATACGTACGTGCTATACATATATGCATAAAACATTTAAACCCTAGATTAGTTCTTAAAATCATTTCCTTCCATCAAATTAATGATGCTAAATTCGAATTCAAGCTTCAAGATCAAGGGTTATCATCCTCAAATCATTCTAATCATCATGTAAGTCTCAATTTCTTGAAATTCATAAACCCTAGAAATTGGGGGTTTTGGTGTTCTTGATTAAAATCCGAAATTAGGGTTTCAAATAGTTGAATTGATATGAGTTAAGATTTAATAACATGTATTAATCATTCCATCATCATCATAAACATGTTATAAGTATTGATTCTTGATTTTCATGTAAACCTAGAAATGGGTTTTGAACACTTGATGTAATTAGGATGATTTATATGGAATTAAAGCTTGTAGTTATGATTAGAATTGTTAGTTAGTGCTTAATTTGGGATTATAATCTAAGCACTAACTTGGAATTGAAGAATTTGATTAAATGTTCATAAAGTGTTCTTGGAAAATTGATGATTGTGATGAATTGATAAGTTATCTGATGAACTTGATATTAGTTGTGGTTAAGAACACTTAATTAATAATCAAAGAGTGAAGTTAGCCCTTATGTGGATAAGAGTTCATGAAACCTAGCATTGAGGTTTTGGATGAATTAGTATCTTAATAAAGATTTAATCATGTTAATTATGATAATAAAAGTTGATTAAATGAGGTGGTGGTCATAATGATCATAAATTGATAAGTGAGTTTGATATTGTTAATATGGTCATTTATAATATTGGAATAATATTGTATAGATCTTGAGACAAGTAACTAACATGTTATTCCATTGTATTCTCAGATGTGGAGAAGGCTCAGTGATATTAGACTACTGAGTGGATGACTGAGGTATTCGGTGAGTGGATCTTTAATCCTCAGTCTAATTTAGTTGTAACGAGTTTGGTTACAACGAGTAACATATTATTACTGTTTTATTTGCCATGATGATTACTGTTGTTAGTAATAATACTGTTGTTAGGTTGCTTAGTCAAATGTGTGACCTGATGACTTGATAAATATGTAATCACTGAGGAAAGTTGACCTCTTGTTGTTAATTGTTATTATTGGCCTTCGGGCATCAGTTGTTAATGAGGTCAACAAGTTGTTGAACGGTTGGTTGGGCTAGTCGGTTATTCATGAGTTAACACATCTCCTGTGTTGGTTGATGATAACAACTAGCTATCGGTCTCGTCCGTTATGGCCATACGGATATGGTTGGATAAGTGTTCTTGGGAAATCCCCGGGTATTATGATATCCCAAGAGCCACCGAGCCTCATTATGAAGTTGTGATGTTGTGGATTATTTGTATTGTGTACTTGATTGTTTAGTGTTAATTGTTGTACACAAAGTTGTTGAGCTAAGTTAAACTGCTGATTAGTTATCTGCTCACTTAGCGTTATGCTAATCCCCCACATTAACACTTCTTGCAGGTTATAGATTTTATTGGATGGGCAAGAAGTTGGACTGGAAGGAATGTTTGACAACTTGACGTTACTCTGATATTTGATTTTATAAATCTATGTTATCTCTTGGTTTTTGAAATAACAACCATGTTGTTAAATTATGTTTTAAATTAGATTGAAATTGTAATGTAACCATGATATTGTTTGAATGTTGGACTAACGCTTCCGGATTTATTATAATTAAATAAGAGTAAAATGAGGGGTGTTATAGATAAATAACAATCAAGTATTTTTACTAAGTAATAAACATTCGCTAAAATCACTTAGCTAAAATACCAAAAGTTCTATAACAACAACAAACTAAATACATTCAAATCCATGGATTATTCACAAACTTAAGCATATAAATTAACACCAAAAGATTACACCCCTAATCAACTAGTTATTTCATCCAAACAAACACAAGGGTAACTAGCCAAACATAATCATAATAATTAAGCAAAAATCATAAACACTAAACAAATTCATAAATAACTTGAAATTAGATTAAATCGAAATTATACCAAAGTGATTACACAAGTGTTTCCAAATGGTGTTGCTTGATGTTATCCTCACAAACTCCTAGTGAAATTCTTGAGAAATTTGAGAGTAAAAATGGTGATTTTTGGTGGTTGATTGAAGGTTAAATGGTGAGAGTAAAAATGGGTATTTGTTTGTGTGAGTGTTCTTCCGAGAGAGAGAGAGAGCCAGAGATAGATATGATATGATGATGGTGATAATGAATAATGATATATGATGATTATGAAGCTGCCGACCAACACTCCTTTCCCATTTTTATTATTATTATTTTTTTATTAAAAATGATAGGTAAAATGATGGGCTGGGTGATGGGCAAAACTGGCAAAAAGGATGGGCATTTGCATGCCAACCCAATCAAAAACGCACAGCACACAGAGCTACCTCGACATCGCACAATACAGCAGACAGCCGATCGGCTGAGATGGATAAACCGATCGGCTTTTAATGCCTAGCCGAACGGCTGCGTATTGTTAGCCGAACGGCTTCTGCAGTACAACTCAACAAGCTTTCAACGAGGTAACGTTCTGTAACGAATTTGCACATGAAAAACCGATCGTCTAAATTTAGCCGATATGCTAAACTTGAGAAGCTGAACGGCTTTGGTCAGTCAGCCGATCGGCTATACTTGTTTTCTGCCCAGACTCAGTTTAGCTCCAAATTTCACCAATTCTTCACCATTTCGCATGCATTTCCAGCTTTTTTACCTAAAATGGATTTCCAAACAAAATAAGTATCGAAAGTTCCGGAAATCTACTCAAATACATATGCAAAACAATGATATCGCGACAGATTCATATAGCCAAAATGAGCGATATCAAATATCCCCACACTTGAACTTTGTTTGTCCTCAAGCAAATCATTATTCTACCATTTCAAAACCCACTCTTGCAACATTATAAGTGAAGATCAAATTTACCAAAACAAAACTAACACTAACTACCAAAGCAATTAGGCTAGCAACATATTTATAAGCATTAGAAACTCGAGATGTTTTAGTTTGTCAGGCCCGAATGCACGACCTAGCACCTCACATAAGGATAAGTATTTAGTCACTCACTCTCAACCTATAAGACTACAAGGTAAGGAAGTAAGCAATGTAACACTCAATCAAGCTAAGTTGTGATGCATTGTTACCATAGGCTTGCAAAAGGATCAAATCTCCACCGACTTGGCGTGAGCACCAAATGAGATCTCAAAGGAGGAATTCTAACATGTGTTGTAATAAATGTAGGCTAAATATGGAATGGGGTATGATAGACACAATAATTGGTGAAAAATGGTAGTCAAGACCCGTGAAAAATGTGGAGATGTTACCTATTGGTTTAAACACGTGACAGTAATGAAACTTAGGATTCTCGCGCTAAATCAATTCAAATTATTACTTGTTCTCATTTATAACTTATATTTCAATAATTGCACACAAATATCTCAAATTGATTTCTCACATTTTATTGGAATAATTGCATTCTATGACTTTCTATGAATCCTGTGTAACGAACTTTCGGACCAACCATCCTAGACCGGATAAAGACCTTCGGTGGCTAGGTGTAGAACACCCATCGGGAACTACTTGTTCAGGAATTCAAAGGCCATTTAGTTGACTACAATCATCCAACCATAAATCTTAAGCATAATAATTAACTTCTATTCATTTAATTGTTTCCAACCTCAATCATAGAATTTAACAGTAGAATCCCAATTCAAAACGATTTAAGTCACATTTTGGTAAAATTCATCATAAGTTCCAACTAGGCAACAACTTAGAAAAGTGATGGTTCGGGAATCGACTACACAAAAATAAGGCCAATATTTAGTGGATTGAATGTGGAAGTTTTCTAGGGTTTTCTTAGCACTAAAAATGAGTGCCAACGACCTGTGTAAACTAGATATAAATGGTTTTAAAGCAAAATAAGATCAAAAATTCCTAAGAATACCTCATCGTCTTCGACCCCACCTATATCACATTTCTGTGATCCCACAAAGGTCTCAAAATGCATCACTAGGGCAAGTTCTAGAACTAACTACAATCACCGGCACACTCATAGCAATAAACAATATAAACACTAAAGGTAAGTTTTTTTCTCAAATAGGCTCAAATTTCTCACAATTTTCATAGTGGAGGCTACAAATGTGCTAGTCATGCAATTCACCCTATTAGGTTGCTTTTTATGACACATCTCAAAAAGGTAAGTTGCAAGAGGGAAGACTAAATCACTTCTAGTTTTTTTTTTTTTTTTTTTTTTTTTTTTTTTTAAATAACTTGAAATTTTGAAAGCAATCAATCTTTTAAGGATAAGCACATCCCTAGCAAATTATCATTTCCCGGCCTTTCATTGGAATTTGCAAAAATCTATCGGACCCAAGATCAATAACAGACCCAATAAATGATCAATAACCCGTTAGTGGAATTCGTAAAGTTCGATTGGAGAGCCAATAGACTTCACAAACCTAATAAAAGGTAAGAAACAACAATTCACTAGAAAAGGAATTCAAGTTTAAATCGAAAATTTTTAAATAACTTGAAATTTTGAAAGCAATCAATCTTTTAAGGACAAGCACATCCCTAGCAAATTATCATTTCCCAGCCTTTCATTGGAATTTGCAAAAATCTATCGGACCCAAGATCAATAACAGACCCAATAAATGATCAATAACCCGTTAGTGGAATTCGTAAAGTTCGATTGGAGAGCTGTAGCTATCAACAATTTGAGTAAACAACAACAAAATTAGAATATATTATCAATAGTTAAAACAATACAGAGGAGTGGAAAAACCACAAATATAAACAAGCCTAATAAAAAATACAGTTCTCCTCGAGGGAGAATTACAAGTGGGATAATGAGTAGTACTAATATTACAAAGATCAGAATTAAAACTGAATAGATCATTTTGAAAGAAACTTTGAACTGAGATGATTGTAAAAGAGTATATGTTTTGAAAGAAACTGAATAATGATTGTAGCCAATATATAGTGATAAAGATAGCCGTTATAACTCTGTCGGCTAACGTTTTGCGACGACCTCGTTACCGTTGTAAATTATTATTATTTTAAAATATAAAGTTAAACGGTGAAACGGTAAACTTGTAAAAACATTATACTCAGTTATATAAAGTTTTTGAAACATAATGAAATGTTTGTAAATAAAAGTTGGTAAGATGAATTAATAAGAATTAGTATACAAATAAGGAAATAGATAGAATAAATGTTAGAGTGCTTAAATAAAGATAAGTATAATAATAAAATGTTAGCTTGCATAATAAAGGTTAGAGTGCACAAGTAAAGGTTAGTACGATAATAAAATGTTAGCTTGCATAAAATTAAAGTTAGCACAAGAATATAAGGTTAGTATGCATATATAAAAGTTAGCATAATAATAAAGAGTTAGTAGTCCAAAATGTCCATAGTCCAAATGTCCATGATTAAATACAATTTACTTTCACTAATTTTGATATATAGTTATATATATCTTTCTAGTACATACGATAACTTATTATTTAGAAAATGTTGTCATTTAGTTTATAATAATAGTTATCTCTCTAGCATATACTATAACTTATTATTAAGAAAATGTTTTCATTTAGTTTATAATAATAGTTATCTTTATATCATATACTATAAAATATAATTAAGAGAATGTTTACCTTGACAAGTTATCTTGATTAAGATGGATTGCTTTGATCTTCCTTAATTAGAGAACTTTCGTGCTGATAACGTGTTGTAATTTAACTATAATTAAGGCTCTATTAGCAATATAATATAAGAACTTTTAAGAAAGAAATGAAGAACAAGATAGAAAGTATAAAGATATCACTTATGAAAGTGTATCATGAGATACATTTTACTCATTCAACTAATGTAGTATTTATACTACTTGCATACACTATACATTTCACACTTTGGGGTAATTAGGGGGACAAGTTACTAAGATATTATTGATTTAGCATTGACAAAAGTGACAACCAAATATAGGCATGTGTATATATCTAATATCATAACATGCCAAATATTATTACGGTTAAATATTATTTCAATTTTCTCAAGAGGTTTACTTGAGGCATGTACGTCTTGATTGTATTTTGATTCCCCTTAGTTTTGGGATTTGTCCTTCATTAAAGTAGTTGGCTTAGCAAAAAAAACAAAGTTACCCAATTACACTATTGTTAGGAAACTCTAGAGGAGATCATATGAAATCAACAATTTATCATGTCAATATATAGCAAGATGTCAATACTAAATATTACATATTAAGAACTATATGCAAATTAGATAATAAACATTGTGCCTTATTCTATATCCTTTCTTTAGGTTATATTTATAATTTATAATATATACTTATCGAACAGTTATATACCATTCATTTTTAAGTACACGGTTAATATGGTAATTTTCTATCATTCATGTTATTCATTCAGAGTGTTCATCAAACAGTTTATTTTCGTTCAGAACCAAATTCATTCAGGCCCTTTGAATTATTCAGTGTTTGAACCATTCAGTACTTAAATCATTCTGTGTTATCAAACACACCCTCAATAGAAATGAAGAAGCTCACCGCTGAACCTTCGTTGCGTAAATTGTATGACGATGATTCTTTCTGAGGGTTTTTTTTTTCTTTTAGTCATGTCTCATAATATTAGAAAGTATGGGGGTAGTAATGTAATATTTAAAGTTTGAGAGGATAGGAAATGTAACTGAATAAAAACAAGTGGGTTAGTAAGTACATTTACAATTTTAGAAGAAGAAACGAAAATCAGTAATCTACATGTTTGGGAAAAATGGTATAAACCCTAACCCTAGTACAGGGTTTAACTAGTAGCAGCGAGAGGAGAGGAGAGGAGAGGTGAGAAATGGAGGATGAAGTAAATAAAAAGCAGAAGAGTAGTAATAATAATGGAGGAGGAGGAGGATCAGACAAAGAAATATTTGCTTCTTGTGATTTCTCGAGTCTTGGCCTTCATCCTGCATTATGTGACCAGCTGCGAGGTACCCTCCCTCATACATCTTTCTTTAATTTTATTCATTATTATTAGTAAATAAATAAGGTTATCCATATTTCAATTTGTTTTGTATTTGGTTGTTTAGTTATTATTAAGTACTCGACTAGCATATTCCAAACAGTTAGGATAGTAATCGGTGACGATTGACATTTTTAGTTAGTTTACAATGAGTTTTACCTGCCTGCATTCACCAGATAGAATGGGATTTGAAGCTCCAACGTTAATTCAAGCACAAGCTATTCCAGTTATCCTCTCCGGAAGACATGTGTACTTATCTTGTCATCATTTCTAGTAAAAATACTTCTCATCTTATATTTATTATTTCTAATTAATTATCTTTATAGGCTTGTTAATGCGGCTACAGGCACCGGAAAAACAGTAACCTACCTGGCTCCTGTCATTCATCAGTTGCAAAAGTGCGATCCTAGAATTCAGCGCTCTGATAGTACTTTTGGTAATCTCCTTATCTTACTTCCCAACACCTACATATTCATTTGTTAATAAGTGCTAACTTTATATAAAAAACTATCTCATAGCGCTGGTTCTTGTACCAACGCATGAGCTATGCATGCAGGTATATGAAAATTTACAGAAGCTATTACACCGCTTCCATTGGATTGTTCCTGGTTATATCATGGGTGGGGAGAACAGGTCAAAAGAGAAAGCCAGGTTGCGAAAAGGTACAAACTCTATGTCACAACCCAAGCAATGCCATTAACCTGAAACGCATCTTCTATTGTAGCCATTAGGCATTGTGTTCTTTTGCAACTCCTGACCATTGGTGTATTAGGAATATCTATTCTTGTTGCGACTCCGGGACGTCTGTTGGATCATTTAAAGCACACATCGTCTTTTGTACATAAGAATTTGCGCTGGATAATATTTGACGAGGCAGACAGGTTTTGCTTGCAAATTGCCATCTCCTATACGCAGACTTATGCTTTTTGATTTCTATTTTTTTGGTTCTCTTTTTCACTAAACATTTAATGTGTTCTGTAACAGGATACTGGAACTAGGATTTGGTAAAGAGATAGAAGAGATACTTGATATTTTGGGTTCAAGGCCGGATATGTCTAAAAGCAAAGATACTGAATTTGCTAGGCAAAATCTGCTCTTGTCAGCTACCTTAAATGAAAAGGTCAATCATCTTGCAAATATTAGTTTGGACAATCCAGTCTTGATTGGTCTTGATGACAAGAAGATACAACAGCACAATAAGCAAGTTACTTTGTTTGATAATGCAATCGAAGAATTAGAGAATTCTGGGAAAGTTACGATTACATCGAATGGGGAATATAAGCTTCCAGCTCAACTGAATCAGAGATATGTTAAAGGTAATTATTTAAAAAATGATAAATAATTTCATAATTTTCTTTGATATTGTTTTCATATCTTTTTTATGTCTCATGCTGTACTCCAGTGCCTTGTGGTTCCCGCCTTGTGGTGCTTCTTTCTGTTCTAAAGAACCTGTTCACTGGAGAAGCATCTCAAAAGGTAAAGTCGTCCGTTAACGTGATAATACTAACAATCCTGTTTGCTTCCTTATCAATATCAAGCCACTTTAGCTCAACTTCTTTAACAAGACTTACTGATGTTGTGTACTTGTGTTTATGCATGTGGTATATGTGTGTGTAATATTCCAGATATATTCGTTGGGTGAACCAACACTTTCTAATATCCCTTCCTTTTGGTAATGTTTCCAGGAAATGCCTAATGTCTCTTCTAGACATCTACCCACGCTAATGTCTTAGGAAATTTCTTGTATCACTTTTTTTTTTTCTTTTCCAAAATGGGCGAGGAACTTCCTCGGGGATTGCGAGTTGCTCCATCTATTCTGTATTAGTTGTCTAACTGTCTTTGATGATTTATATCAAACAAATAATTTTAAATATTAAGATTAGTATGGGTCTATTAATTTTTGAGAATCTAAATCAAATGATGTGATAAATATAATGATAACAAACATATTTGCTGTCAGAATTTCAGAGGAATAGTTCTTTTAAAAAATGTTAAATGCAACTGCGACATTGAAGTCAAAATAAGACAGATATACAGAAAGGGGTTAGTGTATTCTAATGCACATCAACTTAGAATATAATTTTTCTCCAATTGACCATGATAATTTTGCTGTGAGGCTAGCAGTTAATTGATTTACAAGAGTAAGTTGTCTGTTTTGGTTTCAGATTGTGGTATTCTTCTCGACATGTGATGCTGTAGATTTTCATCATGCACTCATTAGTCAATTCCGTGAACTATCAAATTTGAAATCAGATGCAGAAATGAGGGAGCCATTTGTGAAATGTAACATATTGAGGTTACATGGAAACATGAAGCATGAGGATCGCGTGAAAACTTTTAATGCTTTTAAAACTGAAAAATCAGCTCTTCTGCTGTCCACTGATGTTTCTGCTAGAGGCTTAGACTTTCCAAAAGTTCGATGCATTATACAGTATGATTCCCCTGGGGAGGCAACTGAATATGTCCACAGGTATATGCATATTCAGTTACATGCGTTACTACAATCATGATCGTATATTGATACATGGACAGAAATTAGTTGTGACTAAAAGACCAAATATAATCTGTGCGATGTACAGGGTTGGAAGAACTGCCCGTTTGGGTGAAAGGGGAGATTCTTTGTTATTTCTGCAACCCATTGAAGCTGATTACCTGGAAGAGCTTAAGAAACATGGTGTGATGTTAACTGAATACCCACTTGTCAAACTTTTGGACAGTTTCCCATTACATGTTCTGAAACATCATGTCAAAAAGTTTGTTTCGATAGAGATGCATCCATGGGTACTTTCTCTCCAGAAGTCACTTGAATCCTTCATCTTCACTGAGGTAAAATTTCATGACAGCAAGGTTTTTTTTTGTCGGCAGAATGAACATCTGCATAATGCAATATTCTTATTTTGGTCTCGGTCATATGGTATTGTATTGTTTGACATGTATGATAAACTTCATTTATTAGGCAAAGTTGAAGAAGCTAGCACAGAATGCATTCTGTTCGTGGGTGCGTGCGTACAGTGCTCATCGTGGGGAGCTGAAGAGTATATTCATGGTGAAGAAGCTTCACTTGGGACACGTGGCAAAAAGTTTTGCACTCAAGGAACAGCCCTCATTGGTAGGCAGATCAGTTCAAAAGAAGCACACAGAAAAGAGGAAAAGAGACCAGAAAACACACAAAGTGAAGGAAGGTTTGAAAAGGAAGAGAGAGATGATTAATGAGGTATGGACATATATTTTCATTTTCATTTTGTATTATTATTAATTTTATTTTACATGGTCGATGTGACGTGGCAATTGATAAGGAGGACAAGAAAAGAAATTATGAAGATGAATTACGAAACGTGGCATGGTTTGTGACAGGGTGATTGAGTTGGCGAGGAACGAAATGTATGTTGAAAGATGGTGGCCGAAAGGATTAATGTGAGTAGGGTCAGCAATCAATTACAAGCAGCTGGAGAATGGACCCTATGCAAATTTTGGTTTGACAAAGTGCAACTAGTAACAAGCTTCGATATACTCCATCATGTTATTGTTATATGATCTAGAGAAAATTAAGAAATATGGATAGACGTTTAATATATTATACATAGTTACATACCCCATTTGATTTGATCTTAAATAATTAGCAATTCACCGTCACTCGTAGCCTGGCTGCTAATGCTATCTATCTTTCATTCTTTCTTGTGTATGATTCATCTCACCTTTATTATCTATCGCCCAATGCCTAATTTTCAGTGTTTTAAAACCCGGGTTTTTAGCCGATCTGGAAAAGTGTTAATTCCTGGTCGGACCGGTCGAACCGGAGTTAATAATAATATACGGTAGTAGTATTTAGTGAAAATTTTGATTTTTTTATAATTATAATTATAATTATAATTATAATTATTAATTATATCATGTATAGTAATTATAATCCATAGAGTAATAAAGGGTGATGACACATTGATTCCCTTGTTATTCTTGAAATACACATCAATATAATCCATAGAGTAATAAATGGTGATGAAACATCGGTCAAAGATTCTCTCATTACACTCATTATTCTTGAAATACAAAATCAGTCAACATTCCCTAATT
Organism: Helichrysum umbraculigerum; assembly: GCA_949592205.1. Taxonomy (NCBI): domain Eukaryota; kingdom Viridiplantae; phylum Streptophyta; class Magnoliopsida; order Asterales; family Asteraceae; genus Helichrysum; species Helichrysum umbraculigerum. Next base: position 173,935,511 of record CATIUR010000003.1, on the reverse strand, counting down.
ATAAATGATTGAATGTACATAGAAATTGTAAAAAAAAAAAAAAGGGTCAACCGGGTCGTTGACTAGTCAAAGTAACGAAAAAACCGGGTTTTTTTTAGCCGGATTTCCCTAAAAATACGGTCCGATCGGGCCGGTCGAACCGGGTCTTAAAACACTGCTAATTTCCCATATGCACCCGGGTGACAAAATCCATCAATCTAATTCCCACTTCTATTTATCTTTTATCATTTTGTTATACGTATATATATATATATATATATATATATATATATATATATATATATATATATATATAGTGGGAGGTTCAAACGAGAACCACTATAAAGTTAAGAACTTTAAGAACCATAAAGAATACATGTTTGTTCACATGTGATTAACTTCAATCATATGTGAACATTGATGTACGTTTAATTGAAAAATGAAAAAGTAAAAAAAAATCATAATTTTTCGTCTAAAAATACATTTTAACCGATTTGTTCATATTATCGTTCACATGTGAACATATATTTATTTTTTTGCGTTTTTCGATATAATTTTAGGATTTTTTTTTGACTTTTTTCTTTTTCAATTAAACGTACATCAATGTTCACATATGATTGAAGTTAATCACATGTGAACAAACATGTATTCTTTGTAGTTTTCAAAGTTCTCAACTTTAGAGTGGTTCTCAAATTAACCTTTTATATATATATATATATATATATATATATATATATATATATATATATATATATATATAGGGTGGTTCGATGGGGAAACAAAATCTAAAAGGAAGAGGGAAGTAAATATGGACCATTGGATTCATTCATTAAAAAAAAGGTGGAAGGGCAATATGGTATTTTTGTAATTAGTTTAATAAAACATAATTTCACAAAAAAAAGAACGTACATACAACGGGAAGGAATATGAAGACCCAATACACAAATCGAATGAGAAATTAGGGTTTCTAATTCCAAAATTGAAGATGGTGAACATCTAAATATTCAATTCAAAATGCGAATTCACCATTTCGTCACAAATCAGGCGTTAATAACGGAGGAAGGTTCATTGAATAAAGGGGGGAAATTACGCAAATCGATGAACTGATATAAAAAATTGAAGAAGAAGAAGAAGAAGAAGAAATCGGTAAGACACAAAATTATCAAGTATTAAGCGTAATTTTTATTTGTTTATAACAGTTTGTGTATGTTCTCAGCAAAAAGATTATGAATTTTCTGGTAAAATGTGATTATTACTGATTTAGGAATGTTTGAAGGAAGTGTTTTAGCTGTTTCGTTGATTGTAGGTGATGAGTAATAATGTATATATGAAAAATGTTACTGGCATTAAATTTGTCGTGTTAGTGTTTTGAATCAATATTTGTAACACCTGAGTATGATTCGGTGTGATGAATGTTAATTGATATACATTGAATCGGGTAGTTTCTTTTCTTATTGTGTAAGGAAGAACTGCGGTTTTATAATTTGAGAAATATGGTGTATTTGATGGTTATTTATATGTGCATTTGGGTTTCAATAATCGCTCATATATAGTATTATTATTACAACAATATACTATACCAAAATCTTAAATTCTAGCAAGACAGTTGCAGAGATTTTGATATTTTATTTAGGATTGTTAGATTGTATGTATAAGAAACTATTTTTGATACGATGTTGATAATAAATCGATGTTAATACTTGACGAATGCTAAGTAAGTAGTCCGAGACTTTATAAATTGCTTATGAAAGTTTTCTAGGGTTGTGTAGCAAACTATTGATACTAAGATGACGAATGATAAAGATGAATGCTACCGTTACATGATGAATGTTAATTTCTAGCAAGACCCAAATCTTAATTTCTAGTACCATTATTTCATTGATGAAAAAGGAAAGTTCCAAATGGATCCAGAAGCCGTTCATATTCTTAAACTTGTTAAGGAACCTGTATGTGTTGTTTTTTGTATGTGGTCGTGCTCGCCAGGGTAATAATTTTATATCGAATCAGGAAGAACCTTTTTTATTGTGTAAGAAAGAGTTACCATTTGGTAATTTGATGTTTTGTGGTGTATTTGATGGTTATTTATCTGTGCATTTTGATCTTACCCTCCATGACCCGTCCACCTAATTCATCCACACACGTGTTCTCATTGGTCAGGGCAGAACCAACCATGTTTAAACATTTCTCATGTTGAAAATAACTTCCGAATCTTGCCTGGTCAAAGTTTTTAATCTGTTGGATAGATTTACAGACCTGATCCAAACTGTCACTCACTTCTTCCAAGCATTCTCCAATTGTGGCATGTTCAAGTGGTAAAAAAACCCTTTAAAATCTTTTAGTTTTGTTTAGGTAAGCTTGGGTAGATTGTGATTGCATAACTACATTCGTTTGCATACTTTTTGTCCTACCACAAATTTTACAAATTATCTAAAATCTGTTTTTCTTTATTTTCTGTGTCCAACTTGTGTACTTTGATTATGTTCGTTGGTTACAAGGAGGAAATGAGAGATGTCTGCAACTTGATCTTTCTTGATATTAGAAAAGCTCGAGGTATTTTATATACATTCTCATAATAGTATAAAGATTGTACTCACTAAGTCAAGAGAATTACTAATGATTTCAGTTTGGAATATACCATTAACTGCACAACATGGGCAAAAATTAGAGCAGTGCTAACTTTAAGAAAATTAAGGTTAATGAATGAAAAAGCTCTTTATTCATTATAATATTCTATATCATTTGTTTATATATGTTCTTTGACCGCTTTTTCATCTCCATTGTACATTAGCAATGCCCTTTTATGAACTCTGACCACGAATATTCATGCAAGACCTATTTATCAATCATCATACGCTATGTCTCAAGTCAGTGGATGTAGATTTCTGAGGGTGTTTTGGGTATTAAAACTGTAGTTGAAATAATATTTTGTGTGCTTTTTCCTAATCAGGACTGCATAGCAGGTGGAAGTGGCTATTAGATGGTATTGAAGACTTTACAGTTAGAGCATTGTCAGGGAAGATTGACGAGATGATACTAATGAGTGGAGATCCAAACGAGCAAAGTAGAAGGAAAATATTGGTGCCTATTGGAGTTAATGTGTTAGTGTGGCAGGTAATGAAGATAATTAAGATTGCCCGTATGGGTCAAACTCGAGAAAAGAGGTGTGAATTTGCCTTATCTTTTTTTGTCCAAACAATGAGGAGGTTATAGAGACTGAAATTAAATTTTAATAGTTATCAGTTAATGATATGACTTAATATTCATCGTAATGAATGTTATTGGTTAATGTTCATCTCGATGAATATTATCACTTAATATTCAATATCAATGAGTGTTATTACATGTGACACCCGCTCAATTAGGACTAGTGATTAGTGCCTAATCAATTATAATACATGTAATTAAATCTGTGTTAGGCTAATTAATGTATCAATTAATATATATTGTTGAATATATACAATTATGCGATTTGATTAAATCGTACGAAATTCAACCGAATGTAATTCGGTTCAGTTAATACGGACGTTGGTGAACAATTTTATTAAATAATATAACATTATTTAATAACGATATTATATCCAAAATATTATTTGATAATATTTCGTATTCATTTCGTATCGTACAAACATAACCTACGTGATTTAAAACGTTAAACGCGCAAACAATCAAAACAGGATTTAAGTTATATTTTACAACTCAAACATTAAGTATTTGGTGAAATACTTCAACAAAGATATTTGTACTTTAAAATTTACAATTAAACGCGTATTAAATTAATTAAACGTGTAAACGATCGGGAAAACGAACACCGCACGGAGCGCGAATGCAGGAAATGAGAAGTTGGCGAAGCCCACCCACGATGGACCCCACCAACCGGCCCCAAGAGGTGAGGCCATCACCTCCCCACCTCCTCTCCTTATCTTCTCATTTCCCACTCATCTCTCTCTCTCTTCCTTCCCCTTTTCTTTCATTCCTCTCTCTCTCTCTAATACTTCCACCATCATCACCAAAATCAACTTAAAAACCCCATCAAACCACCACAAATCGCTTGGAGCCTTTGGAGAAAAATGACCACGACATCACGATTTACGCTTCCATCTTTTCGGATTTTCCGCGCGTCGATTTGTAAGTTTCTGACAAATCTCTAAACCTTTCGATTTTAAGTGTTTTTAACCAAAAGTTGTTTATTTAAGCTTGAAATGTCCAAATGTGGGTTGGGTAAAAGAATCGGACCAAACCATGGCCGGAAAACTCGTTTTCGACTCAAAAATCCGTCATCAGATGTAAGTGTCGCACAGACCCGTGCAGCGTAGCGTCACTTAATGCGTCACTTAAGTGACGCACTGAGTGTCGCTAAAAGCCCTAATCTTGCGTCACTTGCCTAAGTGCCACATAAAACCCCTTTTTCCCGACACTTGCCTAAGTGTCGCAAATTCAATATCCGTCACTCCAAACCGACACTTCTAGCGTCACTTGTCTAAGTGACGCCTATAATCGAGAACAGATTTCATCCGTCACTAACCTTAGTGACTCATGACCTTTATACCGACACTTACAACCGACACTTCCTTAAGTGTCGCCCTCTATGCGTCACTTGCACAAGTGACGCCATTAGATCAGAATCCGTCATTTGATGCGGCACTTCCTGAGTGTCGCCTACACCCTAAGTGTCGCATGAAACAGAACCAAGAAAACACAGATTTTACTAAGTGTCGAGACCTAAAATTTTATCACTTGATTTCACCCAAATTCAAGTCCAGATGCGTTTTTCACCAAAGCAACTTAGTAGAAATAAAAAATTTTCGAGCTGACTTGGCACCTCGACCCCAACCAGGGGCCAGCCCCTTGGACCCCGCCAGGGGTTCCCACCCTTGGAACCCCGCTAACCAGGGGCGCTGCCCTCGGAACCCCGTCACCTAAAGTTTATAAATACTTTTTAAGTATAACTATTCTAAATCAAAATGATAATGTTAAGATTATTATTACAACTAATCACCAACGGACCGTACACGTTTTCAAATACTTAAACACATCAACCAAATCGTAGTAATTTGGACATTCTAGTTGGACGGACAACTACAAGGTAGTCTTGATAGATACCTACTCATGTTTGTAACCATCGCGTGTCGTGGACACCCTCAGGTTACGAGTCTTCGGACTTCATTACTCGGCTAATCAACTCACGTTTACTGATTTAAACGCTTCAAGACTCAGGTGAGTCTCATAGCCCTTCTTTTTACTGCTTTTCACTTAGGGGTGTGATCCATTGCTCATTCTTAACATGTGAACGCAAGTACAAACTTTTCAATATACTACATGAGTTATTTCCACTAATCATTTTAAATCCCTCCATCAGCATAGTTTAGTAATACGTTGTAGCGTGATTATTAGTATATGGTACCATATAGGATTGACCCTCCTCGTCCGGGTTAGCAAGCACTAACTGGGTAAACGGATGTACTAATAATTGTTCAGACGAGTGTAGATTAGGCACTCGTGGAGGCACCTCGCTCGGAATTCCTTAAAGGTGGAACCGACCCTCGAGTTAAGTTCAGATTATGTGCTCATGACTGTATACATTATCATTATCATTTGCTGGATGCAAATCAATACTTAAATCTTGCAGTTGATACAATATTATTTGATATTCAAACCTGTGAGCTCACCAGCTTTAGCTGACCCATTTTAGCATGTATCACAGGTACCCAGCAGTAGGTTGGACTGTCACCAGGATTACTATAGCTCGAGTCAGCATGCAGATATTAGAGATTTTCTTGCATTAGTATATTTTGTACTAGTACTTATGTACTGAAATCTCTCATTTATTTGAACACGAGCTATGTATAGCTTCTCAAGTTGTAAACATTTCTTACGTTAATTTATTTTGTTAAAACGACGCATATAGAGTTGTTTGCTATATATCTATGTGCTTTGATTATTGGTTAGTAACACCCAAATTATGCTTCCGCAAAACAGTAAATTTGGGGGTGTTACGTTACATGATATTCGTTATCAATAAATTTTAGCACTTTATATTCTTGGCTTGTGAAGGAGATAAAGAAGCTAGTTCGGTTAAAGATTTTGACCTTCAAACTTACATCGACGAGTAATACTTTTAAGATTAATGACGTTTGGGGTCTCAATCGAGTTCATGTAAATGTGGGAGGGTGATGGTGATGATAAAGGTCAAGTTTATTGAGGGGTTAAGGCTCAAGGTCCTAAAGTCCGATTGTTTTGCATTTTCTTCTATTTTTCTTTCGAGCGTCTCATGGTATCGTTTAGCCTCGATTTGTATATGAATATCTCGGTGTACTCTTTCTGATATATAGTAATATAATTTTTATGTTTTGTGCTTTTTTGTAAAAAAATGTTATTAAATAATATACATGTAAATAAATGTTATCATTTAATATTCATTAGAATGAACGTTATAACAACTGAAACTAAATTCTAACTTCTAACATTTATCAGTGAATTTTATCACTTAATATTCATCTAGATGAATTTTATCACTTAATATTCATCTAGATGAATTTTATCACTTAATGTTAGTTATCGATGTGTTATTTACTTCATATTCGTTATCAACGAATGTTATTGCTTAATACATGTAAATGAATGTTATCAATTAATATTAATCAAAATGAATGTTATAACAACTGAAATTAAAATATAATATTTATCAATGAATGATATCACTTCATATACATTTTGTTTTAGTAACAGACTTAATATACATTTAGAGGAATGTTATCACTTAATGTTCGTTACAATGAATTCTATTTCTTATATTCATTTTCAATGAACATCATCACTTAATATCTATAGATAATATTCATTTAGATGAATGTCAGCTGACTGAAAATAGATTATAACATTCATCAATGAATGTTGATCACTTAATATTCATCCAAATGAATGTTGATCACTTAATATTCATCCGAATGAATGTTATCATTTAATATTCATCCGAATGAATGTTATCATTTAAAGAATGGTTTCAAGAGAGTTGAGGACAATGAGGGATCTAACAAGATCATTATCCTAAATGTTTTTTTTGGGTAAAGGGGACGGTACCCCGGAAAAGTTTTATACCAACCAGAAAGAAAAATTATTTACACGTTTACAACGGGTATTCCCGAGGGGATGTTTTTAGTGAACATCCCAAACACATACATCATTACCTATGACTATAACTAAAGTAATAACAAACCTAAAATGGTCATTGTTACAAAAATACCTAAACAAACTACAATGACCATTACTAATGCAAAAATAAAAACGACATACTCTAAAATGGTCACAAATATGACCATTTTTACAATAAACCTTATCAAAACAAAACCAAAAAATCTTCATCTTGATCTTCATGTCATTGCCGTTCTTCTCAACCACAACAGCCCACTTCATACCTTCAAGCCCATCTACTTTAAACCCATGACCAAAACAAATCCTCATTTCAAAATAACAATAACCCAGACATATATTGGGCTATCAACATTATTACCACACGTAAAACCCAATCGCAACCCATTTCCCACCTCTGCCATTTCCAACCCTCTACAAAAACAACCTCCATATCCAAATTTCGGCCCATATAATATTCGATACACACAAAACACAACACCACATATCACCTCTCTCCTAACATATTTCCGACCCATCATTTTAACCCACTTTGACACTACCATGCATATCAATAACAGAGACCTTATAAATGCACATAGCAATTTTAAATTGAGTAGAAAGAAACCTTTTTAACCCAAAATAAAACCTATCATCAATTGACTCCATACACCATGACACTCCATTCACCATACAATTAAGTATCCTGTCCACTGCTACCATATTTCCAAATTTCAGCAACAAGCTTAGACTGACGATTAGACATAATCTTCAACCCAAGAAGTCTTAACCGAATAACCTCCTGAATTCTCTGACATAACACATTATAAGTCCTCTCTTTCTCTTGAAATAACCTATTATTTCGTTCTTGCCATATAAAGTACACAACAGCAGCAATAACCAATCTCCTAACAACACTCCAAATACCTTTATTACAAGGCTTTTTAGCAAATAGATCAACCAAACCATGCCAACTGATATTCCCTCTATCAATTATATCAATAATATCATCCATTCTAGCTTTACCTCTAAACTCCAACCACACATTTTTAGCATAAGTACAATCAATAAATAAGTGGTTATGTGAATCAAGTACCTGCTGGCAAAACAAACATTTTTGATTGTGCTGAACATTCCACCTTTCCGACCTGTCTTGAGTGCTCAATCTCCCATTTATAGCCACCCATAAAATAAACGCATGCCTAGGTATATTTTAGAGAACCAAACCAATTTATTCCAATTAACTTCATCCCTGACTTGCATCAGATCAAACCAAGCAACACTTGCACAAAACTTATGCAACTGACCCATATTATTTCGCCATAGCACAGTATCCATCTTATGATCATCAACCATTGGATTAAATGAAGAAAATACAGTACCAAAATCCTCAATTAATCTTAATGGCCAGACCCAGATGCCATCTCTATTAAAATCAATGACTTTACAATTTCTACCCATTCTAGAGGTGTAAATCAGCATATTAGGGACCATATTACATATTGGACCAGCAGGATGCCAATAATCAAACCAAAAGGATGTATTTCTACCATTCCCCACCTCATGAAAGAACTTATATCTAAAAGCCTCTCTCATTTTTAAAATGCCCCTCCAACAACAAGAAGCATCTTTGTCAACCCCTACATCCCAAAAATTTCTACCCTTCAACTTATACTCCTTAATCCATTTCACCCACAAAGAATTTTTACCAGATACCAAATTCCATATATGTTTAGAAATCAAAACTTTATTCCATTCATGTATAGATTTAATACCCAGACCCCCTTGAGACTTAGCATAGCAAACATCAAACCAAGCAACCTTAGCCATACCTCTACTCTTATCAGAACCACTCCACAAAAAATTTCTCATCAGGCTTTCCAACTCCAAAATAATATTTTTTGGTAACATAAACATGGAAATCCAGTATACCTGAAGGGAAGATAAAACAGATTGAATCAGCTGAAGTCTTCCAGCAAAGGATAACACTTTATTCTTCCAGTCTTTAAGCCTCTTCTTAACTTTATCTAGCAAAGGATGACAATCTTTACAATATAGCCTCGTAGAGATCAAAGGTACTCCAAGATATCTAACAGGAAAGCTACCAATAACAAACGGCATAATACTACATATCTCCTGCCTCTCAACATCAGTAACATTACCCAAGAATATAGTACTCTTGGACATGTTAGGCTTTAAACCAGAATATGCACCAAATTCTTGCAAAGCATCATCAAGGATTTTGACAGAACTTCTATCACTCTTGCAGAACATAAGCAAGTCATCTGCAAAACATAAATGGGTTAATTGTAATTTCTCACAATTTGGATGATATTTAAAATTACCCTTTTCTCTTATCCTTCTTTTCAAGCATAGATTCAACACCTCCATTACAAGAGTAAATAAATAAGGGGATAATGGATCCCCTTGTCTTAAACCTCTCTTGCCTTTGAAATACCCACATTGCTCTCCATTAACTGAAATAGCAAAAGATGGGGAAGACACACATGTCATCAACCATCTCACTATAATATCATGGAATCCAAAAAGTGTCAAAACTTTCTCTAAGAACATCCAATCTACAGTATCATAGGCCTTTTGGATATCTATTTTAAATGCACACCTCCCCTTACCTTTCTTCCAATTATAACCCCTCATTAACTCTCGAGCCAACAAAACATTATCACTTATTTGCCTACTAGGAATAAAAGCTGACTGATTCACATCAACAACATCTTCCAGACTAGCTTTAATCCTATTAGCCAACACTTTTCTTATAATCTTATAAAGCACATTGCAACAAGAAATGGGTCTAAAATCAGAGACAGATTTAGGACACTGGTTTTTAGGAACCAAAGCTATTAATGTAGCATTAATTTCACCTAACAGCTTTCCAATTCTGAAAAATTCTTTTACAGCCCTGCATACTTCATCACCAACAATTGGCCAAGCAGATTTAAAAAATCTAGCACCAAAGCCATCCGGACCAGGAGATTTAATATCATCAATGTCCCATAAGGCAGCTTTTATTTCCTCATCAACCACCATTCTGATCATTAAAGTGGCATTATGATCAGAAATTCTTCTACAAAATAGATCCTCTGGCCGTATAATATTTTCAGTAGGCAACCTTTTACCCAATAATCCTTCATAATATTTTACAAATTGCCCAGCCACAGCATTACCCACAAATCTATTTCCATGTATATATCTTCAATAACTTCAATCCGATTTCTATTAACTCTACCTTTAATCACTTTGTGAAAATAAGCAGAATTTGAGTCACCCTCCTTTAACCACTGAACTTTGCACTTTTGAATTAACAACTTTTCCTCATCAAGAATAGCTTCCTTATAAGCTTTATAATAACAATACTCCTCTTCTCTTTTAAACCTGATTTTCAGGGTCTTTAACCACATCACTCTGAACCCTTGTCAATTCTTCCCTTAAGTGTTTAACTTTTAAAAAGACATTACCCTTGATAGCATTTAAAATTTCTCAACTGCTTTTTAACCAATTTCATTTTGGAAACCACAGAATACATAGCAAACCCAGCAACATGCATCCTCCAAACATCACTTACCAAAGGCAAAAATTCCTCTTTTGAAGCAAGATGATTATTAGACCTAAATGGCTTAACTTTTCTCCTAGCCATATTAGGAATAGTAACCATCATTGGGCAATGATCAGACAAGCAAAAAGGCATAAACTCCACATAAGCTCTTGGAAAATTGGCCACAAAAGAATTACTACACATAACCCTATCCAGCTTCTTCAATACCCCTTTATTGGTACCCATAGCATGCATTTTTTGAATCCAAGTAAAATGAAAACCAGAATGATTTAGGTCCTCTACTTCAATCTGCTCCACACAATCCCTGAAATCCTCCATATCTCTAGTAAGCACAGCAGAACCAGTAGATTTATCCTCAGGGTTTAAACTTGCATTAAAATCACCAATAACCATCCAAACATCATCCCCAATTATACTCTTTTGTAAACACAAATCTCTTCATAATTCCCTTCTCTCAATATCATCATTAGAGGCATAAACAAAGGAACAATAAAATCTTTTACCACTACCAATCTGTTCAATCTTGCAATGTAGTACCTGATTGGTATGATGAAACACATTACAAACAACCTCATTCTGATTCCATCCAAGCAAAATTCTGGTTCTACCTCTGCAACTAGCACTATTGGAAGCCCATAACCAATTACCATAAATGTTATTAGTAACCTTAGCTAAGTTTTTTTGACAAAACCTTAGTTTCAACAGCACAGCAAACACTACAACCACTCTCCAAAATTAAATTTCTGACATCCTTCTGTTTAGGAGATTCATTCAATCCCCTAATATTCCAACATGCAACTTTAAACATTATAACTCCTTTGGATCACTACTAGTAACAGGATGTCCCTGTTCCAGAGTATTATTATCCAATATATCACTATTAACAAACCTAGAGGTTTCATCATCTTTTGACTCAACATCATGAACAACAATCTCTTCAATAAAATCATCAATACCAGCAACCTCACAATGAAATTTAAAGTATTTTAATTCAGCAGGATCCCATGACTTAAGCATTATCCTAAATGTTTCCTCCATCAACACGTCCAACAAACATATATTCGCCTAAATGGAAACCGGATATAATTAAATCAAGAGTATGTTCACCACTTACCAATTTACCAATGTAACAACTAAAACCTGGCAAGGTAGTGAGGGTTTCAAATGCATCAGAAGGAACCTCGATAAATTATGTTTGCATCACGAAAAATTGCAATCTTTAATTGGGCATACCTAATTCACCTAATTGCCTAACGAAAACATGCTTTTTATAGGTTTTTGAAAATGAAACTCAAACTACAAACCATTGTATTTGTATACATATAAATCACTAGATTTTTATACAAATTTAAATGTTCACTAAATGGGTTATATCTCTTAAAATTCAACTAATCTTAGCTGATCCAAATGAACCGACCAAAATAGAGATCAATAAGCCACCTCAACAATATTAACATTTCTTGGCAAAGTCGCAGTCAAGCAAATAATAAGCCATAAACCCGGATTCCAAGCCCACGAAGATGTTTTCGAAAGATTTTTGTTAGATCTAAAAGCCTTATCATCCCAGTTTTACTTGTTGCAAGTTTCATCATGTATCGCCCAGATTAAAATCACGAACATCGTACTCTTGAAGCTCAAGAGCCGCATAGATATTACTTAATATTCATCAGAATAAATGTTAAGCTATAACAACTAAAATTTAAATTACAATATTTTTTCAATGAGTATTATCACTTAATATTCACCTAAACGAATATTATCACTTGATTTTCATCAAAATTATCGTTATATAGTAACAATTGAAATTTAATTATAACATTTATCAATGAATGATATCACTTAGTTTCATCAAAATGAATGTCCTTATAACAATTAAAAATTATATCTTTTACCAATGAATCTTTTCACTTAATATTCATCGGACGAATCTTATCACTTAATATTCATCTAAATGAATGTTAAGTTATAACAATGGAATTAGAGTGTCACTCACAATTTTCATTTAAATGAATATTAATTCAGCCTGACAATGAATGTTAACATTTAATATTCAACCAAGTGAATGTTAACCCTTAATATTCATCGAAATGAACTGTTTCTAGAGAGTCAAGGACAACGAGGGATCTAACAAGATCATTATCTTAGATGTTCCCTCCATCAACACATCTAACAAACCTATATTCGCCTAAATGGAAACTAGTTTTGGTTAAATCAAGAGTGTGTTCACCACTTACTAATTTACAAGTGTAACCACTAAAACCTGGCAAGGTAATGACGGTTTTGAATGCATCAGCAGGAACCTTAATAAATTATGTTTGCATCACGAAATAGTGCAACTTTTAATTGGGCATACCCAATTGACCTAATTGCCTAAAAAACATGATTTTTGTAGGTTTTTGAAAATGAAACTCAAACTACAAACCATTGTATTTGTATACATATAATTCACTAGATTTTTATATAAATCTAAATGTTCACTAAACGGGTTAAAACTCTTAAAATTCAACTAATCTTAGCTGATCCAAATGAACCAACCAAAATAGAGATCAATAAGCCACTTCAACAATATTAACATTTCTTGGCAAAGTCGCAGTCAAGCAAATAATAAGCCATAAACTCAGATTCCAAGACCACTTAGACGTTTTCGAAATATTTTTGTCAGATCTAAAAGCCTTATCATCCCAGTTATACTTGTTGCAAGTTTCATCATCTATCGCCCAGGTTAAAATCACGGACATCATACTCTTGAAGCTCATGAGCCACATAGATATTACTTAATATTCATCGGAATAAATGTTAATCTATAACAACTAAAATTTAAATTACAATATTTTTTCAATGAGTATTATCACTTATGATTTTCATCAAAATTATCGTTAAGTTATAACAATTGAAATTTAATTATAACATTTATCAATGAATGATATCACTTATAATTCATCAAAATGAATGTCATTATAACAATTAAAAATTATAACCTCTACCAATGAATCTTTTCACTTAATATTCATCAAGATGAATTTTATCACTTAATGTTCATCAAGACGAATGTTATCATTTAATATTCATCTAAATGAATGTTAAGTTATAACAATGGAATTAGAGTGTCACTCAATATTCATTTAAATGATATTCATGAATGTAGGATTGTAAACGTTTTCTATAACTTATAATTTGATGACATGTATCATTTGACAATTTCAAGGTGTATTGATGTAGTATCATTTCTCTCATGTCAATTTATATATGCGCAATTAACAAAGGTTTAATTATGAAATATACATTTTTTAAAAAGAAAAATGACTTATGATTGTGATATACAAACAACATATATTGTAAATATAACGAAAAACTTGCTATTGGATCTAAGAGTTTAGTTCCATGAGACTGAATAATTCACCTTAAAAGCATTTTCAAAAGACTTGTAAGTTAACAATCACCTTAGAAGCATTTTCAAAAAAATAAAATAATAAAAGTTAACATTCCCTAGGAAGCATGTTAAAATTTAATAGCTCGTAACGGTATAAAATGCAGAGGTAACGAACGTAATAAGACTTATAAGTTAACAATCACCTTAAGAAAATTAAAAAAAACATTAATAAAAGATAACATTTAAAATAAATCTTGTGAAAATTTAGCACTCCCTCCGTTCCAAATTTATTGTCCAAAGACAAATAAACACGTAGTTTAAGAAACATAAATATTATATTTTACTTTTGTATACTATGACAGTTTTACCATTAGTTTTCACCGACCTTTTTATGATATGCATATAAAGTATGGAAACGTAAACTATAAATATGGGATGGAGGTAGTTGGTAGTAACGGTATAAAAGATACAGGAAAATCTAACATAGTAAGACTCAAAAACTTAACATTAACCCGAAATCGTTGTATAAAAAACATTTATAATCTAATTTTCACCGGAAAAAATACTAAAAATTAGTATCTACTTGCAGTATAAAATGCAAAGGAAAAACCAACATAATAAGGCATATAAGTTAACATTCTTTAGAAAGCATTGCAGAAAAAATAGTTATTATCTAACATTCGGTAGAAATCATGTTAAAAACTTATTAGCTAGTAACAGTATAAAACGTAAAGGAAACACCAAACATAATAATACTTATAAGTTAACATTCATCATTCATTAGAAAGCATGTTAACAAGGATGCAAGAAATATGAAGGAAAAGAACTTATATAAATTAACATTCAATTTAGTGCAAATGAATGTTATCACTTATTGTTAGTACATGTTTAGTGTCTGTCAGTTGGTCTAGCTCGTAGTTTGTAATTAGAAATAGTGTTTCTGACTCCTGCGACGTAGCGCACAACGTCGCAGGTGCGACGTCAGGTTTTGGGCCTGCGACGTAGCAGACGTCGCATGGGCTTGGGCATGCGACGTAGCGTGCTACGTCGCAGGTGCTAGTTTTGTATTTAAACGTTTTGTGTTTTCTGTTTTAGGGTCGACGAAACCCTAAACGCAATTTGTCGAAATTCTCTGTAATCTGATCGACTATAAGCAATAATATTACGTTCGTTTGATATTGATTACGTATTGATTGTTCGTGTGATTATTCGTGATCTAATTGTTATTTCCGCTAGCAATTAGAGTGACTCGGTTCGTTCTAGATCCAAAGTAAGGGACAAACAACTGGTATCAGAGCAGTGAGGCTCGTTTTTGGCGATTCGGATCGAGTTTGGGTTTTAAAAGGACGTGATATTCGTGAGTTTTCGTGTTTATTACGTTTGTTTTGTGTTTTTACAGGTTTTCGATCAGTATTATTGGGATTCTTGAAGGTTTCAGTCGTTCGACATTCGTGGTTTTGGTTTTAGGGTTAAAAATTCGTTTTTAGGGTTTTTGGCCGCTGCTCAGCGCGTTTTGCGACGTAGCATAGCGACGTAAGCTGCGACGTCGCGTGCGACGTAGTGTTTTTGAACTTTAATTAGTTCGTGCGACGTACCGTTGCGACGTACCTCTCTACGTCGCTATTTTGACTTTAATTAGTCTTTTGCGACGCTGCGTTGCGACGTAGCCTGATTCTGCGACGTACCTTTCAACGTCGCACTTTCTGATTCTTAATTGAATCCTTTGCTTTTTGCGACGTACCCATCTACGTCGCATATTCTTTGTGCGACGTACCCGTCTACGTCGCTAAGATCAGAAGTTTGATTTTTTCGTTTAAGTAATTAAAATGGCAGCTGATAAAGAGGATATTAGAGGACTTCGGGAGATGATTAAACAAAGCAATGACATAGGTTCAAGTAATAAACCTCCACTTTTTACTGCGGACATGGATTACGTGTACTGGAGAGACCGAGTTGAGTAATATATTGATTTCCATTGTCCAGAATTATGGGGACCATTACGTGAGCGTTATGTAGCTCCATTAGCTGATGGAGAATACCGGGGTATTCGTCCCGCAAAGCCCTATAAAGCCATGTCTCCCGAGGAGAAGAAAGATTTTGATACCGAAAGAAAATCTTTCTCAATGATTAAAATGTGTTTAACTAAGGATGTTCTATGGCTTTTCAGAACTCATGAAACAGCCTTTGATTTGTGGAAGGCTATAGAAACTCGTTGTGGAGGGAATGATAAGTACAAGGAAGCAAAGCTCGAACTCATTAAGAAACAGTACGATATCTTTGACATCCTTCCTGATGAAGACACGACTTCTTTATTTACTAGGTACTCACGGTTAGTTGGTGAGTTGTTTGAAGGGGGTTATACTTTTCCTTCAATTGAAGTAAATAAGAAGCTGCTGGATGTGTTGCCGAGTTCTTGGGATATTAAAGTTCAATTTTTAAAAGAAAATGAAGAACTTGCAAACATGTCTTTGGATGCGTTGATAGGGGATCTTCAAGCTCACGCGATGGAGATTAAGAAGAAAGAAACTAGGTCTGGTTCTGCTGTTCAGAATCCTAGTGTGTATGGTGTTAAGATCAACTCTGGAAAGACTTATGGATCAGGAGTTGCCTTTGTATCAAATACAAATGCTTCATCGACTTCTTCTTCTTCTGATGGTATTCATTCTGTTTTCATGACTGGACCTTCTTCAAATCAACAACAGGTTCAAGTCTCACCTGCTATTCAGGAGCAAGCTGCCATCTACACAGCTTTCTTAAGCTCTTACAAGGATTTGGTTACTCAACCGAATCTAACTTTGGAGTTGACTAAGGAGGACTATGCTCAGCTTGATGAAGACGATTTGGAGCAAATGGATTTAACTTGGAATGTGGCAATGATCACCCGCAGAATTCAAAAGTTCTTGCAGAGGACAGGGCGTAAAAGCTTGGAGGGTGATGGAAAGACTGGCTTCGGATTTGACAAGAGTAAGGTCCGTTGTTATAATTGTCAAAATTTGGGTCACTTCGCCAGGGAGTGCGAGAAACCCAAAATGCCAGCTTCGGGATTCACAACACCTTCTACTCCTCCAAAGGCGAAAGAAACGGAAGTTACTAAGAAAGGGATTGCTGATAATGCCCTAATTGCTTTTGAGCCTACAAGTCAAGATTGGACGCCTGTCTCCCAGCATTACCAACAGTGTCTGATGGCTCACATTGTGAATGAGGTACATGATGAACCGTTAAATTGTATTTCATGTATTAAGTTAACTGAATCTCTAAAGGCATATCAGACAGAGACCGCTGAGTTGAGGAAAAAGAATGAAAAACTAACCGACTCAAATAATTTTCTAAAAGCTAATGAGAAACTTTATGAAAAACATCTTGAGGCTCATCGGTTAGATACTCAAAAATATAAGTCTAAAGTCTTTAGTCAAGAAGATGCGATTAAAAGTTATCTGATTGAAATTGAACTTTTAAATAAAGAACTTACAGATTTAAAAGCTGAGTATGAAAATTATAAGAGTAAAATCTTAGGTTCAAATTCCTCAACGGTTGTCTTTAATGAAATTCTTAGCAAGCACGGTACTAAAGGGAAGAAGAATGAGGGATTGGGATACAACTCAGTTCCTCCTCCTACTACTCACTGTCCCCTGCCTGTTAAGGAAGGCTTTGAAGAGATTCCAGTTGACTGGTCCAAGCTTTACGGTTTAAAAGCTATAGATGCTAAAGAGACCAAACATAACAAACCGGCAAAGGAGAAAACCAAGCGGCCAGAGTACCCCTTGCCAAAGTTTGTTAAGTCAGTGCATGAATCTCCAGTTAGTGATAAGGAGAATGTTGAAGTAAAGAATGAATCTCCTGTTAGTGTTGAGGAGATAGTTGAGATTGAGGACATTACGGATCAGGAGTATCCGGAGGTTAAGAAGGTTGCATGTAAACCTGAAAAAGTGATTTCAAAGGTTGAACCTGAAATTAAGGTTCAACCAAATAAGGGAAAAGCTAAGGTTTTAAACTCGAAACAACAAACTTTACAGTCACCTGTAAAGATTTTGCAAAGAAAATTAGTAAATGAAAATGTTTCGTATGATAAACCATCAACTTCAACCTCTCAACCAAGACAAACATTTTCTAAGACGTGTACTAAATGTTCATGTTCTAGAAATGTTTCTCCACCTCCTGTGGTAATTCCTCAGCCTCAACCGTTTGTTGAGACTCGTTCTTGTTTCTACTGCAAGAAACAAGGACATTTAATCCGTGAATGTCCAAAGCTGTCAAATCAGCGATATGGGAGAGAGATGCCTAGGACATCTGTTTATAAAAACTCTTTTTCTAAATCTCCACCTAGGCGTTACTCAAACTCTCCCAAGCCTGTTTCGAAACCAAGTAATGTTGAGCAAAAACCTTTGCCAATTCAAAAGCCCAACATTACTTCAATTACCATTTCCGAATCTTCAAAAGTTTGGAAACGTAAAGAGTCTGATGTTGACTCTTCGGTTGTCAACAATAACACATCAGATAAAAATTCTAATTTGTTTAAAGATAAAATCCTATCTGAGGTGATTATTGTTGATGACCACGGTCGACTTAAGTCTGTAAAGGCTTGGGTCACCGTTTCTCACTAATCTCCTTTCGTTTGTGTGTTGCAGCAGTCAGAACGTGTTAAAGATAGTGAATGGTATTTGGACAGTGGCTGCTCGTGACATATGACAGGCGATGTATCCTTACTTGTGGATATTAAACCACATGCAGGAGGTTATGTTGCCTTTGCTGGAGATTCTGGGGGAACTATTTCTGGAAGAGGAACGTTAACTAACGGCAATGTTAGTTTCGAAAATGTGAACTACGTGGAACAGCTTACGCACAACTTGCTAAGTGTTTCACAGGTCTGTGATAAGGATTATACAACTGCGTTCACAAAGACAGAATGTGTGATATTGAAGCCTGGTTATGTCATTCCGGAAGAATGGGTGTTACTGAGAGCACCAAGAAAGGATGACACATACATTTTGAATATGAGAACTGTTGAGACATCGAACGAGTATACGTGTCTCTTGTCTAAGGCTTCACAAAAGGAATCACTGCTTTGGCACAGACGAATGGGACATATTCATTTCCGAAAAATGAATTTCTTGACCAAAAATGATCTAGTGCTAGGAGTTCCGAAACAGTCATTTGCTTTAACGGATGACTGTATCTCCTGCCAAAAAGGAAAGCTACGTAAGAAGTCCCATAAGTCTAAGCAGGTGAATTCCATAAATGCTCCATTGGAACTACTGCATATGGATCTTTTCGGTCCAGTTTCTACAAAGAGCATTGGTGGTCGGTCTTACTGCTTGGTAGTTACTGATGACTACTCAAGGTTTTCGTGGGTTTATTTTTTGACCACAAAAGGGGAAACTCCTGAGATTCTGGTGTATTTGTTGGATAAGTTGGCAAATCTGTGCAACTTGAAGGTGAAAAGGATACGAAGCGACAATGGAACTGAGTTCAAGAACTCAACTCTCGAATTGTTTTGTGCTACAAGAGGTATTGAGCATCAATTTAGTGCTCCGAGGACTCCACAACAGAATGGAGTTGCAGAAAGGAAGAACAGGACAATAATCGAGACAGCTCGGACTATGTTAGCTGACTCCAAGTTACCAATCATATTCTGGGCTGAGGCAGTTAATACTGCCTGTTATGTTCTCAACAGAGTACTCACGGTTAAGAAAAGGAACAAAACGTGTTATGAACTTTTTAATAACCGTAAGCCAAATCTACAGTTCCTAGAACCATTTGGGTGTCCATGCCTGATCATGATTACAAAAGATAAGGTCTCTAAGTTTGGTGATAAGGCTGTTGAAGGGATTTTTCTTGGATATTCAGTCAACTCTCCGAACAAAAGAGTCTTTAACAAATCATCGAATCAGATTGAGGAGCATTTTGAAGTGAAATGTTTAAGGTATACGGAACCTCCTCAAGGAACGGGTCCGGATTGGTTTTTCAACTATGGAAACCTCTTCAATTCTTTCAATATTCCGGAAGAAGATGAAACGGAAGAACTGGTTTCTATACTTCATGAGCTTGATCTTAATCAAGATACACCTGTTACTAATAAACCATCCGACCCATCTCCCAATGCAACACCCGCACCTCCACCAACTAATCCTACACCTCCACAACCTACACCTCCACCCACACAACCACAAACAACTACCAAATCACCACCATCAACACCATCTCCTACTCCATCATCTTCAGCTGCTCCTTCTAAAACAGTTTATACCTACACAAAGGAGCTTCCATATGATCCGAATATGCCTCCTTTAGAGGAACCTCAAGAAGAAGATGAAATGGAGGAAACAATGGCCTACTCTCACTTATTTTCTACTGAAGATGAAGAACAAGAAGAAGAGATAGCCATTCCTGAGTCTGCTGCTACTCCCGAAACTGAGGGAGATTTGAACAATCTGGGTGTGAATCTTGTGCCAGGTGCCATACCAGAAACTCGTATACATAAGGATCACCCCATTGATAATATCATTGGTGATCCTCATGCATCTGTTCAAACACGACAGCAAGCAAAGCAGACTTCAGCTCAGCAACTTTTGGGACTTATTGCACATATCGATTCATGTCATTTGTCTCAAATTGAACCTAAAAAGGTTGATCAAGCCTTAAAGGATCCATCTTGGGTCGAGGCTATGCAGGAGGAACTACAGCAAATAAACAAGATGAATGTTTGGGAAATTGTTCCTCTACCCAAGGGTGCTCACTTGACGGGTACTCGTTGGGTTTTCCGTAACAAAATGGATGATCGTGGGGCTGTTATTCGAAACAAAGCCCGTCTGGTAGTTCAAGGATATAGTCAATTAGAGGGTATTGACTATGATGAAGTTTTCGCTCCTGTTGCTCGTTTGGAATCGATTCGGATTTTTCTAGCTTATGCTTCTTTTAAAGGATTCCGCGTGTATCAACTTGATGTGAAGTGTGCCTTTCTTTATGGAGATGTCGACGCAGTGATTTATGTGTGTCAACCTCCAGGTTTTGAAGACCCAAAGCATCCTAATCATGTTTGCAAACTGAAGAAAGCTTTGTATGGTCTTCATCAATCTCCTCGACTTTGGTATGAGCGACTTGCCAAGTATTTGCTGAAGAATGGTTTTGACAGAGGACAGATTGATAGCATGCTTTTCATAAAAAGGGAAGGAGCGGATTTGTTACTTGTGCAGGTCTATGTGGACGACATTATTTTTGGATCAACTAATGATCAGTTGTGCAAAGATTTTGAAGGACTGATGAAATCTGAGTTTGAAATGAGTGCTATGGGGGAACTTACGTTCTTTCTGGGGCTACAGGTTGAGCAATCTGACAATGGCATTTATATCCACCAGTCAAAATATGTCACTGACATGTTAAAGCGATATGAATTGCTCAACTGTAAACACTACGGCACTCCAATTGAAGCAAGACACAATCTTGGACCTAATGAGGACGATGAAGATTGCAAGGAGAAAGACTATCGCTCAATGATAGGCTCTCTCATGTACCTGACTGCCTCAAGACCAGATATAGTGTTTGCTGTTTCTCTTTGCTCACATTTTCAAGCAAATCCGAAGGTGTCTCATATGAAGGCAGTAAAACGCATTTTTGGATATCTCGCTTTTAGGCCATCTCTGGGTCTATGGTATTCAAACGAGAAAAACTTCGAGTTAACTGCCTATTCGGATTCGGATCTTGGTGGCTGCAAGATAGATATGAAGTCAACTACTGGAGGATGTCAGTTCCTTGGATCGCGCTTAGTTTCTTGGCAGTGCAAAAAGCAGACTGCGGTTGCTATTTCCACAGCTGAAGCCGAGTATGTTGCTGCTGCAAGTTGCTGTTCTCAAGTTCTCTGGATTCAGCATCAGCTGCGTGATTACGGGTTCAATCTCTCTATGACTCCTATTTATATAGATAATACAGCTGCTATATCTATAACTCACAATCCCGTACAGCACTCTAAGACCAAACATATTGAACTTAGGTTCCACTTTATACGGGATTGCTTTGAGAAACACCTTATAGATGTCGTACATATAGAGACCCTTAAGCAGTGTGCGGACCTTTTCACAAAAGCCTTTTTACGATCACGTTTTATTGAACTGGTCAATCTGATAGGTTTAAGGTTCTTTCAGTCAAAGAAATGATTAGTGACTTGGATTTTTTAAGTTTTTAAATTCAGTTAAAAAAAAAAAAAAAAAAAAAAAATAAATAAATAAAAATAAATTCGCAACAGCCACTCTTTATGCTCTTTAGTATTAAAGAAAACGCAAGGTTGCTACATTTTTAAAATAGACGTTGAAGTTGTGTCTGTAAACAACTTGGGATATGATAGTACATCGGGTGACATGCACAAAATGGAATTTTAAGGTTTATCTTGGATGTGTCAGTAGGTTTATCTGACACACTTAAAACAGTTTTTATCTAAATTATGTTCATCATACGATGTATTGGTAGGCATGCTACACACCGGTTTGTGAGTGCGTAAGAAGTAATGATAAAACTTGTCTATTACTTTGTGAAAAATGTTATCTGATGTATGACATAAGTCTTAATTGATAAATGGAAGTACTATCATACACTGTCATAATTATGTAAATGTAAAATGGGCATATAGTAATAAAATGATTATTCGCCTAACTAATGGTGACTATTGTTGTACTCACGTACAGACCTGAATCCATTAGTTATGCAAATAGTCTCAAACTTGTTATGTTCATACTAAGGGACCCTCTGTTGTACTAAGTACAGATCTGGGGCCACTAGTATCTTCATAATCAGTTTGATGTATGCCTACATATAAATATCAAGTGTATATTACGAGAAAACCGAGATAAACTTGGTCTTGTAATCTCTACCGATACAGTGTTTGTTTTACTAAAGTTTATCAGTATCTCATATAATAGGTTTCACAAAATTAATATTCATTCTAACAATAAAGGTTAGCTCACAAATACGGATGTAACATGTTTAGGTGGACAAACAATACCAATAATTGTCTTGAAATAATTTTTATAAAAGGTGTTTTAAATGTGCCACGTAAATTTAAAGTGGACAAATATACTGATGATCGAAATAACACTTACTATTCCTAATAAATGCATGTTATTCCGATATGATCCCTAATCAGACAACGCAACTCCGTCACCAAAAATAGAGTGTTAGTAATTTTTATTTTTTAGTAAAATTTAAGAAAATACCAAAAAGAATTTTTAGTTTTATGTTTTATTTTTATTCTAATTTATTTTTCCCGAGTCACGAGTTATTTGATTTTATTTGCTAAAATAACGAGTAAACGGTTTAAAAATTCAAATTTGGATCATAACTGTTTTATGCGACGTCCGGCTCTACGTCGCCTGCGACGTCCCAGCCTACGTCGCACATAGGGTTAGACTTTAAATAGTATCCACTGCGACGTAACTCGTCACACTATTCACTATTCACGTGCGACGTAGCCTGCGACGTACGAGAGGCGATTTGCGACGTAGCATTTTTACGAGCATATTTGTGATTTGTTGCTGTTTTCTTTCCAATCTATTCACGTAGTTTTGATCTACTCGTTATTCCGCACACTTAGGTACCGATTTTACCCATTTTCACCGTGTATATTGTGTTTAATTGCTATGTATATATTACGGGTTAAAGGGGTTTCGGTTTTGGGATAAATTTGATGGTATATCGTGTAAATCACTGGTTGTAAATTATGTTTTCGTGATCACCATCGTTAGCCGCACGTTGTAGTGCCTTTGATTTTGAAAACCCCTAAATTCGAGGGTTAGGGTTTCTGGGTTGGGGATGAATGTTCGTCAGTGCGACGTACGATGCGACGTAGTGGCCTACGTCGCTTTTATTATTTATTGTTCATTTCCTACGTCGCCCATCCCTACGTCGCTTTTTCTGCGACGTCCGATGCGACGTACCACGCTACGTCGCTCTTTTAATTAAAGTGATTAAATTCACAATAAATTGCAAAATGCGACGTCCCCCTTGACGTCGCTCGAATTTTATGCGACGTCAGGCCTTACGTCGCTTTTCAATTTATTTTGAATTTTAGCGACGTACAGTTCTACGTCGCTCTGTGTTCATGCGACGTACGTTGCTACGTCGCTAGTTCCAGGGAA
This sequence comes from Helichrysum umbraculigerum, assembly GCA_949592205.1. Classification (NCBI taxonomy): domain Eukaryota; kingdom Viridiplantae; phylum Streptophyta; class Magnoliopsida; order Asterales; family Asteraceae; genus Helichrysum; species Helichrysum umbraculigerum. The sequence goes on along the minus strand of CATIUR010000003.1, from coordinate 173,911,342 downwards.
TTTGAAAGGTTTTGTTTAAAAAAAAAAATATAACATTTTTCTAACCTTTTTCGAGTTGCAATCTGTTTATGTTTGTGCAGATATGGCCTTGATTTTTGAAGCTCGTCACAATACGGCTGCTTTCCTTACTGACACTTCTGACAAAGCTGCACCGTATCGTCAGATGATCGCGTTTTTGAGACGCTCAAGGGTATTTCACGCCATTTCTGATAACACTATGGCGTTTGGGAATCTGATCAACCCTTTTTGGAGAAACGCAACTGTCGTTACTGAAAACGACGTTACACGATTGGTCTCTACTGTTCTGGGTACGGAGATTACTATTACAGAACAAAGCATTCGGGAACTTTTACAGCTGAATGATCAACCGGATATGCCTGTCAGTTTTGATAATATTTTTGTTACCGGAGCTATGCAACGGTTAGGATATCCCGGGATTCCCTCTGATCAATATCGAAAAGCGAATCTCACACGCGTCTGGAGATATTTGATGCACGTGATCATTGTGTGCTTGGGGAATAGGAAAGGTGGAACGGATGGAATGAGCCGCAGTCTGGCTTCTGCTATGTTAGCGTTGGTTTACAACAAGCCGTTCAACTTCTCGGGATTTATCTTCAGGGCTATGGTTGATAATGCGAATGCTGGGGATCAGAAATGGATTTTATATCCAAGATTTGTACAGTTGCACATCAATCGTCATCATCCGGAGCTTCAGGCACAGGGTGATATCGATCATCCGCTAAAGATTTCGCCGATGATGAGTCGGATTTTTACTATCTGTGCAGGGTTTGAGAAAGGGGTCGAGGCACCAAGGGATGTTCCTTTATTCGGTGCTATTATTGATGAAAATTATGTTCCGCCCCCAGATCCTCAGTATATGGATGTTCCAGCACCTCAGCAACCGCAGCAACCGTTTGTGAACATTCCAGTTCAAGCTGCGGGGGAGAACATACCTGCTCAAGCTGCGGGGGAGAACGTGGATGCTCTTTTGGAGAACATTGAGCAGTTCGGGCATGTGGATTCGGACAATCCAGCATCGCATGATACGGTTGAGAATTCCGATTCTGAAGATACTGCGAATGTAGGACCTCAGGATGGGGGTCCGACGCCTGAGCATTCTGATGGTACTGTTCCGCATCCCTCTGAGATGGAACGTATCAGGCTTTCCGATTCATTCCAATATCTGAGGATTAAGCGTCGAATCAGACAAGGACGCAAGTATGTACCTCCAAGGGATACTGGAAAACGTACACGCGACGGTGATGATCCTGCTGATGAGACTTATCGACCGCCTCGTCGTGTTCGTCGCTCTTCGTCAACACGAGCTCCAGTCAATCCACAGCAACAGGATGTTTTTGAGATTCAACCGACTCCAGCTTTCATGCAAAAGATCATGGAAGATATGCAGCAGATGAAGCAAAAGCTGGAGGCTCAAGATGAGAAGATTGCTGAACAAGCTGCTTTGATCGAGGTTCAATCTAAAGAGCTTGAGGAAACGAAGAATAGGGTTAACGTTTTGGAAGGCAGGTTACTTGCCTCGGGGGAGTCTGGGTCTGGGATACCCACTTTAGAGTCAAGTGAACCTGCGTCTGTAAATCCCAACCCTGTAATTGAAAATATTAATGAAAATATTTCTCTTTTGGATTATTTCTCTGTTGATGATATTCCAGGTCAACCAAGACCGCTGGCAGTTGATTACTCATTCGCTGACTTATCATTTATTCAGAGGATGGCCAGTGGAGTTGGCTCTGAGGAAGAAACAGAAAATGTTTTTGAGATGAACGAGGATGTCTCGATTGAAGAAGAACAGTTGGATGCAGATGAAACATATGATGATGCACAATCTGGGGAAGCTTATGATGATGCACCAATTATTGAATCTGATTCAAGTGAAGACGAGAGTTCTGATAAAGCGCAACATGGAGAATCTAGTTCTGCTGCAACTCCAGCTTCAGAGACACAGGCACCGGACTCAGCAGCAAAGAAGTTATCTGCTGAAGAAAAGAGAGAGAGAAACAAGAAATGGTGGCCTAAGGGACGAAATCCAGTTCCTATTCCAGTGAAATGTCAAGTGTACCGGGTTAGTCGGAATTATACCGGTGTTATTAAAAGCTGGAAGTGTCAAAGGAATCTGTTTATGATAAAGAGAGAAGATGGAGTTCAGTATTTTAGAATGCGCTTTGATAGATTGAGCACGTTGCCAAAAGGAGAGATTAATCGATTAGCTCAGCTTAAACTGATTAATCCTTTCGAGAATGATTATGCTGAGTTCATTCAAAGATGTCTACGTCGGGAAGTATTATCGAAGACTTATTCGAAATTGAAGCCGACGTTGGGAACTCGGTATACATGGAAGAAAAAGATTGATCCAGTCACCAGGAAGCCTTTGGTTAAAGTTCACTATTCGCCGGCTAAATGTTTGACTGAGATACCTCTGGAATCAGTTCCTTATTATTTTCTGAGAAGACTTGTGAAATGGGAACTTGATCCACAGACTGGCGAAGCGGTTATTACTTTCGTTCCAGATTCTGAACCGTGGCCAGAAGTTGGAGGTATATGGAATCTGAGGCAAGCAACGTTTAGGCTGTATGATCCGATGAGTTTGATTAATTTTCATGAAAAAGATTTAAGAAAACTCTATGATAATCGGATTCGGGTTGGTCAGAAGAATGAATTCAACAGACGTTTAGCACAACAGTTTTACAATGTTGTTACTGTTTGTGTAGCTAATGGAATTCATGCCGACGGCCAGTTTCCTGCGGGCTGGGTTTAAAGAAGATTTTTGAAGACCAAGCTGAAGACACGGGGGAGTTTGTTAGTACATGTTTAGTGTCTGTCAGTTGGTCTAGCTCGTAGTTTGTAATTAGAAATAGTGTTTCTGACTCCTGCGACGTAGCGCACAACGTCGCAGGTGCGACGTCAGGTTTTGGGCCTGCGACGTAGCAGACGTCGCATGGGCTTGGGCCTGCGACGTAGCGTGCTACGTCGCAGGTGCTAGTTTTGTATTTAAACGTTTTGTGTTTTCTGTTTTAGGGTCGACGAAACCCTAAACGCAATTTGTCGAAATTCTCTGTAATCTGATCGACTATAAGCAATAATATTACGTTCGTTTGATATTGATTACGTATTGATTGTTCGTGTGATTATTCGTGATCTAATTGTTATTTCCGCTAGCAATTAGAGTGACTCGGTTCGTTCTAGATCCAAAGTAAGGGACAAACACTTATATATATATTTTTAATGTATGTTATCACTTAATAATTATCCAAATGAATGTTATCACTTATATTCATTAAAATTAAAATATAACATTTATTAATGAATGTTATCACTTACTATTCATCTGAATGAATGTTATCACTAAAATTCATCAAAATGAATGTTAATAAATGTTAAGTAATAGCAACTTAAATTAAATTATAACAGTAATTAATGAATGTTATCACATAATAGTAATACTAAATGAATGTTATCACTTTATTCATCAAAATAAATATTAAATTACAAGATTCATTAATGCGTATAAAGTTGTAACACTTTCAAGATTCATGAACGTTATGACTATATTCATCCAAATGAATGTTAAGTTATAATAACTCAAATTAAAATTATAACATCAATCAACCATCTTGAGAGTTGGACTTCCTACACTCTTCAGTCTTCATGGTCATGGCTGAGAACCAGTACGGAAGCATTGCACCAACAATTAAACCATTAATAACATTCGGTATCAACACATCTACGGTTGTAAATTTAGCCCGAGTCTCAAATGTTACACACGGAGCGGGGATACAATAGCAACAAACCCAACAAATCCTGAAAATAAAAGTACAACAGATTCCAATAGAGCATAAAAATTTTTACATTTACATATGAGATTTGATTAGGATTATATTTTACTTTTAACGGGTACCATGGGTGAAACAAAAAGGTGCCTGAAAAGAAATAGGTAAACAAGGTCTGAAGTTGAATGCATAACCTAACGAGACCTGCAGTCTATACTTAAAAAGCCGTTTTTGAATCATTACTTTGCACGCTAGACCTGACCATCCAGCTGATAAACGCCAAAATGTACTAATTTATAGTACTAATTTACCCCTTGTTTGATAGGTTTCTAATGCATTTTGTATGAATAAGATACTTATTTCGTTCATATTTGTATTTAGGAGTTAATTCAAAGCTTGGATCGAAAAGGAACAGAAAACGAGCTAAATCGTGAAGAAAATAAGCTAAAAGAGTGAAGATATGAAAGATTGAATTGGATCGAAGTGTAAATAAAGCTCGAATCGGAAAAAAGAATGAAAGATGAGCTGAAAATGGAAGAAAAGTGTAAATGGTGAATTTTCTGCGCGCTGTTAGTATTTTGGCCATAACTTCTTCATACGAACTCCGATTGGGGTGATTCAACTTGGAGAATTTAGCTAACACAGAGGGCTACAACTTTCGTTTTTACCATTTTTTGTGAAAATGCATCCATACGCCGTATGGATGTCCATACGGCGTATGGATTGAAAACTGGGCTGAAACTTGTTATCGCGGGCTGGATTTCTGGGCTTTTACATCCATACGCCGTATGGATATCCATACGCCGTATGGATGACTTTTTCAGTCATTTAAGTCCAATTTTAGGGTTTTCAAGCTATAATTTCACACCACAAACCCTAAGACGACCAGAAGCGACCAGAGGGGGTTTTTCCCCATTTCGGGAGCATTTTGAAGGTAGAAAGCAAGAAGATTTGAAGCCCTTTCGATTGTTCAATCATTCTTTCGATTTCTCGGTTCGAATACTTTAATCCTTTTCATTTGATTATGATTTCGGTTATGTTTTCGTTTCTGATTTTCTGGAACATTATGAGTAGCTAAATCTTTATTGTATTTGCTTGGATGATGATACTTAGATGATGATTTGATTATTGAATTGCGGATTATATCTGATTTTATAAATGTTTATGTGTTTATTTGATGATCCTTGGTTATTTATTGATTATTAGTGATTACCTAACGTGATTTTATGATTAATTGAGATTGAGTTCCTTTTGATTATAGAATTATTGATAATTGTTGATTTTGATTGGCGATTATTGCTGAATATATTGAGTTTGACAGGTTAGGGTTAATAATTGGTAATAATCATTAATGAATAAGATAACTATTATTAGTTATAAACTTTGTTGATTCAAGTTATAAGAATAAATCACATAAACGGTGTAGGTTTAATTCTGAACATAATTTGGTGGGCAACGTTAAATTGAACTGTTAGCATGTTGAAAACAACTTTATGTCTTTCTTAATTGGGTTTAATCAACTTATCTTGTAAGGAGGGTTGGTACAACTGTCATATCACAATAAAATCCGTATGTTAGCAATTCAATAAAGTGATAATCGGATTCTAAGGAAAGTAGTCCAAGTTTTTGGCGCCGCTGCCGGGGAGCGGTTTGATTCAATTTGATAAATTGGAATTTGTTTTCTGTAAATTATTAGTTTTTAATTTAATTTTGTTAACCTGTCTATTTGTATTATTTTATGTTTAGGGATTAATTGTTTAGTTGTTTTGTATTTAAGAGTCTTGTTCTACCATTCGAATTTGGAGGACGATTTTAGAGAATATTTATGATCTCTCTTTGAACCACACATCGATCAATCAGAACCAGATTTAGTAATGGCAGACGATATCGCCAACATGACTCTTGAGGAATATTTGAGCAGAAGGCGTAGCGACCTTGGCCCAGGAGTAGTGAGGCCTGCGATTGCAGAAAATGTTGAGTTCGAGATAAAGGGACAATTCTTAAAGGAGCTTAGGGAAAACCAGTTTCGAGGAGAGGAGAATGAAGATGCTAACGAGCACGTGGGGAGAATCGTGGAGATCGCCGATATGTTCAGCATCCCTAACATTACATGCGATCAAGTCATGCTCCGAGTGTTCCCAATAACACTCAAGGGAGTCGCGAAAAGATGGATTACTAATGAACCAGCTGGATCCATCACCACGTGGGAAGATCTCCGCACAAAGTTTCTCAAGATGTACTGCCCTCCATACAAAATGTCGAAGATGATCAACGAGATTCGAAACTTCAAGCAAGACATTGATGCGTCGCTACACCAAGCGTGGGAAAGGTATTAGGACTTGATGCATAAATGTCCTCAGCACGACCTAAACGACCAGCAAATTATAATGGTATTCTACAGGGGAGTGGATCGTGCTACAAGACAACAATTAGATGCTCAAGGACCTATCCCGAAGAAGATTCCTAGGGATGCCTTTGCAGCTATTCGCGACCAAGCAAAGCATTCTCGGTTATGGGATGATGATACCTCTAGGAGAAAGAGGTCAATTAGCAATGATGATGGACTCGCCGCCATAACTGCCAAGCTGGACAGCATGGGAAGAGACATAAAAAAGGTGACCGAGATTGTCCATGCAATCCAAGTAGGGTGTGACAACTGTGGAGGAACGCATTTAGTCAAGGATTGTCCTAAAATGAATTCTGGAGAAGTGAGAGAGGAAGTTAAATGTGTGGAAACTCACGGAACCTACTGCCAAGGCAATGGGGAATTTTTCCTAAGACCATACCAGGAAGGAGGTCGCCAGTTCCGCCAGACTCAGCCAGGACTTTTCACTAAGGAACAACCCTCAGCAACCTCCCCCGAGAAGAAATCCAATTTTGAAGAAATGATGGGGAGGTTTTTGACTGCTAACGAGAATTTTATTGTTAAGTCTGGACAGCGGATGGACACCATTGAAGCATTAGTTCGGAATCAAGGAGCGGCGATCAAGCAAATTGAGGGAACCATTTTCGGCATAGCTAAAGTTCTCCAAGAGAGACCCCCGGGAACTTTACCAGGATGCACCGAAACCAACCCACGAGATCATGCAAAGGTAGTGACTACCAGAAGTGGAAAGGTTCATGAAAACCTTAAGTTTCAAAAGAATCATGTGTCGAAGCTTTTGCCTGAAAAGGAGAAGGAAGCTGAGGTTGCCAAAAATTCAAGGGTGGACACAAAAGCTGATCATCTTGCTAAGGATAAACAATATGCGAAGGATCATGCACCACCCCCACCTTACCCAGCAGCTTTGAAGAGAGGAAAATATGAAGCTCATTATCATCAATTTCTAGAGAATCTGAAGCAGCTTCATATCAATATTCCGTTTGTGGAAGCCATTGCCCAAATGCCTAAGTATGTGAAATACTTGAAGGAGCTCTTGACTAATAAAAGCAAGTTGGCAGAAGCAACCACAGTAATGATCAATGAGCGATGCTCAGCCGTGATGCAAAACAAGTTTCCACCAAAAAGGAAGGATCCATGGAGTATCACTATACCCTGTCTAATTGGTAATTTGAACATTGCGAATGCACTAGCGGATCTTGGGGCTAGCATATCTATTATGCCTTATACTATGTACGCTAGACTTGGGCTAAGAGAACCTAAATACATCCAAATGTGCATCGAGTTGGCTGATCACTCTGTTCAATACCCCATAGGGATGGTTGAGAACGTTTTAGTCAAGGTTGATAAGTTTGTGTTTCCATGTGACTTTGTGATTCTTGACATGGCAGAGGATCCTAAGTTGCCTATTATTCTAGGTAGACCCTTCCTCGCCACTTCCAGAGCGTTGATCGATGTTTTTGATAGGAAAATAACCATGAGATTGGGGGATGAGAAGGTTGTATTCAATGTGAATGAATCTATGCAATATCCAGAATCAGTGGATGAGACTTGTTACTTTGCTAGCATGAGAGAATCATCTGAGGATGACGAGAGTTTGCAAAGTTTGAAGGATGACATAGATTTAGACCCAATGATTCTTGAAGGATGGACGGGAAGCCTCGAGGAAATCCGTGACATCGAAGAATTTGATAAATCGCTCGAGGAGATAGAGTGTTGGTACATCAATGTGTGTCTGTCAGTTGGTCTCAGTCTGTAATCGTGTCGGAATTGTAATTACGTATTGAATAGTTTTAGTTCTAATTTAATTACAATTTTTGTATGTCATGCGACACAAGCAATGTGTCGCAGAAGGATTCTATGCGACACAAGCATTGTGTCGCAGAAGCAATCTATGCGACACAAGGACTGTGTCGCATGAACATTCTATGCGACACAAAGCTTGTGTCGCATACAGTTTGGTCCAGACTATAAATAGAAGCTCGCCAGTTTCTGTTTGGTAAGCCTCAACACAAAACACACACATAACACCTCCAAACTCAGAGAAAAAAAATACTAGTTTGTGTTATTTTGATTATAGTGTGTTTGTCAAAGTGTATGTATTGTTACCATCTCTTTATATACAAAGTTATACACTTGTGTTTTGGTCATTGGTTGTGTTAATCTAGCATATATTTGTGTGTTTGATTTCCGCTTTGAATACGCAAGTAAAACTACTCGATTTGGTCCGTAAATGGAACCTACAATTGGTATCAGAGCCGCATACTCTTGAGTTGCGGTTTCGAGTTAGTTTGGTGCTAGATTTTGGTCCAAAAACATTATTTTCATAATTTATGTTTTTAAATGTTCTTGGTGTTCTTGATGTTCTTGGTTCAAAAAGGGTTGTTTTGATCATATTTGGTTGTTAATCTTCAAAGATTTTTGTTGTTGATTTGTTTGGTGAAAAGTTAGTAATCATTTTGCTTAAAAGTTTGAAAAACCAGTCTGATGAAGCATGGTGTAGTTGGTTTGTAATGATTTGTTTTGAAAATTGAAACTTTTTGTAGGATCAAAAACTGTCTGCACGTGCACTTTTGCGACACAAGGCTTGTGTCGTATCACTGTTCATACGACACACCAATACGACATTAACTTGTCTGCGACATATCGTGCGACATAACGTGCGACATCGTATACGACATAATCCTACGACACAATTATTTTGACCTTGACTGGTCTGCGACACACTTTGCGACATAACATACGACATAACAGTTGTGTCGCATTTTTGTCTTCTGTCTGATTAACTTCAGCGACACAACACCTGTGTCGTATTGCTTCTCTGCGACATAACCACTGTGTCGTATTGATACTTTGCGACATAACACTGTGTCGCATAATTCCAGACTTAGACAAAAATCAGTTTGTTTGTTGTGTATTTTCTGATTTGTTTTGCAGATTTTCATCATGTCTCTTCAAAGCGTTGATGCAGTTTTACAACATAATGCTACGATTGGTAGTGCAAATAAACCTCCTTATTTTGCACCGAGTTTGCCATTTCGAGCATGGAAACAACGGTTCATATCGTTTGTTTTATTCACCGATCCTGATATGGAGTTGGCCCTTCTTGAACGATATTTTCCTCCTGTTGCCCTTGGAGAACACATGGGTGTTCCTCCACCCAAACCCATTCGCTCATACACTCCCGAAGAACGTAAAGCATGGGAAATTGAGCGGAAGACTCATTCTGCTATTACTATGTCGCTTCCAACAGACGTTTTGGATATGTTTCCACAAACTATTGCTTATGATCTTTGGACTGCAATTGAAAAGAGATTTTGTGGCAACACTGAGTACATCGAAAGCAAATTGGAATTAGTCAAAACTCAGTTTGATTATTTCTATATCCAGAAGAATGAAACTGTCAGAGACATGCTTTGCAGATTTACCCGCACAGTAAATGAACTGCAAGCTGGCGGATATAATCTCAAAAATTCTGAGATTAACAAAAAGGCTTTAGCTGCTCTGCCATCAAGTTGGGAAACACGAGTTTTGTTATTAGAAAGCGATCCAAAAACAAAGCAATTGTCTCTGGATGATCTTATTGGAAAACTTGAAGCTGGGGCATTGGATATTGAAAAGAAGGAAACAAGATCTACTGCTCGTGCATCAGAATCAAGTCATGGTGGAACAGCTTTCATCTCAGCTGAGACAAATTCTCAGAGATTCTCTTCTTACAGTAATCCTACTGTAGGAACATTTTCAGCCCTACCAGCTTATAATGCTTCTTCAAGCAGTACATGTTCATCACCATCTGTTCCTACTTCTGCAACCACTGATGAACATGCAGCCATGTTTACTGCTTTCTTGTCATCATATGAAGACTTTCTTTCTAAAAGAGTCAGTACATTGGAACTGACTGATGAAGACTTCAATCAGGTTGATCCCGATGAGTTAGAAAGGATCGACATTAGATGGAATATGGCTATGCTCACTCGTAGAGCCAAAAACTATCTAAGACGAACTGGAAAGAGATCTCTTGAAGATGCAGCTGACCGAACACCAACGGGATTCGATAAAAGCAAAATCAAGTGTTATAAGTGTCAGAATCTTGGACACTTTGCCCGTGAATGTGAGAAAGGACGACAACCTGCTTCGGGTTTCACTAAACCATCTGTTGTTCCAAAATGGATTGAGCATACTACTGCTAAGGCTGCATTGTTGATTGAGGATGGAGATGCTTATGATTTTTCTGCTCATGAAACTCAAGAGCAATGTTTCATGGCTATCAACAATGAGGTACCATTTGCTAAATTTACTTGTGATTCATGTATTAGTTTAACTGGTAAAGTAAATGGGCTTATGGAATATAATGACAACTTGAAGTCAGATATCTTGAATTTGATGGAAGCAAACAAAGTTTTAAAAAATAATGAGAAACACTTTGAAAGTAACATTAATCAACTTATTGAAGATAAAAAGGAGCTGAAAGCTCTAATTTTCAGTAATCAAGATGAAATTGACAGTTACTTAAAAATGATTGCTCATTTGAAAAAGGAATTGGCTGACTCTCAAGCCAAAGCTGTTGATTTGCAACGAAAACTCAAGAATATTAACACTTCAGCCTTGGTCTTTACTGATATCCTGCAGACGGGTAGAACTAGTTCTAAAGATAAGTCCGGTTATGGTTATCATAATCAACCGCCTCCGTCTTTAGATGTGAATTTGTGTAGACCGTCTAAGGATGAAATTAAAGATTTTGTGCCTACTGCTTTAGTAGATGCAAAGCCCATTGAAATATCAGTTAATGAGCCTGTTGTTAAGAATGTAGCTATGCCTGTATGTAAACCTGTTAGTTTGAATCCGTTTAAGTTGCCTGAATTCTATAAAGCCAACATAGAAGTTAACCATGATAAGAAGAAACCTAAGACAATTAAGGCTGAACCCGTGAAGCCTTTTGAACCTGTTAGGTTTACCCCCTCAGGAACCGTCAAGTTTACCCCCTTTGGTAGTTTTTCGCCTGCTCCCTTAAAAACTATTGAAGAAAAGGTCGAGGTTGAGGATGTTCCCTGTAAGTTTATGCCTCAATGTGAAAAGAAAAACATTAAGCCTGAACATCACATTCTCACTACTGAATCAGATGATGAAACTTTTCCAATGAATACTAAGGTTAAGGCTGAACATAAAAGGAAAGATTTACAGAATACTAATGACAAATCAATTAAGAATTCTGTTAAACCTTCTGTTTCACATTCTGGTGCATCCACTTCAACATGCTCACATAAGTTACCTGTCTCACCTCAATCTTTAGGCAGTAACGACCGCACCTTTAGGGAATTGAAAAACGATCATGTTTCTACTGTAAGAAACAAGGTCACTTGATTAGTCAATGCCCGTTGCTTTTGAGAAAGAAGTTTTCAAAAGGTGTTCCCAGAAATTCTGTTTACAAAAATTCATATGTTAAATCTTTTTCAAAGAAGGGTTCACTCTCTCATACTTCTATCCCAAAGGTTAATGCTGCTAGGCCTAGTAAACCTCCGGTTAAATAGCCTGACAATGTTAACAAGAAACCCACTATTGTTCCTGTGAAAATTTGGAGACCAAAAGAGTCGTTAAATGACTCATCATCAAGTAATACTGCATCAGGAATTGCACCTGATTTATTGAAAAACAAAGTTTTAACTGATGTAGTTATTATTGATGAGGTCTCTGGAGTACCCAAGTCTGTAAAGGCCTGGGTCTCCATTTCTAACTAACTTTCTCTCTATGTTGTGCTGTAGCAGTCAGATCATATACAAAGAAGTAAATGGTATGTGGATAGTGGCTGCTCACGGCACATGACTGGTGACATGTCCCTTCTGTCTGATGTGAAACCATATCGAGGAGGACATGTTGCTTTTGCGGGAGATACAGGTGGTAATATCACGGGTCAGGGTACTCTTTCTAATGGGCAAGTGAGTTTTGATAAAGTGAACTATGTCGAGGAACTGCAACACAATCTGATCAGTGTTTCTCAAGTCTGCGACAAGAAGTTCACTACCGCATTTACAGATGTTGAATGTTTAATTTTGAAACCGGGATTTGTTATTCCCGAGGAATGGGTGTTACTGAGAGCACCCCGTGTACGCAACTCGTACATTTTGGATATGCAAACTGTGATTACCAAGGAGCATACCTGTTTGCTATCAAAAGCATCTTCTAAAGATTCACTGCTTTGGCACAGACGAATGGGACATATTCATTTTCGCAGAATGAATTATCTTGTTAATAATGATCTTGTGTTAGGTGTGCCTAAAAAGTCATTCGTAACAGATGATGAATGCGTTTCCTGTCTCAAAGGGAAACAACACAAGAAGTTCCATAAGTCTAAGCAGGTGAACTCTATTGAATCTCCATTGGAGTTGCTTCACATGGATCTGTTCGGTCCTGTGAATAAGAAAAGTATTGGAGGAAAATCATACTGTCTGGTTGTCACTGATGATTACTCAAGGTTTTCTTGGGTATATTTCTTGGCTGGAAAGGATGAAACCGCTGATACTTTAACTTACTTGTTCGACAGACTGGAAAATCTGTGTAATCTGAAAATCAAGAAACTGCGCAGTGATAATGGAACAGAATTCAAGAACAGAACTTTGGAAATGTATTGTCTTCGAAAGGGAATCTTTCATCAGTTTAGTGCTGCTCGTACTCCTCAGCAAAATGGAGTAGCTGAAAGAAAGAATAGGACAATCATTGAGGCAGCAAGAACCATGTTGTCTGATGCGCATCTGCCAACCACTTTTTGGGCAGAAGCTGTTAACACTGCCTGCTATGTGTTAAATAGGGTTTCGATTGTTAAAAAGCGAAAGAAAACATGTTACGAATTGCTGAATAATCGCAAACCAAATTTGAAGTTTCTTGAGCCTTTCGGGTGTCCTTGCTCAATTTTAATTACTAAGGACTCGGTAGGCAAATTTGATGAAAAAGCAGTCGATGGGTTATTTTTGGGATATTCTGTGAACTCTCCAAATAAAAGAGTTTTCAACAAGTCTACTGGGAGAATAGAAGAACATTTTGAAGTAAGGTTTATGAAATATACTGATTCTCCAAAAGGCAAGGGACCTGATTCCTTGTTTGAGTATGATAAGTTGGTGGACTCTTTCAATCTTCCCAAATTTAGTGAAGAATAACAGGTGGTGTCTCTACTTCATGGATTGGATCTTACCTCTGACGACTCAATCTCCAATTCTAGAGTAGTACCTCCTGAGAATGTTGTCAATGATGACAATCCCTCCGATGTTGATCAAGTGGCTTCTGAATCTAATCCTCAAACTGAAACTGATATTGTCACACCAATTGACAATGAGGATACTGCCACTAATAGCTCAGTTGAAATTGAAAATCCTGGAGGTGATCTGTCAAATTTGGATTCGATCATTGTGCCTGATCCGATTCCTCAGCTTAGAATTCATTCTTCTCACCCCACTGAAAACATCATTGGTGATCTTCAACAAGGTGTCTTAACTAGGCATCAATCTGCTGCTAATGAAGTCCGTGAAGAATCTTCATCTGCCAATTTTGCCTGTGTTGAAGAAGAATTGGAAGAATGCTTCTTGTCTCAGCATGAACCAAAGAAAATTGCTGAAGCTTTGAAAGATCCATACTGGGTTGAGGCTATGCAGGAAGAATTGAATCAATTCAAAAAGCTTGATGTCTGGGAGTTGGTTCCTTTACCAATGGATGTCGATCCAATTGGAACTCGCTGGGTTTATCGTGTGAAGAAAGATGACAGAGGCGTAGTTATTCGGAATAAGGCTCGGCTGGTTGTTCAAGGTTTTACTCAGATTGAGGGTTTGGACTATGATGATGTGTTTGCTCCAGTTGCAAGATTGGAGTCCATTCGCATTTTTCTGGCCTATGCGACATTTAAAGGTTTTCGGGTTTATCAACTCGATGTCAAGAGCGCATTTCTGTATGGAGAGGTTTTGAAGGATGTGTATGTCTTGCAACCTCCTGGTTTTGAAGATCCAAACCATCCTGATTATGTGTGCAAGTTAGGCAAGGCATTATATGGTCTTCATCAAGCTCCAAGAGCTTGGTATGCGAGGTTGGCAAATCATCTCACGAGAAATGGCTTCTCACGAGGCCAAATTGATAGCACTCTCTTCATAAAAAGGGTTGGAAAAGATTTGTTACTTGTGCAGGTTTACGTGGACGACATCATATTTGGTTCAACAAATGATTCTTTGTGCAGAGACTTCGAGAAGATTATGAAGTCCGAGTTTGAGATGAGTGCCATGGGAGAACTTAAGTTCTTTCTAGGTGTACAGGTTGAGCAGTCTGACAAGGGTTTCTACATTCATCAGTCCAAATATGTCAATGACATGTTGACTCGGTATGAACTCCATGACTGTAAGCCATATGGTACTCCCATTGAAACTGATCACAAACTCGGACCCGCTGAACACGAAGAAGATTGCAAGGAGCGGGACTATCGTTCTATGATAGGATCATTGATGTATCTCAATGCATCCAGACCAGATATTGTGTTTGCTGTGTCTATCTGTTCCAGATATCAATCAAAGCCCAAAGATTCTCACATGAAGGCTGTGAAGCGAATTTTTGGTTACCTCAAATATAGACCATCACTTGGTCTATGGTACTCAAATGAGAAAATTTTCGCTCTCACTGCCTATTCTGATTCTGATTATGGCGGCTGCAATTCGGATAAAAAATCAACTACAGGAGGATGCCAATACCTCGGTTCTCGACTGGTGTCTTGGCAGTGTAAGAAGCAAACCACAGTTTCCACCTCAACAGCGGAAGCTGAATACATTGCTGCTGCAAGCTGTTGTTCACAGATTTTGTGGATTCAACATCAATTGCGTGACTATGGGTTACTTCTTACTTTGACTCCTATTCATATTGATAATACTGCTGCTATATCTATTATTCGCAATCCCGTTCAACACTCTAAGACCAAGCACATAGAGATTAGGTTTCACTTCATACGAGATTGCTATGAGAAACATTTAATTGACCTCATTCACATAGATACCCTTAAGCAAAAGGTCGACTTATTCACTAAAGCTTTTTCGCGTGCTCGTTTCAACGAACTTGTGGATATGATAGGGATGATTTCCCTTGATCTCAAGAAATGATTTGTGACTTATTTTCTGTACAGTTTATTTGCTTTTCTTGTGTAAAAAAAAAAAAAAAAAAAAAAAAAAAAAAAAAAAAAGGCAACCGCCACTCTTTATACTCGTTAGTATCAAGGAAATGCAATGGTTGCTACATTTTTAAAATAGACGTTGAGTTGAGTCTGTAAACAACTTGGGATATGATAGTACATCGAGTGACATGCACAAAATGGAATTTTAAGTTTTATCTTTGATGTGTCAGTAGGTTTATCTGACACACTTAAAACTGTTTTTATGAAAATTGTCTTCATCATGCGATGTACCGGTAGGCATGATACACACCTGTCTCTGGGTTATTAAGAAATCATTTAAATATGTGTCTATTATCTTGTGGTAAACTCCGTATGATGTACGACTCAATGTCTTAATTCCTTAACGTAGCTTAACATATTTCTATCTTTGGAACCTTTATCTGAAATCATTTGGGAGTTTATGCTGGTTGTTGCCTCTGTTGTACGAAAGTACAGAACTGGTAACAGTTACTATAAACTTGGGGTTAAGCAATTACAGGTCAATGCACTTGAAAAATCTTAATGATACTGAACAAGGTCGCTGTTTGGGAAACTCCAAATCCAGTTTGACTGCGATCGGTTTAGCTTAATCCTAAATCATACTAACCAAGGTCGCTGTTTGGGAAACTCCAACTTCAGTTTGACTGCGATTGGTTGTGATTATACTTGAATCACGTTAGGTTGCTTTGCTGTACTTCTGTACTGACCTGTCAACTCTAGCCTGATTCTTAAAAATGATCTTTCTTTATTCTTTCTAAATATGGAAACTATGTTATTGTCTAGAGTATAGGGGTATATCAATGGTGGGTGCCACAGAGACTTATACATTCTAACAATAAAAGGTTAACTCCACAAACTCGGTTGTAACATGCTTAAGTGGATAAACAATATCGATAATCGTCTTGAAATAATTTTTATAAAACGTGTTTTAAATGTGCCACGTAAATTTAAAGTGGACAAATATACTGATAATCGAAATAACTCTTTCTATTCCTAATAATTGCATGTTATTTCGGTATGATCCCTAACCAGTATCTCAACTCCGTCACCAAAACGATTTTATAAATTTCTCGCTTTTAGTTGTATTTGTGTCTTATCTTTTATGTTTATATTTAGTTTTATCTCTTTAATATTCTTTAAATTGTATTTTTCTTTTTTATTTTTTTTAATTTTTTTTGTCACAAATCATCTTCTTTGCGAAAATTCTAAAATCAAAATCCGAATCGGCATCGAAATTAAATTTTTTTTAAAATCTTCAAATTCTGTTTTGTGTCCCGTGCGACACAACCACTGTGTCGTACTACTGTTATACGACACAACGCCTGTGTCGTATTTGTCAGTTATGTTTGTGTCGTATACTATGTCGTATGCGGGTCAGGGATAACTATTCACAACATACGACATAATCATTTACGTTTTCAAATCTTTCACGACACAAACTATACGACATAAAGGCGATTTTGCGACACAAGCGTTTTTCGATCGGATTCGTGATTTCGAAGGCTTTTCTTCGCGTTTTGTTGCTCGATTCTTGTTCATCATCTGTTTGCGCATCCTTAGGTATAATTCTTTCGTGTTTTTATCGCGTATTATGTCCTGAATTCGATCGACCCGTATTACGTTTTTAGGGTTTCGGTTTTTCGTTAAATTATTTAGGGTTTAGGGGTTATTAGGGTTAGATAAATACATATTATTGATCCCCTGTTGTGTACGAACCCTAGGGTATGACTGGATTTTGAAAACCCCAAAAACTTTCATCGATCGAATCTGGGTTGCTTTGATGTTCATCTTTGCGACATAACATACGACATAGTCGTTATGTCGCATAAATACTTGGTTTTTATGTCGTATTGATCACCGGTCCTTATGTCGTATTTTTATACGACACCAACGTTATGTCGTACCCACTTTATACGACACACCATACGACACAGCGACTATGTCGCATTCGAGATTAATTTCTCAATTATTGCTAAATGCAGGGGAAATGCTGTCCGCGTGACACGTGTCATACGACACAATGCTTGTGTCGTATTATTCTTATACGACACAGTCCTTATGTCGTATGAACCTCATGCGACACAACTGTTGTGTCGCAGAACTTTTGTAAAAATAAAACGCGAATTATTTTTTGGTACTAACGCTAACGCATTTCGAGTTTTGGCTGTATTACTGTTATTTTTGTAGAAATGGCTGAACAACCTGCTCAAGCTGCTCCAGCTGCTCCAGCACTCCCAGAGATCGATATCTCTAAATACTTCTGGGAGCCACGTCACAACATTGGGGCGTTCATGAATACAACGGTCGAGACTTCCCGCCCGTATCGCCCAATGATCGCATTTCTTCAACGCTCGCGTATTTACAAAGCTATCACTGCAGATACTCGGATCCTGACAAATCACATTACCGAGTTTTGGGATAATGCGGTGGTAAACTATGATGAAGCTGATACTAGGATCATTTCTACTGTCCGCGGCCGCCAAGTCATCTTTTCTGAGCAGCTTATTCGAGATTTCTTCGAATTCGGTGATAATTCTGACATGATCACCCAGTTTTCTTCAGCTGCTATTGCTCAGGGCATGCGATCGATTGGTTATCAAGACATTCCAGTTGATCAGTACAAGAAAACCTATATGACAAAGGTTTGGAGGTATCTGGCTCACATCGTCATTGTGTGCTTATCCAGTCGCAAGGCAGGTCTCGAAGGGATGAAATTTGCGACTGCCTCTGCTATTCTTGCCCTGATATACAACAAGCCCTTCAACTTCTCAGGCTATATCTTCAGGGGTTTTGTGAACAACGCTTTGGATAATAAAGACAAATGGGCGTTGTATCCCCGATTCACTCAGCTGTTACTCAACCATTTGCACCAGGATCTTCCAGTGATCAACTCTTTTACCTACGCGCAAACGCCGATGAATACCAGAATTTATACTGCTTGTACAAAGTTTGCGAAGTCAGGCGAAGCACCGGAACGTGAGGTTGCGTTGTTCGGTCACATTGTGGATCCTGATTATGTACCTCCTCCAGGCGAACAATTTAATGATCCACCTGCTCAGCAACCTCAAATCCCGAGGCCCCCAGTACAACAGCCTCCGGTTCAGCAGCCACCCGTTCAACAGCCTCCCGTTCAGCAGCCTCCGATTCAACAACCTCCAGCTCAACAACCGCCAGTTCAGCCTGTTGTAGCTGATCCAGAGTTGGTAGATCTCGATCTTGAGATCGATAATTATCAGCCTTCTTCTCCACCCCCTGAATCTTCCACCCGAGGAAAAAGGCCTCGAGATGTTTCTGACATTGCTGATTTGAATCCTCTGGTCAGACGTTCCCGTACTTCCACTTCCACATCTTCTGAGCCCCTAAGGACTGAAACTCCAATCACTCCTCATCCAGCTGTCATTCAGGAGCTCCTGTCAAAGATTGAAAAGATGCAGCAGACTATGGAAGCTCAAGCATCAGTTTCTGAAGCTCAGGATGCTAGGATCTCTCGCTTGGAGAAAGAGAATGAAGAATTGAAGACAAAGGTTCTGCAGCTGGAAACCCAAGCTATTGCTTCGGGGGAGACATCCCAACCGGCCTTAGAATCAATTCCTAGGGTTTCCGCCGAAGGCGAAGAAAATGTAAATCCTGAAAATGTAAATGCTTCTGATATTAATGAAACAACTCTTATTCTTGAGTATATTATTGAGCAACCAGGGCAACCAAAACCGTTAGCTGTAGATTACACGTATTGTAATCTGACTTACTTTCAATCTGCGGTTGACGATGACGATCGTGCGCCTGAAGAACCTTTTGACTTCAACTTCGCTGATAATGACGATGATGTTGATGTTGAACAAGAAGAGCTTAATCCTGATGAAGAATATTCTGATTGTCCAGCCTATCCTCAAGAGGGTGTTGTATTATCGGATTCTTCAGACGATGAGTCAGGGCCAGCGTTCAATTACGTTCCAGGATCTTCATCTCAACCTGATCCTGCTCAAGAATCTTCTGCACCCTCCAGTTCTTCACAAGCACAACCAGTCCCTGTTCGAGAAACGACAAATTACAATGACATTTTCCCTCTTGATACATCTGAATGTGTATCTTTTGACAAGGAAATGCCCATCAGAGAAAGGTATAACTGGTTTCCAAAAGGTAAAAATCCAGAACCTGCTCCAGTTACATGCAAGAAATATCAGGTTGGTGGTGATTATACAGGCCTGATAAAAAGCTGGAAGGTGAGCAAAGGAAGGTTGATGATTAAAAGACTTGACGGTATCCAGTACTTTCGTCGATCACTGAGGATATTGAGTACATTTCCAAAGCATGACATCGTTCGTCTTACTCAGCTTCAGTTGATAAATCCTTACGATGATGGAGTTGCAGATGTTATTCAAAAGGTCATGCGTGAGGAAATTAAACGAAAGAAATATCATTATGTCAAACCAGTACTGGGTACAAGGTACACGTTCAAGAAGAAGCTCGATCCAAAGACCAAGCAGCCAATTGTAAAAGTTCACTATCCGCCTGCTAAATGTCTGACTGAAATAGCTCTGGAAACAGTTCCATTCAATCTACTGAAACGTTTTCATTACTGGGAACTGGATGCTCACACTGGCGAAGCCGTCTTAGTTTTTGTACCAGATTCAGAGCCTCAGACAGGATCTTTGTGGGGTCTACGAAAAGCTAACTTCAGAATATTTGACCCAATGAGCTTGATTAATCTGTCAAGAGATGACATGAAGAAGCTATTCGACAATCGGATTCGCTACAATCCAGGAAACGAGTTCAACTCTGTTTTAGCGAAACGATTTTAGAAAATTGTTGATATATGCTTCACCTACGGCATACACGCTGGTGGAAACTTTCCACCTTGATGGGTTTGAAGACTGAAGAAAATTGAAGAATTTTTCGAAGACCAAGCTGAAGACACGGGGGAGTTTGTTGGTACATCAATGTGTGTCTGTCAGTTGGTCTCAGTCTGTAATCGTGTCGGAATTGTAATTACGTATTGAATAGTTTTAGTTCTAATTTAATTACAATTTTTGTATGTCATGCGACACAAGCAATGTGTCGCAGAAGGATTCTATGCGACACAAGCATTGTGTCGCAGAAGCAATCTATGCGACACAAGGACTGTGTCGCATGAACATTCTATGCGACACAAAGCTTGTGTCGCATACAGTTTGGTCCAGACTATAAATAGAAGCTCGCCAGTTTCTGTTTGGTAAGCCTCAACACAAAACACACACATAACACCTCCAAACTCAGAGAAAAAAAATACTAGTTTGTGTTATTTTGATTATAGTGTGTTTGTCAAAGTGTATGTATTGTTACCATCTCTTTATATACAAAGTTATACACTTGTGTTTTGGTCATTGGTTGTGTTAATCTAGCATATATTTGTGTGTTTGATTTCCGCTTTGAATACGCAAGTAAAACTACTCGATTTGGTCCGTAAATGGAACCTACATAGAGACAACTTGCGATGAGGAGTTAGAGAACGAGGGCGTCAAGCTAAATGAGAGTAAAGAGTCAATCTCGATCAAAATGGAGACGCGAATTACTATGCATGGTTTTCCATGTTCGAGAGCCGAGGTGTCGGTGGTTCAATCCTCTTTTGAAGAGCCACCCAAAGTAGACTTAAAAGAGCTGCCAACTCACCTTGAATATGCAAACTTACAGGGGGATTCCGACCTACCGGTAATCATTTCAGCACATCTTTCAACTAATGAAAGAAAAAGATTTTTCTTGGTTTTGCGACATTACTTTTGGGAAGGCCCATTTTTGTTTAGGAAGTGTGCTTGTGATGTTGTGAGAAGGTGTGTTCATGGAAAAGAATGCGCAAGAATTCTAAGTCATTGTCACAATGGTCCTATTAGAGGGCATAAGGGACCTAATTACACATCACGAAAGATGTTGAAGGCAAAGGCACTACCTATACAAGATGCATGGGTTGTGGTGAAGTTCCTTAAGCATTTGTTTTCACGATTTAGAACGCCAAAGGTTTTGATCAATGACAGTGAAACACATTTTACGAATGCACAATTGAAGAAAGTGTTAGGGATGAATGCTTATGTTAACACTCGACTATATATGGAGCGCACTAAGAAATGGCATGATTCACGCTTTAAATCAAATTGTTTATTTGAAAAAGGTGATAAGGTTCTCATATACAGTTCTCGTATGTATTTGCTTCCTGGTAAGTTGAAGACACGCTGGACAGGACCTTTTGTGGTAAAGAAAGTTTATCCTTTTGGTGCAGTTGATCTGCAAGGTCATTCTGGAAAAACTTTCAAGGTTAATGGAAGTCGTTTGAAGAGATATTATGGTGATGCAAGGGGCTCCAAGCGTGATTTGGAGATGAATTTGAGTTACGTTGTGAAGCAAGATGTCGAGCTTACCGACGTGATAAACAAAAGCGCTTTCGGGAGACAACCCGTTATTTTGTTATTTTGTTTTATTATTTTTGCTTGCAGGTTTGAACTTTGTGGGTATGTTTCCTGGAAACCCTCACGACACTACAACTCGTCCACTCAGGATACCGAGGGGTTTAAAGGCTTGTTGCATACGCTAAATGCAACAGTGATGCCTACGGAATTGTGATGTTGTATTTTATTTCGGAACCAGTTCATTCATGAATTTTTCTTCTTAATCAGGGGAGTTTTTCTGTTTCACTTCTTTTATATTTCCTAATATTATGTTTCTTTTTGCAATGAGGACATTGCATATTTCTTAGTGGGGGATATGGGAAAAGAAGTCTATTTGTCCTAACTGATCAGAGTGCAAATATTGGTAGATATCATTTTAAAAGGGGCATTCTGTATTAGTAATTTTACAGTCTAAATTTTTCGTTTAAAATGTTAATTTTTCTTAAGTTTAGTGATCTTGTAACAATATTGGGAAATTCAAAGGAATAAATTAATCTTAGATGTTTAAATATGGGATAGTTCATTTTGTGATGTATCGATAGACGGTCTGTATGAAGGTAGTTGAGCTCTTAAGAAATTAATAAATGAAGTAGGTAATTGCCTAAGGAAATTTTTAGCAAGGTATAACTTTGGTTTTAAATCTTATATGTTAGCTTATCATAGTCTTCATTCTGAAAAATCTTGTGATCCTCATTTGGGAATATACTGGGTGATGTCTCCTCTGTTGTACGTAAGAACAGACATGGTTTCCGTCAGTATATTTGCTTTTATCTAAAATAAAAAAAAATGAAAAAAATGAAAATGAATAATGTATAGATATATCTACCAAAGCCAAGTTATGTCGCTTTGTTGTACTGAGGTACAGACCTGTCACCAATGTTTTGGTTTGAAAAATGATGGATTTATTTGGATTTCTTGATGAGGAAAGCTGTGGCTTGTTAATTATATAAGAGTATTTTGCTATTGAGATTCAAAGGTAAAAGCCTGCTAGAATAATAATGTTAAGCTCAATTACTGTAATTCAGATTGTTTAAGTGGACAACAATATCGATAATCCTAATGAATCATCTTATATGTCTAATAATAACTCATAAAGAATTTGATTTCCTGATAGAGTTTCTTGATTGCTAGATTTAAGGTAAAATTAGTTTTAAGAGTAAGATTTAGGTTGGTAAATGCTAGTTAGTATGTAAGTCCCTAATTTCCAATATTTTGCTAGTTTATAAGTTTTAAATCGATAGTCTACTTGAGGACAAGTAGGATTCAAGTGGGGGATATTTGATAAACGCCAAAATGTACTAATTTATAGTACTAATTTACCCCTTGTTTGATAGGTTTCTAATGCATTTTGTATGAATAAGATACTTATTTCGTTCATATTTGCATTTAGGAGTTAATTCGGAGCTTGGATCGAAAAGGAACAGAAAATGAGCTAAATGGTGAAGAAAATAAGCTAAAAGAGTGAAGATATGAAAGATTGAATTGGATCGAAGTGTAAATAAAGCTCGAATAGGAAAAAAGAATGAAAGATGAGCTGAAAATGGAAGAAAAGTGTAAATGGTGAATTTTCTGCGCGCTGTTAGTATTTTGGCCATAACTTCTTCATACGAACTCCGATTGGGGTGATTCAACTTGTAGAATTTAGCTAACACAGAGGGCTACAACTTTCGTTTTTACCATTTTTTGTGAAAATGCATCCATACGCCGTATGGATGTCCATACGGCGTATGGATTGAAAACTGGGCTGAAACTTGTTATCGCGGGCTGGATTTCTGGGCTTTTACATCCATACGCCGTATGGATATCCATACGCCGTATGGATGACTTTTTCAGCCATTTAAGTCCGATTTTAGGGTTTTCAAGCTATAATTTCACACCACAAACCCTAAGACGACCAGAGGGGGTTTTTCCCCATTTCGGGAGCATTTTGAAGGTAGAAAGCAAGAAGATTTGAAGCCCTTTCGATTATTCAATCATTCTTTCGATTTCTCGGTTCGAATACTTTAATCCTTTTCATTTGATTATGATTTCGGTTTGTTTTCGTTTCTGATTTTCAAGAACATTATGAGTAGCTAAATCTTTATTGTATTTGCTTGGATGATGATACTTAGATGATGATTTGATTATTGAATTGCGGATTATATCGGATTTTATGAATGTTTATGTGTTTATTTGATGATCCTTGGTTATTTGTTGATTATTAGTGATTACCTAACGTGATTTTATGATTAATTGAGATTGAGTTCCTTTTGATTATAGAATTATTGATAATTGTTGATTTTGATTGGCGATTATTGCTGAATATATTGAGTTTGACAGGTTAGGGTTAATAATTGGTAATAATCATTAATGAACAAGATAACTATTATTAGTTATAAACTTTGTTGATTCAAGTTATAAGAATAAATCACATAAACGGTGTAGGTTTAATTTATAACACAATTTGGTGAGCAACGTTAAATTGAACTGTTAGCGTGTTGAAAACAACTTTATGTCTTTCTTAATTGGGTTTAATCAATTTATCTTGTAAGGAGGGTTGGTACAACTGTCATATCACAATAAAATCCGTATGTTAGCAATTCAATAAAGTGATAATCGGATTCTAAGGAAAGTAGTCCAAGCGAATGCATCTTTCTTACCATTTGAATCAAGTATCTATATTTGATTAATTGTTTTCTTAATTATTATTTATTTCATTTCAGTTTTAATTTAAAACTATATTACATAATTGTTAGTCAATTGTTCGATCGGAACTAAAACGCCCCCCAATATTGTAACACCCGCCAAATTAGGACTAGTATTTAGTGCCTAATCAGATGTTAATACATGTAATTAGTTCTGTGTTAGGCTAATTAATGTATCGAATTATATATATTGTTGAATATATACGAAAATGCGATTTGGTTAAATCGTACGCAATTTAAATCGAATGTATTTCGATTCAATTTAATACGGACGTTGGTGACCAATTTTACTAAATAACGTTTTATATCAAAAATATTATTATGATAATATTTCGTATTCATTCGGATCATACAAACAAAACTTACATAATTTAAGATATTGTTAGTACATGTTTAGTGTCTGTCAGTTGGTCTAGCTCGTAGTTTGTAATTAGAAATAGGATTCCTGACTCCTGCGACGTAGCGCACTACGTCGCAGGTGCGACGTCAGGTATTGGGCCTGCGACGTAGCCTACGTCGCATGGGCTTGGGCCTGCGACGTAGCGTGCGACGTCGCAGGTGCCAAACTTTGTATAAAAACGTTTTACGTTTTCTGTTTTAGGGTTGACGAAACCCTAAACGCAATTTGTCGAAATTCTCTGTAATCTGATCGACTATAAGCAATAATATTACGTTCGTTTGATATTGATTGCGTATTGATTGTTCGTGTGATTGTTTGATAATCTAATCGTTGTTTCCGCCATCGATTGGATTGACTCGGTTCGTTCTAGATCCTAAGTAAGGGACAAACAACTGGTATCAGAGCAGTGAAGCTCGTTTTTGGCGATTCGGATCGAGTTTGGGTTTTAAAAGGACGTGATATTCGTGAGTTTTCGTGTTTATTACGTTTGTTTTGTGTTTTTACAGGTTTTCGATCAGTATTATTGGGATTCTTGAAGGTTTCAGTCGTTCGACATTCGTGGTTTTGATTTTAGGGTTAAAAATTCGTTTTTAGGGTTTTTGGCCGCTGCTCAGCACGTTTTGCGACGTAGCAAAGCGACGTAAGCTGCGACGTCGCGTGCGACGTAGTGTTTTTGAACTTTAATTAGTTCGTGCGACGTACCGTTGCGACGTACCTCTCTACGTCGCTATTTTGACTTTAATTAGTCTTCTGCGACGCTGCGTTGCGACGTAGCCTGATTCTGCGACGTATCTCTCTACGTCGCACTTTCTGATTCTTAATTGAATCATTTGCTTTTTGCGACGTACCCATCTACGTCGCATATCCTTTTTGCGACGTACCCATCTACGTCGCATATTCTTTGTGCGACGTACCCTTCTACGTCGCTAAGATCAGAAGTTTGATTTTTCGTTTAAGTATTTACAATGGCAGCTGATAAAGAGGATATTAGAGGACTTCGGGAAATGATTAAACAAAGCAATGACATAGGTTCAAGTAATAAACCTCCACTTTTTACTGCGGACATGGATTACGTGTACTGGAGAGACCGAGTTGAGCAATATATTGATTTCCATTGTCCAGAATTATGGGGACCATTACGTGAGCGTTATGTAGCTCCATTAGCTGAAGGAGAATACCGGGGTATTCGTCCTGCTAAGCCCTATAAAGCCATGTCTCCCGAGGAAAAGAAAGATTTTGATACTGAAAGAAAATCTTTCTCAATGATTAAAATGTGTTTAACGAAGGATGTGCTATGGCTTTTCAGAACTCATGAAACAGCCTTTGATTTGTGGAAGGCTATTGAAACTCGTTGTGGAGGGAATGATAAGTACAAGGAAGCAAAGCTCGAACTGATTAAGAAACAGTACGATATCTTTGACATCCTTCCTGATGAAGACACGACTTCTTTATTTACTAGGTACTCACGGTTAGTTGGTGAGTTGTTTGAAGGGGGTTATACTTTTCCTTCAATTGAAGTAAATAAGAAGCTGCTGGATGTGTTGCCAAGTTCTTGGGATATTAAAGTTCAATTTTTAAAGGAAAATGAAGAACTTGCAAACATGTCTTTGGATGCGTTGATAGGGGATCTTCAAGCTCACGCGATGGAGATTAAGAAGAAAGAAACTAGGTCTGGTTCTGCTGTTCAGAATCCTAGTGTGTATGGTGTTAAGATCAACTCTGGAAAGAATTATGGATCAGGAGTTGCCTTTGTATCAAATACAAATGCTTCATCGACTTCTTCCTCTTCTGATGGTATTCATTCTGTTTTCATGACTGGACCTTCTTCAAATCAACAACAGGTTCAAGTCACACCTGCTATTCAGGAGCAAGCTGCAATCTACACAGCTTTCTTAAGCTCTTACAAGGATTTGGTTACTCAACCGAATCTAACTTTGGAGTTGACTAAGGAGGACTATGCTCAGCTTGATGAAGACGATCTGGAGCAAATGGATTTGACTTGGAACGTGGCAATGATCACCCGCAGAATTCAGAAGTTTTTGCAGAGGACAGGGCGTAAAAGCTTGGAGGGTGATGGAAAGACTGGCTTTGGATTTGACAAGAGTAAGGTCCGATGTTACAATTGTCAAAATTTGGGTCACTTCGCCAGGGAGTGCGAGAAACCCAAAATGCCAGCATCGGGATTTACAACACCGTCTACTCCTCCAAAGGCCAAAGAAACGGAAGTTACCAAGAGAGGGATTGCTGACAATGCCCTGATTGCTTTTGAGCCTACAAGTCAAGATTGGACGCCTGTCTCCCAGCATTACCAACAGTGTCTGATGGCTCACATTGTGAATGAGGTACATGATGAACCGTTAAATTGTATTTCATGCATAAAGTTAACTGAATCTTTAAAGGCATATCAGACAGAGACAGCTGAATTGAGGAAAAAGAATGAAAAACTAACCGACTCAAATAATTTTTTAAAAGCTAATGAGAAACTTTATGAAAAACATCTTGAGGCTCATCGGTTAGATACTCAGAAATATAAATCTAAGGTTTTTAGTCAAGAAGATGCCATTAAAAGCTATCTTGTTGAAATTGAACTTTTAAATAAAGAACTTACAGATTTAAAAGCTGAGTATGAGAATTATAAGAGTAAAATCTTAGGTTCAAATTCCTCAACAGTTGTCTTCAATGAAATCCTTAGCAAGCATGGTACTAAAGGGAAGAAGAATGAGGGATTGGGATACAACTCAGTTCCTCCTCCTACTACTTGTTGTCCCCTGCCTGTTAAGGAAGGCTTTGAAGAGATTCCAGTTGACTGGTCCAAGCTCTATGGTTTAAAAGCTATAGATGCTAAAGAGACCAAACATAACAAACCGGCAAAGGAGAAAACCAAGCGGCCAGAGTACCCCTTGCCAAAGTTTGTTAAGTCAGTGCATGAATCTCCTGTTAGTGTTAAGGAGAATGTTGAGGTTAAGAATGAATCTCCAGTTAGTAATAAGGAGAATGTTGAAGTAAAGATTGAATCTCCTGTTAGTGTTGTGGAGATAGTTGAGATTGAGGACATTACGGATCAGGAGTATCCGGAGGTTAAGAAGGTTGCATTTAAACCTGAAAAAGTGATTTCAAAGGTTGAACCTGAAATTAAGGTTCAACCAAATAAGGGAAAAGCTAAGGTTTTAAACTCGAAACTACAAACTTTACAGTCACCTGTAAAGATTTTGCAAAGAAAATCAGTAAATGAAAATGTTTCGTATGATAAACCATCAACTTCAACCTCTCAACAAAGACAAACATTTTCTAAGACGTGTACTCAATGTTCATGTTCTAGAAATGTTTCTCCATCTCCTGTGGTAATTCCTCAGCCTCAACCGTTTGTTGAGACCCGTTCTTGTTTCTACTGCAAGAAACAAGGACATTTAATCCGTGAATGTCCAAAGCTGTCAAATCAGCGATATGGGAGAGAGATGCCTAGGACATCTGTTTATAAAAACTCTTTTTCTAAATCTCCACCTAGGCGTCACTCAAACTCTCCCAAGCCTGTTTCCAAATCAAGTAATGTTGAGCAAAAACCTTTGCCAATTCAAAAGCCCAACATTACTTCTATTACCATTTCCGAATCTTTAAAAGTTTGGAAACGTAAAGAGTCTGATGTTGACTCTTCAGTCGTCAACAATAACACATCAGATAAAAATTCTAATTTGTTTAAAGATAAAATTCTATCTGACGTGATTATTGTTGATGACCACGGTCGACCTAAGTCTGTAAAGGCTTGGGTCACCGTTTCTCACTAATCTCCTTTGTTTATGTGTTGCAGCAGTCAGAACGCGTTAAAGATAGCGAATGGTATTTGGATAGCGGCTGCTCGCGACATATGACGGGCGATGTATCTCTTCTTGTGGATATTAAACCACATGCAGGAGGTTATGTTGCCTTTGCTGGAGATTCTGGGGGAACTATTTCTGGAAGAGGAACGTTAACTAACGGCAATGTTAGTTTCGAAAATGTGAACTACGTGGAACAGCTTACGCACAACTTGCTAAGTGTTTCACAGGTCTGTGATAAGGATTATACAACTGCGTTCACAAAGACTGAGTGTGTGATACTGAAGCCTGGGTATGTCATTCCGGAAGAATGGGTGTTACTGAGAGCGCCAAGAAAGGATGACACCTACATTTTGAATATGAGAACTGTTGAGACATCGAACGAGTATACGTGTCTCTTGTCTAAGGCTTCTGAAAAGGATTCACTGCTTTGGCACAGGCGAATGGGACACATTCATTTCCGAAAAATGAATTTCTTGACCAAAAATGATCTAGTGCTAGGAGTTCCAAAACAGTCATTTGCTCTAACGGATGACTGTATCTCCTGCCAAAAAGGAAAGTTACGTAAGAAGTCCCATAAGTCTAAGCAAGTGAATTCCATAAATGCACCATTGGAGTTGCTGCATATGGATCTTTTCGGTCCAGTGTCTACAAAAAGTATTGGTGGTCGTTCTTACTGCTTGGTAGTTACTGATGACTACTCACGGTTTTCGTGGGTTTACTTTTTGACCACGAAAGGGGAAACTCCTGAGATACTGGTGTATTTGTTGGACAAGTTGGCAAATCTGAGCAACTTGAAGGTGAAAAGGATACGGAGTGACAATGGAACTGAGTTCAAGAACTCAACTCTCGAATTGTTTTGTGCTACAAGAGGTATTGAGCATCAATTTAGTGCTCCGAGGACTCCACAACAGAATGGAGTTGCAGAAAGGAAGAACAGGACAATAATCGAGACAGCTCGGACTATGTTAGCTGACTCCAAGTTACCAATCATATTCTGGGCTGAGGCAGTTAATACTGCCTGTTATGTTCTCAACAGGGTACTCACGGTTAAGAAAAGGAACAAAACGTGCTATGAACTTTTTAATAACCGTAAGCCAAATCTACAGTTCCTAGAACCATTTGGGTGTCCATGCCTGATCATGATTACAAAAGATAAGGTCTCTAAGTTTGGTGATAAAGCTGTTGAAGGGATTTTTCTTGGATATGCAGTCAACTCTCCGAACAAAAGAGTCTTCAACAAATCAACGAATCAGATCGAAGAGCATTTTGAAGTGAAGTGTTTAAGGTATACGGAACCTCCTCAAGGAACGGGTCCGGATTGGTTTTTCAACTATGGAAACCTCTTTAACTCTTTCAATATTCCGGAAGAAGATGAAACGGAAGAGTTGGTTTCTATACTGCATGAGCTTGATATTTCTCAAGATACACCCGTCACTAATAAACCATCTGACCCATCTCCTAATGCAACACCCGCACCTCCACCGACTAATCCTACACCTCCACAACCTACACCTACTCCTTCACTAACACCCATACAACCGAAAACAACTACCAAATCACCACCATCAACACCATCTCCTACTCCACCATCTTCGGCAGCTCCTTCTAAAACAGTTTACAACTATACAAAGGAGCTTCCATATGATCCAAATATGCCTCCTTTAGAGGAACCTCAAGAAGAAGATGAAGTGGAAGAAACAATGAACTACTCTCACTTATTTTCTCATGAAGATGAAGGAGAAGAAGAAGAGATAGTTATTCCTGAGTCTGCTGCTACTCCTGAAACTGAGGGAGATTTGAACAATTTGGGTGTGGATCTTGTGCCAGGTACCATACCAGAAACACGTATACATAAGGATCACCCCATTGATGATATCATTGGTGATCCTCATGCATCTGTTCAAACACGACAGCAAACAAAGCAGACTTCAGCTCAGCAGCTTTTGGGACTTATTGCTCATATTGATTCATGTCATTTGTCTCAAATTGAACCGAAAAAGGTTGATCAAGCCTTAAAGGATCCATCTTGGGTCGAGGCTATGCAGGAGGAACTACAGCAAATAAACAAGATGAATGTTTGGGAAATTGTTCCTCTACCCAAGGGTGCTCACTTGACGGGTACTCGTTGGGTTTTCCGTAACAAAATGGATGATCGTGGGGCTGTTATTCGAAACAAAGCCCGTCTGGTAGTTCAAGGATATAGTCAATTAGAGGGTATTGACTATGATGAAGTTTTCGCTCCTGTTGCTCGTTTGGAATCAATTCGGATTTTTCTAGCTTATGCTTCTTTTAAAGGATTCCGAGTGTATCAACTTGACGTGAAGTGTGCTTTTCTATATGGAGATGTTGACGCAGTAATCTATGTCTGTCAGCCTCCCGGTTTTGAAGACCCAAAGCATCCTAATCATGTTTGCAAGCTGAAGAAAGCTTTGTATGGTCTTCATCAATCTCCTCGACTTTGGTATGAGCGACTTGCCACGTACTTACTGAAGAATGGTTTTGATAGAGGACAGATTGATAGCACGCTTTTCATCAAAAGGGAAGGAGCGGATTTGTTACTTGTGCAGGTCTATGTGGACGACATAATCTTTGGATCAACTAATGATCAGTTGTGCAAAGATTTTGAAGGACTGATGAAATCTGAGTTTGAAATGAGTGCTATGGGGGAACTCACGTTCTTTCTGGGGCTACAGGTTGAGCAATCTGATAGTGGAATATATATTCACCAGTCAAAATATGTCACTGACATGTTAAAACGGTATGAATTGCTCAACTGTAAACACTATGGCACTCCAATTGAAGCAAGACACAATCTTGGACCTAATGAGGACGATGAAGACTGCAAGGAGAAAGACTATCGATCAATGATAGGCTCTCTCATGTACCTGACTGCCTCAAGACCAGATATCGTGTTTGCTGTTTCTCTCTGCTCACGATTTCAAGCAAATCCGAAGGTGTCTCATATGAAGGCAGTAAAACGCATTTTTGGATATCTCGCTTTTAGGCCATCTCTAGGTCTATGGTATTCAAACGAGAAAAACTTTGAGTTAACTGCCTATTCGGATTCGGATCTTGGTGGCTGCAAGATAGATATGAAGTCAACTACTGGAGGATGTCAGTTCCTTGGATCGCGCTTAGTTTCTTGGCAGTGCAAAAAGCAGACTGCGGTTGCTATTTCCACAGCTGAAGCCGAGTATGTTGCTGCTGCAAGTTGCTGTTCTCAGGTTCTCTGGATTCAGCATCAGCTGCGTGATTACGGGTTCAATCTCTCTATGACTCCTATTTATATTGATAATACAGCTGCTATATCCATAACTCACAATCCCGTACAGCACTCTAAGACCAAACATATTGAACTTAGGTTCCACTTCATACGGGATTGCTTTGAGAAACACCTTATAGATGTCGTACATATAGAGACCCTTAAGCAGTGTGCGGACCTTTTCACAAAAGCCTTTTTGCGATCACGTTTCATTGAACTGGTCAATCTAATAGGTTTAAGGTTCTTTCAGTCAAAGAAATGATTTGTGACTTGGATTTTTTTTAGATTTTTTAAATTCAATTTAAAAAAAAAAAAAAAAAAAAAAAAAAAAAAAAAAAAAAAAAAAAAAAATCGCAACAGCCACTCTTTATGCTCTTTAGTATTAAAGAAAACGCAAGGTTGCTACATTTTTAAAATAGACGTTGAAGTTGTGTCTGTAAACAACTTGGGATATGATAGTACATCGGGTGACATGCACAAAATGGAATTTTAAGGTTTATCTTGGATGTGTCAGTAGGTTTATCTGACACACTTAAAACAGTTTTTATCTAAATTATATTCATCATACGATGTATTGGTAGGCATGCTACACACCGGTTTGTGAGTGAGTAAGAAGTAATGATAAAACTTGTCTATTACTTTGTGAAAAATGTTATCTGATGTATGACATAAGTCTTAATTGATAAATGGAAGTACTATCATACACTGTCATAATTATGTAAATGTAAAATGGGCATATAGTAATAATATGATTATTCGCCTAACTAATGGTGACTATTGTTGTACTCACGTACAGACCTGAATCCATTAGTTATGCAAATAGTCTCAAACTTGTTATGTTCATACTAAGGGACCCTCTGTTGTACTAAGTACAGATCTGGGGCCACTAGTATCTTCATAGTCGGTTTGATGTATGCCTAAATATAAATATCAAGTGTATATTACGAGAAAACCGAGATTAACTTGGTCTTGTAATCTCTACCTTGTGTGAATATGCAGTGTTTGTTTTACTAAAGTTTATCAGTATATCCTATAATAGGTTTCACAAAATTAATATTCATTCTAACAATAAAGGTTAGCTCACAAATACGGATGTAACGTGTTTAGGTGGACAAACAATATCAATAATCGTTTTGAAATAATTTTTATAACAGGTGTTTTAAATGTGCCAAGTAAATTTAAAGTGGACAAATATACTGATGATCGAAATAACACTTACTATTCCTAATAAATGCATGTTATTCCGATATGATCCCTAATCAGACAAATCAACTCCGTCACCAAAAATAGAGTGTTAGTTATTTTTATTTTTTTGTAAAATTAAAGAAAATACCAAAAAGATTTTTTAGTTTAGTTATTTTATTTTATTTTTATTCTATGTTATTTTCCCAAGTCACGAGTTATTTGGAAATTATTTGCTAAAATAACGAGTAAACGGTTTGAAAATTTCGAAATTGAATCACAACTGTTTTATGCGACGTTCGGCTCTACGTCGCCTGCGACGTTCGGCTCTACGTCGCCTGCGACGTCCCAGCCTACGTCGCACATAGGGTTAGACTTTAAATAGTATCCACTGCGACGTAACTCGTCACAGTATTCACTATTCAAGTGCGACGTAGCCTGCGACGTACCAACCGGCGATTTGCGACGTAGCAATTCTTCGACTTTTTTCGTGATTTGTAGCTGTTTTCGTTCCGATTCACTCACGTAGTTTTCATATACTCGTTATTCCGCACACTTAGGTACAATATTTACCTGTTTTCACCGTGTATTGTATGTTTAATCGCTATATATGTGTTACGGGTTAATAGGGTTTTGGTTTTGGTAAGAATTCGATGGTCATTTGGATGTTAAAATGGTTATAACTTATGGTTTCGCAATCACCATCGTAGGGCGCACCTTATTGTGTGATCAATTTAGAAAACCCCTAAATTCGACAATTAGGTTTTCTGGGTTGGGGATGAATGTTCGTCAGTGCGACGTACGATGCGACGTAGTCGCCTACGTCGCTCTAATTAGCAATTAATTAATTCCTACGTCGCCCTTCCCTACGTCGCCTTTTATGCGACGTACGATGCGACGTAGCACTCTACGTCGCTATTTTAATTAATGTGATTAAATTCACAATAAATTGCAAAATGCGACGTCCCCCTTTACGTCGCTCGATTTTTATGCGACGTACGGGCTTACGTCGCTTTTCAATTTATTTTGATTTTAGGCGACGTACAGTTCTACGTCGCTCAGTGTTCATGCGACGTACGGTGCTACGTCGCTATTTCCAGGAATTTTGATAAAGGTTTTTCAAAAAATGTAAAATTTTTTGCTAACCCTTTTCGAGTTGCAATATGTTTCTGTTTTTGCAGATATGGCTTTGACTTTTGAAGCTCGTCACAATACGACTGCTTATCTGGTTGACACTTCTGATAAAGCTGCACCGTATCGTCAGATGATTGCATTTTTGAGACGTTCTAGGGTATCTCACGTTATTTCCGATACCACGGTGGTTTTTGGAAATCTGATCAACCCATTTTGGAGGAACGCAACTGTCGTTACTGAAAACGACGTTAGACGATTGGTCTCTACAGTTCTGGGAACGGAGATCATTATTACAGAACAGAGCATTCGGGAACTTTTACAGCTCAACGATCAGCCGGATATGCCTATCGGTTTTGATCATATTTTTGTTACTGGAGCTATGCAACGAATAGGATATCCAGGAATTCCCTCCGATCAGTACAGGAAAGCGAACCTCACGCGTGTTTGGAGATATCTGATGCACGTGATTATCGTTTGTTTGGGGAATAGGAAAGGTGGAACGGATGGTATGAGCCGAAGTCTGGCTTCTGCTATGTTAGCGTTGGTATACAACAAGCCGTTCAACTTCTCAGGATTTATCTTCAAGGCTATGGTTGATAATGCGAACGCTGGGGATCAGAAATGGATTTTATATCCGCGTTTTGTTCAGTTGCACATTAATCGTCATCATCCAGCTCTTCAGGCACAGGGTGACCCCGATCAGCTATTAAAGATTTCACCGATGATGAGTCGGATTTTCACTATTTGTGCAAGTTTTGAGAAAGGGGTTGCGGCAGCAACGGATGTTCCTTTATTCGGTGCTATTATTGATGAGAATTATGTACCCCCCCCCCAGATCCTCAGTATATGGATGTTCTAGCACCTCAGCAACCGCAGCAACCGTTTGTGAACATTCCAGTTCAAGCTGCGGGGGAGAACATTCCTGCTCAAGCTGCGGGGGAGAACGTGGATGCTCTTCTGGAAAACATTGAGCAGTTCGGGCACGTTGACTCGGACAACCCAGCATCGCATGATACGGTTGAGAGTTCTGATTCTGAAGAACCGGTCACTGCAGGTCCTCAGGATGGGGGTCTGACGCCTGAGCATTCTGATGGTACTGTTCCGCATCCCTCTGAGATGGAACGTATCAGGCTTTCAGATTCATTCAGATATCTGCGTATTCAGCGTCGGATCAGACAAGGACGCAAGTATGTGCCTCCAAGGGATACTGGAAAACGTACACGCGACGGTGATGATCCTGCTGATGAGACTTATCGACCGCCTCGTCGTGTTCGTCGCTCTTCATCTACACGCGCTCCGGTCAATCCACAGCAGCAGGATGTTTTTGAGATTCAACCGACTCCGGCTTTCATGCAAAAGATCATGGAAGATATGCAGCTGATGAAGCAAAAGCTGGAGGCTCAGGATGAGAAGATTGCTGAACAAGCTGCTTTGATCGAGGTTCAATCCAAAGAGCTTGAGGAAACGAAGAATAGGGTTCATGTTTTGGAAGGCAGGTTACTTGCCTCGGGGGAGTCTGGGTCTGGGATACCCACTTTAGAGTCAAGTGAACCTGCGTCTGTAAATCCCAACCCTGTAATTGAAAATATTAATGAAAACATTTCTCTTTTGGATTATTTCTCTGTTGATGATATTCCAGGGCAACCGAGACCGCTGGCTGTTGACTATTCATTTGCGGACTTATCGTTTATTCAAAGGATGGCTAGTGGAGTTGGCTCTGAGGAAGAAACTGAGAATGTGTTTGAGATGAACGAGGATGTCTCGATTGAAGAGGAACAGTTGGATGCAGATGAAACGTATGATGATGCACAATCTGGGGAAACTTATGATGATGCACCAATTATTGAATCTGATTCAAGTGAAGACGAGAGTCCTGATAAAGCGCAACATGGAGAATCTAGTTCTGCTGCAACTCCAGTTTCAGAGACACAGGCACCGGACTCAGCAGCAAAGAAACTAACTGCTGAAGAAAAGAGAGAGAGAAACAAGAAATGGTGGCCTAAGGGACGAAATCCAGTCCCTATTCCAGTGAAATGTCAAGTGTACCGGGTTAGTCGGAATTATACCGGTGTTATTAAAAGCTGGAAGTGTCAAAGGAATTTGTTTATGATCAAGAGAGAAGATGGAGTTCAGTATTTTAGGATGCGTTTTGATAGATTGAGCACGTTGCCAAAAGGAGAGATTAATCGATTAGCTCAGCTTAAGTTGATTAATCCTTTCGAGAATGACTATGCTGAGTTCATTCAAAGATGTCTACGTCGGGAAGTATTATCGAAGACTTATTCAAAATTGAAGCCGACATTGGGAACTCGGTATACATGGACGAAAAAGATTGATCCAGTCACCAGGAAGCCTATGGTTAAAGTTCACTATTCGCCGGCTAAATGTTTGACTGAGATACCTCTGGAATCAGTTCCTTATTATTTTTTGAGAAGACTCGTAAAATGGGAACTTGATCCTCAGACTGGTGAGGCGGTTATCACTTTCATTCCAGATTCTGAACCGTGGCCAGAAATTGGAGGTATATGGAATTTGAGGCATGCAACGTTTAGGCTGTACGATCCGATGAGTTTGATTAATTTTCATGAAAAAGATTTAAGAAAACTCTATGATAATCGGATTCGAGTTGGTCAGAAGAATGAATTCAACAGACGATTAGCACAGCAGTTCTACAATGTTGTTACTGTTTGCGTAGCTAATGGAATTCATGCAGACGGCCAGTTTCCTGCGGGCTGGGTTTAATGAAGATTTTTGAAGACCAAGCTGAAGACACGGGGGAGTTTGTTAGTACATGTTTAGTGTCTGTCAGTTGGTCTAGCTCGTAGTTTGTAATTAGAAATAGGATTCCTGACTCCTGCGACGTAGCGCACTACGTCGCAGGTGCGACGTCAGGTATTGGGCCTGCGACGTAGCCTACGTCGCATGGGCTTGGGCCTGCGACGTAGCGTGCGACGTCGCAGGTGCCAAACTTTGTATAAAAACGTTTTACGTTTTCTGTTTTAGGGTTGACGAAACCCTAAACGCAATTTGTCGAAATTCTCTGTAATCTGATCGACTATAAGCAATAATATTACGTTCGTTTGATATTGATTGCGTATTGATTGTTCGTGTGATTGTTTGATAATCTAATCGTTGTTTCCGCCATCGATTGGATTGACTCGGTTCGTTCTAGATCCTAAGTAAGGGACAAACAGATATTAAAACGCGCAAACTAAATAAACAAACTTGCATTTTATAACCCAAATATAAATAGATTTGTAAAATATTTAAATGAAATATCGCGTAATAATTTGTGTTTTAAAACGCACCAATTAATATGTAAAATAAGTATTTAACGTTTGAACGACGGAGAAAACGAACACCACACGGAGCGGGAACGCGGGGCGAAAAATGGGAGTTGAACCTCCCATTCCCCACATTTTCTTTTCATTTCATCCTTTCTTTCTCTCTCTCCTCCATCTTTTCTCTCAAAAATTTCATCACCACCAACCTCATTAAATCACAAAATACTACTAGCAAACGGCCTTGGATCTTACTACTCCTTTGGAAGAAAACGACCACCGCATCCCGATCTATCATCCTATCTTTTCGGAATTTTGATCCGACACTTTGTAAGTTTCCGACAAATCCCGAAATCTCTCGTTTTTAAGTGTTTTTGCTTATTAGTGGTTTGGATCAACTTATAATGTCCAAATATGGGTTGGGTAAAAGTTTTGGACCAAACGGAAACCGAAAAACTCGTTTTCGACACAAACTCCGGCCAACAGACCGCAACGTCGCAGTTGGCCCAGACATATTGCGACGTCAGCTGCGACGTCGCAATACTAATCACCACGTCGCATGTAGCGACATCATCCCTAACGTCGCCTTAATTGGCGGACGTCGCGCTTAGCGACGCAAGCCCTTACGTCGCAGAAATTAACAACGTCGCATATAGCGACGCCACGCACAACGTCGCATTAAATTGCGAAAGTCGCACATAGCGACGCCATGATCAACGTCGCAGTCAGGACCTGCGACGTCGCACCCAACGTCGCACAAACCAGAACCTCAAAAACACAGATTTTTTACCAAGTGTCGAGACCTAAAATTTTAACACCCGATTTTACCCAAATTCGGATCCAGATGCGTTTTTCGTCAAAGCAATATAGTAGAAATAAAAATTTTCCAAGCTGACCTGGCAGCTCGACTCCAGCCAGGGGCTCTGCCCCTTGGACCCCGCCAGGGGCTGCCGCCCCTTGGACCCCGCTACCAGGGGCGCTGCCCCCGGACCCCCGTACTTAGATTCCGTAACGGCTTCTAAAACACAATCAAAACACATTTTTCAAGTAAAACGCCACGAAATCAAAATAATAATAGTTGAGATTATTATTACAAATCCGTCACCAACGGGCCGTACATATTTTCAAACATTCGAATCAATCAACCAAATGTAATTTGGACATTATAGTTGGACGAACAACTACAAGGTGGTCTTATTAGATACCTTCGCATATTATAACCATCGCATGTCGTGGACACCCTCAGGTTACAAGTCTTTGGACTTCGATTCTCGGCTAATCATTCTCAGTTTATTTTCATAAACTCAACGACTCAGGTGAGTCTCATAGCCCCTCTTTTACTGTTTTACTCAGGGGTGTGATATATTGCTCAACTTTTACATGTGAACGCAAGTACAAACATTTCATATACTACATGAGTTCTTCGAAACTAATCATTTAAAGTCCTCCGTCAGCATAGTTTTTAATACGTTGTATCGTGAATATTAGTATATGGTACCATATAGGATTGACCCTCCTCGTTCGGGTTAGCAAGCACTGACCGGGTAAACGGACGTACTAATATTTGGGAAGACGAATGTTGATTAGGCATTCGTGGAGGCACCTCGCCCGGAATTCTCTATAGGGGACCCGGCCCTCGAGTTAAGCTCAACTATGTGCTCATGGCTGTATACACGATGACTATCATTTAATTGCTGGATGCAATTCATTATTTAAATCTTGCGGTTCATACTATATTAATTGATTTCAAACCTGTGAGCTCACCAGCTTTTAGCTGACCTTTTAGCATATATCGCAGGTACCAAGCAGTAGGATGTTTTTGCTTCAGGACGTTAGCTCGAGTCAGCATACAGACGATTGAGATTTTCTTGCATTAGTATATTTTGTACAAGTACTTATGTACTGAAATCTCCTTTTATTTAAACTCGAGCTATGTAAAGCTTTAAATGTTGTAAACATTTCAATTATCAATATATTTTGTTAAAACGACGCATATAGAGTCGTTTACTATATATCTTTGTGCTTTGTTATTGATTAGTAACACCCAAATCAAGCTTCCGCAAATCATCAAATTTGGGGGTGTTACAAATATTCATTGTTTTCATTATTTGTATTAATTTCCAATTTATTTAATATTGACATCCGTTCCTCGTGTTTGACTCGGACTTACCAAGTCTATACTAACATTCGATCGTGTATTCTTGCCTGGTTGTGTGAGAAGTATATATAAGGTATTTCCATTTTATAAATTAATAAACTAGACGCTTTCACACGCATCACCAGCCACCTTTGGAGTGTGTCTGATGAGAAATGGATGAAATATCACTACATCACACGCATAAGGGATGTGTGTATTTTCTGGGAGACCTTTTGAAGATCATTAATCTAAATATTGTTTCTAGGCATCTCTGATTGAGTGACTAAATAATTGAATGTACATTATAGTAGAAACACACACTGCACACAAAATCTCTTATGCACGAACACATAATAAATAAGCAAACAATTTTGGGATGGTGTTATCAGTGATAACTAGAGTATAAAACATGAGCATTCAAAAAACTGGTTGCCTAGACTAGTGGTTTCTATTACGAATAGTATTATTTAGATTAAGCATACCTTTATTAACTTAAAGAACAGAAAACCAAAAGAGTCCAAGCCCCCTTACTACAACACGTAAACACGGAGCACAACAACTAAAATACAAGTAGGAAACCATTGGCTAAGCAACAACATAAACAAAAGAGACCACTACAGCTACACAAAACAACTACGAAATTGAAACAAATAAAACATAATACCAAGACAGTGCCACAAACAACCTAAAATGAGCAGGCCCAAACCCAACCAGGACTGCTACCCACCTTATCCAGGATCCGAACTTTAACCCGAACGCGAGGCAACTCATTAGCAAAACTTATCCTTTGACACCAGAAGATTTTTGTTCCTTTAAATATTTCAAAATATCGCCTAACAAGCTCTCTTAAATCTCATTAAACAAATTTGGGACCACCTCTACTGTATTCAATATATAAACAGCAAGAATCCTTCCACCCGACACACACATGATCCATTCCATACCTAAAAACCAATCCCAAATACAATACAACAACGACTTAGAGATCAACACCAATAACAAACCGCCAAAACAGGAATCACACGAGGTATATCTAAATCTTAAACATAAAGAAACCAATCACACCAAAGAAACAATAAAAGCAAAGTTGGAGTGCTTTCAAAAGATCAACCATTAAACTAGGACAGAATTTGAACCACAAAAAGATGACCAAAACATAAACCGTCCACAACACAACAGAATATAATACATACCTTAACCTTATAATTGACCAGTAGGACACTTTCTCCATTCATTCCAAACAATTTTAGCTTTTTTATCTCACAAAACATAAACATAAGAAGATTAATTAAATACACCAAACTATTAAATTTAAATAACATTCATATTATTATTTGATATGAACATCATGAACAAATAAGTTGCAAAATTAAAGTTAGACAGTGAGAATAATTTACTAGAAGAATCACGAACATCCAAATTCGATTCGAACGAAACATTGGAACTAGAATTCCTCATATAAACACGATTACAAAGTTTAAACCTAAAATTAAAATCAAATACAAAATTGAAATCATAAAAACAAAATTGAAATCATAAACATATGAATTAGTGAATCACTTACCTAGAATTGATAAGTAAATTGAATTTGGTTGAATGAACCGATTAATCGTGAAAGAGAGTAGCAGCGATTGATTTACGAACATACGATAGGATATTGCACAGAATAATTTAATTTTAATAATTAATATTAAAGTAAAATAGAAAAAGAATGTAAAAATACAATATTACCCTTGACCAGGCGCAGGAAATTAGAATTTGAGATGATCGGATGGTGCAAAACCTACTTCCCCCTTCCCTCAAGATCTCTACTTCCCCCTGGATCCTCCCACTATATATATATATAGTGGAATGATCCAGAGGGAAGTGCATTTTTGGGGGAAGCGTTAGTATGCATCAGGAAGCATATTACCTTCACCAATACAAATCTCGAAAAAAACAAAATGAAATTTAGTAAATATTAATCAGAATCGATGCTATGAATGTTAAGCTTCCTTGATAAATTCTTTCTTCAAGTTATAGCATCGATTTATGAATATTAGATCCAAATCCGTTAATATGCATCGCGGTGCATATTAGTTAATATGCATTGTGATGCATATTAACAATAAAAATATCTTTCAAATAATGTAAAGTTTTAATATGCATCGCGATGCATATTAGTTAATATGCATCACACTGCATATTAACAATATATTAAATAAATATTCATCAATTAATGTTATGACTTAAAAATGAAATTCATTCGTTAAAATATTCTTTATAGCATCGATTTTAATTACAATTTACCAAAAAAAATTATTTTTTTGTTGACGTTTTGATTGATAATTGTAATATGCTTCTTGATGCATACTAACGCTTCCCCCCTTCCCCCCAAAAAGGCACTTCCCTCTTGATCACTACCCTATATATATATAGTGGAATGATCCAGAGGGAAGTGCATTTTTGAGGGGAAGCGTTAGTATGCATCAGGAATCATATTACCTTCACCCATACAAATCTCGAAAAAAGCAAACTAAAATTTAGTAAATGTTAATCAGAATCGATGCTATGAATGTTAAGCTTCCTTGATAAATTCTTTCTTCAAGTTATAGCATCAATTTATGAATATTAGATCCAAATCCGTTAATATGCATCGCGGTGCATATTAGTTAATATGCATTGTGATGCATATTAACAATAAAAATATCTTTCAAATAATGTGAAGTTTTAATATGCATCGCGATGCATATTAGTTAATATGCATCACACTTCATATTAACAATTTATTAAATAAATATTCATCAATTAATGTTATGACCTAAAAATGAAATTCATTCGTTAAAATATTCTTTATAGCATCGATTTTGATTACTATTTACCAATAAAAATAATTTTTTGTTGACGTTTTGTTGAGACCTGAGACACTGCTAGATTTGCTCAGAATACAAGTATCATGCCGCTGTTGGTATAAGACTTCAACCACTGTTAGTAGAAGTCAACCACTGTTAGAAGAAGACAACCGCTGTTAGTACATTTGTCTAACAGGGCCACTGTTAGTGTATAGTTTGTATTTTGTAAGTACTCAACCACTGTTAATGTTATATGAGTACTACCCCTGTTAGTTATATACTCAACCACTGTTGGTTAGTCGGTTAGAGATAATTATGGAATAGATAGGATTTCCATAATAGTTTGATTCTGTAAAGGACTCTATGTGTTATAAATAGAGATTCTGTAAAACCCTAGAGGTAGAGAGAAGACGAATTCATTCTAGTTATTAGCTTCAAGGTTGTAAACCCTAACACAAGTTGTGTGTTCGTATTATTGTTAATAATATTGAAGCTTTTGGTTAGATATTCTGTTATATACAAGTTTGTTCTTCAAGTTATTAATAAACTATTCCGCAAGCTTATTAATAATCAATCAAAGTAATACATACTAAGATCTCTAGCTGGGATCATCAAGTGGTATCAGAGCTAGATATTACTTTGATCTTGAAGAAGGTAATTGAATTTCGCAGCTTTTTCAACAAATAACAAGATGTCTACTGAATCAATGGAAGGTATACAAGCTACAAAGATTCCCATGCTCAAACCTGATGAGTTTGAGTTATGGCAGACTAGGATTAGGCAATACATGTTGCTTACAGATTATATGATGTGGGAGGTGGTTACTAATGGACCAAACTATACTAAGGATGCAGATGGTAAAAAGGAAGAAAGACCACCACCAAAGTCTGATGCAGAGAGAAAAGAAAGAGCAACAGAGTGGAAGGCATTAAGTACTCTACTTTTGTCTATTCCTAATGAGTATCAAAGGAAGTTTGAAAACTGTGAAGATGCTCAGGTTCTTATGCAAGCAATTGTTAAGAGATTTGGTGGTAATGATAACACCAAGAAGAATAAGAGATCTCTTCTCAAACAACAGTTTGAAAACTTTGCAGGTGTAAAGTCTGAAACTCTGACTCAGACTTTTGATAGGTTTCAAAAACTTGTGGGTGATTTAGAAAATCACAATGTCAAGATTGATAAAGATGACTTGAACAGGAAGTTTCTAAGATCACTTGGTACAGATTGGAATATGTACACTGTGGGACTTAGACAAAGTCCAGATCTTGAAGAGAAAGAGATTGAAGACCTGTACAATGATCTGAGGAATTTTGAGCCTGAAGTTCTAGCGTTGAAACAGTCCAATGGTAGCTCTAACAATGCTGCTTTTGTTTCTGTTGGTGAATCTGGTAGTTGTAGCACATCTGGTGCTAATGATAATGTATTGGAAGCATTCTTTGCAAGCCATGTGAATTCTTCATTAACTACAGAAGATTTGGAGCAGGTTAGTGAAGAGGACCTGGAAGAGATGGATTTAAGATGGCAGATGGCCATGATTACAATCAGGGCAAAGAGGTTTATGCAGAGGTCTGGGAACAGAAATTTTTCTTACAAGAGAGATGGTGTAGCTGGTTTTGACAAGAGCAAGGTGGAGTGTTTCAATTGTCACAAGATGGGACACTTTGCTAGAGAATGCAAGAGCACACAGGCTGGAGGATCTCAGAATGGTATTATAAGAACTAGTTCTGCTCCACAAAGAAGATTGGTACCTGTTCAGAACACCACTTCTGATTCATTGGTTGCTCAAGATGGAATGGGAGGATTTGACTGGAGTGATCAGGAAGAGCTTGTAACCACAAATCAAGCTTTGATGGCTGTCACAGAAGAACCAGAGTCTTCAGACATTCCATATGAGGTACAATCTAAATTATGTTCTCCTGCATGTAAGAAAATGGTTAAATTTTATAGGGATCATAATATGGTTGTGTGTAATGAATTAAAAGCTTGTAAGGAAAAGAGTCAACATGCCACTTTAGCTATTGAAAACTTAGAAAATCAGATAAAAGCTTATGAAAGGAATGAATCTCAATTTCACTTAGATGTTAAGTATCTAAATTGGGAAAAGAAAGCTTTAC
The DNA here is from genome assembly GCA_949592205.1 of Helichrysum umbraculigerum. Lineage (NCBI taxonomy): Eukaryota > Viridiplantae > Streptophyta > Magnoliopsida > Asterales > Asteraceae > Helichrysum > Helichrysum umbraculigerum. The sequence continues at coordinate 173,866,755 of CATIUR010000003.1, read as the reverse complement.
AAACAAAAGTTGATATGCTAAGTGCTAAGTTGGCTGAGGCAATTTCTGATAAGGAGTCAATAAAATTGAAAGTTGATGAATTGGAAAATGTTTCAAAAGGTGTTCAAAACTTAATCAAGTCTCAAATTCATGATAAATTAAAACTTGGATTAGGTTACAACCTTAATGCTGTTCCTCCACCTTATAATCATACTTATTTCCCACCTAAAAGTGATTTTGTTTTAGAAACACTTAAGGTAGGTGTGTCTGAGGAGGTTAAAAAGGTAGATCCAGTTGTTAATTGTGATGATAATGTGAATTTTGATAAAGTTGAGGTATCTGATTGGACTGAGGAAGATGAGTGTGATAGTGATAGCTCATCTAGTGGTAATTCTGTGGATGGTAGTGTTAAGTCTATTACTGGTCTAGTTTCTGAACTTAATAGTACTAAACTAGAAGAGGGTAAAAAGATGTTTGTTGAGAAAGCAAAGGCTCAGTTAGATCAAGTCAGGAAAACCAACAAGGCTAGTTCAGGTTTAGGGTATGTACACAAAAAGGTCAATATTGAATCAAAAGACAAGTTGAAATCTGAGTGTGATAAGTGTACAAGTAAATCAAAGAAGTCTGAGTTACATACTGCAAGTAATGTGAATAAATCCATTCCCAGGGGTAATCAAAGAAATTGGAACCAATTGGTTTCACAAAGGTTGGGTAATGGGTTTGAATGTGTGAAAAGAAAGTCATGTTTTATTTGTGGTAGATATAATCATCTTCAACAGGACTGTTACTACAATCCTAAAAATAATAGGAACAGTGGTACAGGTAATGTGTTGATAAATAAGCCTAACAGAGGCAAGGCTGCAGCCCCTGTTAATGCTACAGCAGTGCCCCTGTCAACGGCTAACAGAGGCAAGACACGAACAGGGGAGGGTTTGACCACTGTCAGGCATGGTACCTCTGCTGGTATTAAACATTTCAAAAGAATGTTTATACCAAGTAAAGCTACCACTGCCAGGGTAATCAATACAAACTTAAAGGTGACCACTGTCAAACCATTAACCCCTGTCAGGTCTAAAATTGATTGTTTTTGGAGACATAAAAATGAGTGTAAATCTGAAGTGTCCAAAACCAATGCAGCACTGAGATCAATCACTGTCAAAAGGGTTGATGTCAATGGTGCTCAAGGGAAACCCAAAGCCAAATTGGTTTGGGTTCCCAAGAAAAACTAACTGTTTTTCTCATATATGTGCAGGGCAAGCCACCAAGCTTATGGCATATTGATTCTGGCTGTTCAAGACACATGACTGGAGACAGGAAAAAGCTACAGGACTTTAAAGCGTTTTCTGGAGGAGATGTAGCATTTGGAAGCAATCCTAAAGGAGGTAAAATCACAGGTAAAGGTAAGGTAAAAAGCAGTAAGCTCACTTTCAATGATGTTTATTATGTTGAGCAATTGAGATACAATTTGCTTAGTGTGAGTCAAATCACAGATAAGCAAAATCCTGTATATTTCACTGACACAGAATGCCTTATACTTTCTGAAAAACTCAAAATACCTGAAGATAAGATTTTAATGAGAGTTCCAAGAAAGGATAATGTATACTGTAGTGATTTAAACAAGATGGAATCTCAAAATGTTAACTGTCTCATTTCTAAAGCTACTGTATCTGAATCTGAACTATGGCATAGGAGGATGTGTCACTTGAATTTCAAGACCATGAATAAACTTGTTAGGAATAAGCTAGTGAGAGGCTTACCTGAAAAGTTATTTGAATGTAGTGACCACTGTGTAGCATGTCTCAAAGGCAAGCAACACAAGACCTCTTATAAGACCAAGCTTGTGAATACCAATACCACTCCCTTACACCTGTTACATATGGATTTGTTTGGCCCTACCAATGTAGCTAGTCAAGGGAAGAAATCTTACTGTTTGGTAATAACTGATGATTACTCTAGAATGAGTTGGGTGTTCTTTCTTAGGACTAAGGATGAGACAGGTGAAATACTTAGATCATTCATAACTAGGATTGAGAATTCAACTAATCAAAAGGTTAAGATCATCAGGTGTGATAATGGGACAGAATTTAAGAATCATGAGATGAATAAGTTCTGTGAGGATAAAGGTATAGAAAGACAGTATAGTGCACCTAGGACTCCACAACAAAATGGAGTAGCTGAGAGGAGGAATAGGACACTAATTGAGGCTGCTAGAAGCATGCTAGCAGATGCTAAACTTCCAATGTCCTTTTGGGCAGAGGCAGTTAGCACTGCTTGTTATGTTTTGAATAGGATTTTGATTATTAAACCTCATAACAAGACACCCTATGAGTTATTCTTTAAGAGAAAACCTTTGGTTAGCTTTTTAAAACCATTTGGATGTCCTTGTACTGTCTTAAATACCAGAGATCATCTTGGTAAGTTTCAGAGTAAGGTAGATGAGGGTGTATTTGTTGGATACTCTATTCAAAGCAAGGCTTATAGAGTATTTAACAAAAGGACTAGGATCATAGAAGAGACCATGGATGTGACCTTTAATGAACATACATCAAATGTAGCAGGAAAAGGTCCAGAAGTTTTGTTTGATATTGATGCACTAACCCATGCTTTTAGATATCCAGATTTGTCTATTAGTGCAGGTACAGATGCAGGTACAGATGCAGGTAATGATGCAGGTAAAGATGGGAAATCAACCTCAAGTCAAACTAAAAAGGATGACTTGAAGTATGTCTTGTTTCCTATTTGGTCTCCAGATCCTCCAGAAGTATTCCAGTTAGAGCAAGATGAACCTTCAGATGATTCAAGTGGGTCAAGTAGCAAAAATGGTTCAAAGGATGAAGATGGTTCAATTCCAACAGAAAATCAACCATTTATCTCAAAGAGTTCTCATATAGTTTCAGAGCATGATTCAGAAGGAGAGCACGATTCTCCAAAATTTGTTGAACAAAGTCCTCCATTTCAAGTTTTGGAAAGGACTTCTTTGTCAGATTCTGAAGCAACTCCAAAGCCATCAAAGGAAAGAGAGGAAAGAGAGTCTTTTTCAGACTCTGAGATAGATAATCTTTTGGGTTCTAATTTGGAAAGAGAACTACTGGATACTTCTACATCTAAATATGTGGTTCATAAAGATCATTCCTTGGATTTGATTATTGGTGATATTATGACTCCTGTTCAGACAAGACATCAAACCAAGGTAAGAGAAGAAGATGTACATACTTCATTATATGTATGTTTTCTTTCTCAGATGGAACCAAAGAAGGCAGTGGAGGCTCTCAAAGATCCAAGCTGGATTGAATCTATGCAGGAAGAATTGTTGCAATTCAAACTGCAAGATGTGTGGGATTTGGTTGATCTTCCAAAAGGAAAGAAAGCTATAGGCACAAGGTGGATCTTCAAGAACAAGAGAGATGAAAGAGGGATAGTGATCAAGAATAAGGCTCGGTTGGTAGCACATGGGTACACACAGGAAGAAGGCATAGATTATGATGATGTCTTTGCCCCTGTTGCTAGAATAGAAGCTATTAGATTATTTTTAGCTTATGCATCTTATCAGGATTTCAAAGTATATCAAATGGATGTGAAGAGTGCTTTTCTTCATGGTCTAATTGATGATGAGGTGTATGTTTGCCAACCACCAGGGTTTGAAGATCCAACATATCCAGATAGAGTGTGCAGATTGAAGAAGGCATTGTATGGATTACATCAAGCTCCAAGAGCTTGGTATGATACTCTATCTGAGTACTTGCTCAAGAATGGATTCAAGAGAGGTACTATTGACAAGACATTGTTTACCAAGAGGGTTCAAAGAGATATATTGCTGGTACAGGTGTATGTTGATGATATTATTTTCGGGTCTACAAGGGATTCATTGTGCAAAGAGTTTGAAGATTTAATGCATAAGAAGTTCAAGGTGAGTTCAATGGGTGAACTCACATTCTTTTTAGGGTTGCAGGTCAAGCAAAAGTTAGATGGAATCTTTATTAACCAAGGGAAGTATGTGAAAGATATTTTGAATAAATTTGGTTATAAAGACGTGAAGGTAGCTAGCACTCCCATGGAGGCACATAGACATCTTAATTCTGATCCTGAGGGGGAGGAAGTAGATGTGCACTTATACAGGTCAATGATTGGTTCATTGATGTATTTAACTTCATCTAGACCTGATATAATGTTTGCAGTGTGTCTTTGTGCTAAATATCAGACCAATCCAAAGCAGTCACACATGTATGCTGTGAAGAGGATCTTTAGATACTTGAAAGGTCAACCAGACTTGGGCCTTTGGTATGCTAAAGGATCAGATTTTGAGCTAAAGGCCTTCACAGATAGTGACTATGGTGGTGAGAATATGGATAGGAAATCGACTAGTGGAGGTTGTCAATTTCTTGGAAATAGGTTAGTGTCATGGCAATGTAAAAAGCAAACCACAGTTTCCACTTCTACAGCAGAAGCAGAATATGTTGCAGCATCAAGTTGCTGTGCACAGGTTCTTTGGATTCAGAATCAAATGCTGGATTATGGTTTGACTTTCATGAACACTCCTATTTATATTGATAATACTTCTGCTATTAGTATCATTCAGAATCCAGTTAAGCATTCAAAAACCAAACACATTGAAATCAGATATCATTTTATAAGAGATTGTTATGATAAAAGATTGATTCATATTTTTAAAATTCATACTGATAATCAACTTGCAGATCTTTTTACAAAAGCATTTGATGTAGGAAGATTTACATTTTTGATAACTAATATTGGTATGATCAATCTCACGTAGTGTTTTGGTCTGGATTTGATACTAACAGGGGTAAAATATATTGTATGTGACAGGGTCAGGTGTTGCCACTGTTAGCTTCATCATGATAACAGATGGTGTCACTGTTAGTTTACCTTTGCCACTGTCAATGTATTTTTAACCTCTGCTGTATATGTGTATAATTTAACCCCTGTTAGTTGTTTTTCTTAGTTTAATATTGCAGGTTTCAGCCACTGTCAAGAGACATCACTTGAGCTGGAATTTAATGTTTTATTTGTTTCTTCTTATTCTTTTGGTTAAAAAAAAAAAAAAAAAAAAAAAAAAAAAAAAATCGTTGTCTAACTAAGCCAAGTTTATGCCCCTGTTAGTTCTAAGTTGGAGTTTCCTTGGTCGGATGCCCCTGCTAGACTATCAGCCGCTGCTAGCTTTGTTAGATGGTTAGAAAGGGTTGACTATAAATTGATCAAGTGAGGTACCCCTGTTGGGTTTGTTTGTAAATTGTGCCCCTGTTGGGTATAACCAGAAGTGCCACTGCTAGTTCTATTTTTAGGGCTTGGCACTGTCATCAAATAAATACTCAAATACTTCACTTTTTCAATTACGCTTTCAAAAGTTTCAAAACCCTTCAATAATCGCTCTCGCTTTGAGTTGTTTATTGTAATTCACTATTCGTTCGTTCATCGATTACATCAATGGCATCTTCATCGTCATCTGATTCTGATCCTTCTACGCTAAGTGTTCATTCTGAACACAATATGAGGGCTTTCTTGAATAAAGAACTTGCCGATGAGTATTTTCACCCTATCATCGATTTCTTGAGTAGTTGTCCAGTTACTTATGCCCTTACTGTAGCTCCACGATTGATTCGTTCACATATTCAGGAATTTTGGAAGAATGCAAAGGAAGGGAATGTTAATGGCATTACTCATATTCATTCCACTGTCAAGGGTCAGAAGGTAATGGTTACTGAGATTGTTCTAAGAGAGCTTTTACAGTTTGATGATGAAGGTGGAATTCTGGAATTATCAAGAGAATATTTGTTTAAAGGAATTATGGATATGGGGTATGAAGGTTCAGGAAAGACAAGATCAGAATATACTTTCTTGAAGTCATGGTTTTGTCCTCAATGGAAGTTCTACATTCATACTTTTCTGGTATGTTTGTCTCAAAAGAGAACTAGTTTTAATGAATTTAGTTCTACGATTGCATATCCTATTATCTGCTTGGCACAGGGTATCAAATTTAATATGTCTAGATTTATCTTAGATAAAGGGTGATACATTCGTTATGTACCCTAGATTTGTTCAGCTTTTGTTGAATAATCAATTGTCAAATCTGCCAGCAGAGGATAGTGTAATTGTTAGTTCTACTCTATCTTTGAGGACTATTCAGGCTATGAATAAGTATCAGAATGCTTTTTCTAAGAAGGAAACTGCATTATTTTCTACAATGCTAGTTACTCCTTCTGCCACTGGTGGTGTATTACCAACACCATCTGGACCAAATGATGACAGACCAACAACACAAGTTGGTTCTGAACACACATCAAGAGGTGGCATCAAAAGAAAACAAGGGAACAAACAGCCTACCCAATCTAAAGCCAAGAAATCCAAGAAGGCTACACAGGCTATGGAGATTCCTGTTTCTCCACAGTCTCAGTCAACTGTTCCAACACAACAGGTGAACATACTTGATGAAAATGTTCATTCTGGAAGGGCTGCCACTACTGTTTCTAGCCCACTGGCAGGGCAGGATAGTGGTAACATTAATCAGACCCAACCAGAGGCAACTATGTTTGATGAACCTATGGGTGATGATTCAAATGTAGGTCCCAGTACCAATAACCAAGGGACATCTGCAGTGGCAGATGTGGGCAAGGATTCAACTAAGAGGTCACACTCTAATGTTGATGAGCCTAGTGATACTGATGAATTGACGATTTCCTATCTTGTACATGATGTCAATAAACTATGGAGCAAATATGAGAGGGAAAGGGCTTACAGAAAAGAGGCTCAACAGAAAATTCAAGCTCAGGATGAGTTAATTGCTAAGCAGAAGGAGGTCATTGATCATCAGAAGGCAGAGTTGCTTGATGTGCAGAATAGATTGTTAATGCTTGAGGAGGCTGTCAACAATATTCTTTTACCTGCAAATAGGTTAAAGGAATCTTCAGGCAAGGGGGAGAAGAAAGCAGATGATGATATTATGCCTGAAGATGATGGTTCAAGAGCAGGTGATGATGATGATGATGATTCATATGGACCTCATTATGATATGGGTGGAGAAATGATAAATATTGATGAGATGAATGATGATTCTGCAGCTACAGAGGTGTTTGATGATAATACAGCTACAGAGGTGCTTGAGTTTGATGATAATACAGTTGAGATGAATATTGAGGCACAATCAGAAGACACTGTGGAGTTAGTGTTTGATGATAAAGATGATGATTATGTGCAGAGCAGGGATAAGGCTGAGGAGGAGCTAAATGTATCTGATTATGTGATACATGAAAGTTTAGATGATGAGGTAGTTGATGGTGCAGGAGCAGAGCAGACTGATGAAACAGTTTATCAGGTATTTCCATTGAATAAAGGGTTGCCTGAGAAAGCTGCACTTAGATTATATGTTTGGGATGTGATGGGTGCTAACCTGGATGATAAGAAAAGAGTTAGTTTCAGTGATAGGTCAGTGTATGAGGTGGTTGATGATGTTGAAAAAGAGATGAAAGGAAAAGTTGAGGTTAAGGGGGAGCAATCAAAGTCAATTGATGAAGAGAAGAAGTTGCAGACTTTTACAAGAAAGAAATCAATTCCAAGAAGAAAGTCAACTAAAAGATTATCCCCTGTCAAAACTTCTACCTCTGTTGTCACAATTTCAACCCCTGTCAACACTAACACAACCACTGTTATGTCTACCCCTGTTAGTACACCAACTCCTACCACTGTTAATACACCAATCACCACTGCTGTCATATCAACCCCTGCCACAACTACAACAACAACAAGACCAAGAGATGTACCTGTTACAATAAGAGAACCAACTTCACCACTCAAACCTAAGTCTAAATTGCCTGTGATTGATCCAAAAGACAAAGGTAAAGGAAAGTTAAAAGAAAAATCAAAGGTGAAAGAAATTAAAGAGCCTCATATTGAGTCTCATGATATGCTGAGGATGCAAGTAGAAGAAAGAGAAAGGTTGATAAGGAGAGCTGCAGAAGCTAAAGCTGAAGGAGAGGGTGATGATGTGAAAATGATTTTGGATGATCTGAGTGTAGTGACTATTACACAGAAAGCTGCAGAGATTGTTAAAGAAAAGACTGCACAAGGATTAAAGCTTCCTGCTCAGAGAGTTCATGATTATTTAAAGAAGAAGAAAGGTAATGAAGAGGAAGAGTTATCTTCTGGATTTTTGTTGATGAAAAGATCAAATGAGGAAAGGGCTAGAAAGAAAAAGCAAGAGGAATTAGCCAAGAAGAGAAGTAAACCTTTACCATATGCTGAAAGGAGAAGACAAATGATCAATGCACTGTCTGAAAATTATGCCCCAGCTAAAATTGTTAGAGGATGGAATATGCAGAAGCTGCAACAGGCATATGATAGGTATATGGGAAGAGATGAAGAGTGGACAAAGAAAATGGAAGAGAATAGGCATTTGAATGCATTGATGAAGGAGAAGAAAGAAAAGGCAGATAAGGAAATGGTAAAGTTTTTGAAGGAAGAAGAAGAAAGAAGAGAAAAGGCAGCTGTTGAAGCAGCAGAGAAAGCTTTAGAGGATAAGCAGAATGAAGTCAGAAGAAATTCATGGAAAAATCAGATTTCTAAAGACAATGTTATTCCTGATATTCCAAGATTTGATCCAGAGCTGAAAAAGAGAATCAAGATTCTGACTGATAGCAAGGAGATTTCTGAAGGACCAAGAAAGGCTAGAATTATAAATTGGGAAGGAGTAGCAATTGATTATGGTTTCAGAAAAATGATCCTTGAGATCAAGATTGAAAGGGAAAGAGGATTTGATGATCATGTTGGTAGTATGGTTGATTTGCTCAGAATTTGTACAAGAGATGATCTTATGGAATTGTATCAAGTGAGCAGAATCAGGAATAGAAAGAACTCTGAAGCAGTGATTGAACGACAAATGATGGAGTTGTTGCAAAGCCTGTTTGAACCAGCCAGCTTGTATCACTTATTCTTTCATTGTTATCAAAGGGTTATAACCTGGAGATATTTTGCCAGAGCTGGAGTACACATGATAGTATTCAACAATGGGCAGGTGATCTACATGTTTGATGATCGACACTATGTGCTGGGAACAGGGCTGTTGAATAGATTGGTTGATTTGAAGTTATCTACAACCATCATTACTGAAGGAGCTTACAGAGCTTTATACATGGTGTTCAATCAACTACATAAGAGGCAAACGATGAAGGAGAAAGAAGAAGAAAAGAAGGATTGAAACTTGAATCATTCCTCTGAATGATCAAGTTTAGGGGGAGATTGTTGAGACCTGAGACACTGCTAGATTTGCTCAGAATACAAGTATCATGCCGCTGTTGGTATAAGACTTCAACCACTGTTAGTAGAAGTCAACCACTGTTAGAAGAAGACAACCGCTGTTAGTACATTTGTCTAACAGGGCCACTGTTAGTGTATAGTTTGTATTTTGTAAGTACTCAACCACTGTTAATGTTATATGAGTACTACCCCTGTTAGTTATATACTCAACCACTGTTGGTTAGTCGGTTAGAGATAATTATGGAATAGATAGGATTTCCATAATAGTTTGATTCTGTAAAGGACTCCATGTGTTATAAATAGAGATTCTGTAAAACCCTAGAGGTAGAGAGAAGACGAATTCATTCTAGTTATTAGCTTCAAGGTTGTAAACCCTAACACAAGTTGTGTGTTCGTATTATTGTTAATAATATTGAAGCTTTTGGTTAGATATTCTGTTATATACAAGTTTGTTCTTCAAGTTATTAATAAACTATTCCGCAAGCTTATTAATAATCAATCAAAGTAATACATACTAAGATCTCTAGCTGGGATCATCACGTTTTGATTGATAATTGTAATATGCTTCTTGATGCATACTAACGCTTCCCCCCTTCCCCCCAAAAAGGCACTTCCCTCTTGATCACTACCCTCTCTCTCTCTCTCTCTATATATATATATATATATATATATATATATATATATATATATATATATATATATATATATATATAGAGAGAGGTAGTGATCTAGGGGGAAGCGTAAAAAATGAGAGAAGGGGGAAGTAAATCAGAACCATTAATCTTATCAAATTTATAATAATTAGTGTGGGTGCACCCATTTGATCATTTCAATAATAATTAAAACCCATTTACCCCCAAAATAAATTATCTCACAAACGAGAAGTCAAAAATTATGAAAATTTCACCATAAAATTCAGCGTTTTCTCCTCTTCAATTTAAGATCCCTCAAGGTATACTTTCGATGATTTTTTTTTTTTTTTTGTTTTTTGATGGGTTTAAATATTACTAACACATGCGTTAGTAAGTTAGTGTTGCGTTTAGAGGTTAAGGTTTGGGGTTTGGGGTTTAGGGTTTAAACGCTTTACTAAACCCTAAACCTTTAACCGTGCTAAATCATACTTAACCCTATACCATACTAAACCTTAACCCTAACCCTAAATCTAATTTATAACAAAACACAAACATATGTGCTTATAATTTTTAAAACCCACCAAAAAATAAAAAATAAATAAATAAATAAACTCGTCCAAAGTATGCCTTGAGGGATCTTAAACCGAAGAGGAGAAAACGCTGAATTTTATTGTGCAATTTTTATACTTTTTTCCACTTGTCGTTTGTGAGATAATTTGTTTTAGGGGTAAATGGGTTTTCTTTGTACACGTTGCGTATTCTCATTGGTACTTCCAAAGTGTGACACCCCCAAATTTACTGATTTGCGGAAGCTTGATTTGGGTGTCACTAATCAATATACAAAGCACAAGATATAATGAACGACCACTATATGCGTCGTTTTAAACTTGTATAGATAAAGTAAATGTTTACATCAAAATATAGTTACATTAGCTCGATTCCTGAAATTTGAGAGATTACATAGCATAATTACTTTTACAAAATATAATAATGCAGTCCAATCTCTAGTTGTATGTATGTGTTAGTACATGTTTAGTGTCTGTCAGTTGGTCTAGCTCGTAGTTTGTAATTAGAAATAGGATTCCTGACTCCTGCGACGTAGCGCACTACGTCGCAGGTGCGACGTCAGGTATTGGGCCTGCGACGTAGCCTACGTCGCATGGGCTTGGGCCTGCGACGTAGCGTGCGACGTCGCAGGTGCCAAACTTTGTATAAAAACGTTTTACGTTTTCTGTTTTAGGGTGGACGAAACCCTAAACGCAATTTGTCGAAATTCTCTGTAATCTGATCGACTATAAGCAATAATATTACGTTCGTTTGATATTGATTGCGTATTGATTGTTCGTGTGATTGTTTGATAATCTAATCGTTGTTTCCGCCATCGATTGGATTGACTCGGTTCGTTCTAGATCCTAAGTAAGGGACAAACAACTGGTATCAAAGCAGTGAAGCTCGTTTTTGGCGATTCGGATCGAGTTTGGGTTTTAAAAGGACGTGATATTCGTGAGTTTTCGTGTTTATTACGTTTGTTTTGTGTTTTTACAGGTTTTCGATCAGTATTATTGGGATTCTTGAAGGTTTCAGTCGTTCGACATTCGTGGTTTTGATTTTAGGGTTAAAAATTCGTTTTTAGGGTTTTTGGCCGCTGCTCAGCACGTTTTGCGACGTAGCAAAGCGACGTAAGCTGCGACGTCGCGTGCGACGTAGTGTTTTTGAACTTTAATTAGTTCGTGCGACGTACCGTTGCGACGTACCTCTCTACGTCGCTATTTTGACTTTAATTAGTCTTCTGCGACGCTGCGTTGCGACGTAGCCTGATTCTGCGACGTATCTCTCTACGTCGCACTTTCTGATTCTTAATTGAATCATTTGCTTTTTGCGACGTACCCATCTACGTCGCATATCCTTTTTGTGACGTACCCATCTACGTCGCATATTCTTTGTGCGACGTACCCTTCTACGTCGCTAAGATCAGAAGTTTGATTTTTCGTTTAAGTATTTACAATGGCAGCTGATAAAGAGGATATTAGAGGACTTCGGGAAATGATTAAACAAAGCAATGACATAGGTTCAAGTAATAAACCTCCACTTTTTACTGCGGACATGGATTACGTGTACTGGAGAGACCGAGTTGAGCAATATATTGATTTCCATTGTCCAGAATTATGGGGACCATTACGTGAGCGTTATGTAGCTCCATTAGCTGAAGGAGAATACCGGGGTATTCGTCCTGCTAAGCCCTATAAAGCCATGTCTCCCGAGGAAAAGAAAGATTTTGATACTGAAAGAAAATCTTTCTCAATGATTAAAATGTGTTTAACGAAGGATGTGCTATGGCTTTTCAGAACTCATGAAACAGCCTTTGATTTGTGGAAGGCTATTGAAACTCGTTGTGGAGGGAATGATAAGTACAAGGAAGCAAAGCTCGAACTGATTAAGAAACAGTACGATATCTTTGACATCCTTCCTGATGAAGACACGACTTCTTTATTTACTAGGTACTCACGGTTAGTTGGTGAGTTGTTTGAAGGGGGTTATACTTTTCCTTCAATTGAAGTAAATAAGAAGCTGCTGGATGTGTTGCCAAGTTCTTGGGATATTAAAGTTCAATTTTTAAAGGAAAATGAAGAACTTGCAAACATGTCTTTGGATGCGTTGATAGGGGATCTTCAAGCTCACGCGATGGAGATTAAGAAGAAAGAAACTAGGTCTGGTTCTGCTGTTCAGAATCCTAGTGTGTATGGTGTTAAGATCAACTCTGGAAAGAATTATGGATCAGGAGTTGCCTTTGTATCAAATACAAATGCTTCATCGACTTCTTCCTCTTCTGATGGTATTCATTCTGTTTTCATGACTGGACCTTCTTCAAATCAACAACAGGTTCAAGTCACACCTGCTATTCAGGAGCAAGCTGCAATCTACACAGCTTTCTTAAGCTCTTACAAGGATTTGGTTACTCAACCGAATCTAACTTTGGAGTTGACTAAGGAGGACTATGCTCAGCTTGATGAAGACGATCTGGAGCAAATGGATTTGACTTGGAACGTGGCAATGATCACCCGCAGAATTCAGAAGTTTTTGCAGAGGACAGGGCGTAAAAGCTTGGAGGGTGATGGAAAGACTGGCTTTGGATTTGACAAGAGTAAGGTCCGATGTTACAATTGTCAAAATTTGGGTCACTTCGCCAGGGAGTGCGAGAAACCCAAAATGCCAGCATCGGGATTTACAACACCGTCTACTCCTCCAAAGGCCAAAGAAACGGAAGTTACCAAGAGAGGGATTGCTGACAATGCCCTGATTGCTTTTGAGCCTACAAGTCAAGATTGGACGCCTGTCTCCCAGCATTACCAACAGTGTCTGATGGCTCACATTGTGAATGAGGTACATGATGAACCGTTAAATTGTATTTCATGCATAAAGTTAACTGAATCTTTAAAGGCATATCAGACAGAGACAGCTGAATTGAGGAAAAAGAATGAAAAACTAACCGACTCAAATAATTTTTTAAAAGCTAATGAGAAACTTTATGAAAAACATCTTGAGGCTCATCGGTTAGATACTCAGAAATATAAATCTAAGGTTTTTAGTCAAGAAGATGCCATTAAAAGCTATCTTGTTGAAATTGAACTTTTAAATAAAGAACTTACAGATTTAAAAGCTGAGTATGAGAATTATAAGAGTAAAATCTTAGGTTCAAATTCCTCAACAGTTGTCTTCAATGAAATCCTTAGCAAGCATGGTACTAAAGGGAAGAAGAATGAGGGATTGGGATACAACTCAGTTCCTCCTCCTACTACTTGTTGTCCCCTGCCTGTTAAGGAAGGCTTTGAAGAGATTCCAGTTGACTGGTCCAAGCTCTATGGTTTAAAAGCTATAGATGCTAAAGAGACCAAACATAACAAACCGGCAAAGGAGAAAACCAAGCGGCCAGAGTACCCCTTGCCAAAGTTTGTTAAGTCAGTGCATGAATCTCCTGTTAGTGTTAAGGAGAATGTTGAGGTTAAGAATGAATCTCCAGTTAGTAATAAGGAGAATGTTGAAGTAAAGATTGAATCTCCTGTTAGTGTTGTGGAGATAGTTGAGATTGAGGACATTACGGATCAGGAGTATCCGGAGGTTAAGAAGGTTGCATTTAAACCTGAAAAAGTGATTTCAAAGGTTGAACCTGAAATTAAGGTTCAACCAAATAAGGGAAAAGCTAAGGTTTTAAACTCGAAACTACAAACTTTACAGTCACCTGTAAAGATTTTGCAAAGAAAATCAGTAAATGAAAATGTTTCGTATGATAAACCATCAACTTCAACCTCTCAACAAAGACAAACATTTTCTAAGACGTGTACTCAATGTTCATGTTCTAGAAATGTTTCTCCATCTCCTGTGGTAATTCCTCAGCCTCAACCATTTGTTGAGACCCGTTCTTGTTTCTACTGCAAGAAACAAGGACATTTAATCCGTGAATGTCCAAAGCTGTCAAATCAGCGATATGGGAGAGAGATGCCTAGGACATCTGTTTATAAAAACTCTTTTTCTAAATCTCCACCTAGGCGTCACTCAAACTCTCCCAAGCCTGTTTCCAAATCAAGTAATGTTGAGCAAAAACCTTTGCCAATTCAAAAGCCCAACATTACTTCTATTACCATTTCCGAATCTTCAAAAGTTTGGAAACGTAAAGAGTCTGATGTTGACTCTTCAGTCGTCAACAATAACACATCAGATAAAAATTCTAATTTGTTTAAAGATAAAATTCTATCTGACGTGATTATTGTTGATGACCACGGTCGACCTAAGTCTGTAAAGGCTTGGGTCACCGTTTCTCACTAATCTCCTTTGTTTATGTGTTGCAGCAGTCAGAACGCGTTAAAGATAGCGAATGGTATTTGGATAGCGGCTGCTCGCGACATATGACGGGCGATGTATCTCTTCTTGTGGATATTAAACCACATGCAGGAGGTTATGTTGCCTTTGCTGGAGATTCTGGGGGAACTATTTCTGGAAGAGGAACGTTAACTAACGGCAATGTTAGTTTCGAAAATGTGAACTACGTGGAACAGCTTACGCACAACTTGCTAAGTGTTTCACAGTGTTGGGACATAGATTGTGACAACAGATCTAGCTTGAAATAGGACTAGTGTAATTATTATTATGTTTGTATATTGGTTTAGATTTGTAAATGAATATTTGTTTTGTTAGTGATATTCGTTAAACATATTGTTTTGCTAAGTTAGACGAATGTTAAATACGAAATAAATAAACAGACGTTTGATGCGAGGCGAGTCGAGATCTCAGGTCGCAGCGAGTTGAGCTGTGAGGTGAGTTCTGAATTCGCGAGGTATCAGTCTGGCGAGCCGAGCTCCGAGTTGGGCTTGGGCTGCGAGTTGGACCGAACTCGCAGGCCCATGCGAGCCGAGCCGGACAGAACTATTTAAACGATTTTCCTTAGAAAATCGTTAACAACTTTTGCATATTCCAAACCTGCGATTCCAGCAAACCAGAGAAAAACATAACCTATCGACTAGGCTTTGACGATTCGTTGTTTAAAGCTAAGTCTAGTTAAACGCAATACGAACATATTCGTTGTTAGTAAGATAACACCGTATTGAGGGATTCCGCACCTTAATACTACAGATAACGAAGTTATCGATCCTAAAACTAGGGGACTTACATCTGGTATCAGAGCTTTCGGGCTAGATACGAGTGTGTTCGTGAGTTTTAGTTTATTGCGTTTTTGATTCGGGTCGTTTTTACGTGCATTATTGCAATACTAACGATCAAAATCATTCTCTGGAAGTTTTAGGGTTAGTTTACAGTCGAATTTCTCAGTTTCGTTCGTAAAAATACCTTAAAATTCGTTTTTTCGGGTTTAACAGCCGTTTCGCGAGTCGAGATTAGGGTTCCAGCGTCGCCTGCGAACCGAGTTGAACTAGCGAGTCGAACTGAGGCTTGCAAGTCGAACCGAGATCTCTCGCGAATCGACATCACTTGCGAATCGACATCTTTTAGCAATCCGAACTGAGGCTTGCGAATCGACAAATTCTGCGAGTCGAGCTGAGATTGCGAGTTGAGCTGAGTCTTGCGAGTTGAGATTTCTGAATTCGCTGAAACAGTTTAATTTTACGTTTTTAAGATGTCTGACTTAAGTAGAATGATCGAAATGGACCACGAGGTGGGAAAGTCAAACGTTCCACCTAAGTTGTTAAGAATCGAGGATTACTACAATTGGAAGGACAGATTTGAATCTTACTGTAGATTCCATGATCTGTCTATCTGGATGTGTATCAAGAGTGGATACACCCCACCTACTCAAACTGTTCAAAATGCTACTGTAGTTCTTACCTATGCAAACATGAGTGATCAAGAGAAGGAAGCGTACAGAAATGAGAATAAATCACATTCTTGCATAAAGATGTGTCTTCCTAAATCCCTTGCTCATCAACTCAAGTCTTTTCATACTGCTAAAGCGCTCTGGGAAGCTTTAGAGAAAAGAGGTGAGGGAAGTCCACAGGTGAGAGCTGGCAAGAAGAGTCTTCTTAAAAAGCAGTTTACTATGTTTAAAGCTTTAAAAGGAGAAGATCTTGATGCCTATGTTACACGATTCTACCATCTGCTAAGTGAATTAGAATACCATGAAATTTTTGAAGAAGAAGTATCTAAAACCGACAAGTTCCTTGAGGGTTTGCCTTCTAAATGGGAAATGTATGGTGTTATGATTAAGGATAACGAAACTAGGTATTCTACTATGACCTTAGAGCAAGTCATTGACAAGCTGAAAGGTTATGATTTCTCCAAGAAGTCAAGAGATAGTGATTCTGATCAGGTTCAGAACCCTGGGCTGTATCATGGAAAGTCAAGTCTTTCGACTGCGTCATCGAGTTCGACCACTGCACTGTTAGTTGGTGATACTAATGAAAATGGAGTAATGATCACTGAAGATCTGTGCTTTATTTCCTCCTCTGGTGATGAGACAAAGGGAAAGAATTCTGAGAAGTCACCTCAAGAGCATCAGAAGATGCCGATGAGTGTGAAATCTGCTGAACAGCAACTGTCTGTTCTTGCTTCCTTTGTGGCATCATATGAGAACTACATAGAAGGAAAGATCAATGATCCTATTCTATTTGATGAGGATTATGAGCAGATAGATTCTGATTATCTTGAGGAACTGGAACTTCAAGATCAACTAGCGTTGATATCTAGAAAGGTGAAGAATTTCCTCAAGAAAACTGGTAGAAAGGTGTTGGGCAATAGATCAGGGTTTGATAAAACCAAGGTCAGATGCTTTAACTGTCAGGGTATTGGTCATTTTGCTAGAGAATGCCAAAGACCTAAAGTAGAAGCACAAGGAAAACAAGGTTCGGGAAGTACTCTTGCTTCCAAAGCCTTAGTGGTGAAGCAGTTGGATGGCTCGTATGATTGGCAAGCTCATTCTGAAGAAGCTTTGATGGCCGAGATCGAAGAAACAACTGCTGGATCAGTGTCCTACATGCCCACTGACATGGAACAGAGAGTAGAGGTGGCTGAGTCTGAAAAAAGGGCAAGTGATGATGATGTGCTATATATGGATTCAACTCCAGATATGAGTCCTGAAGAATTAGTGGCACGTATGGCTGAATTACAAACTGACAAGAAGAAGGTATGTTTAGATATTCTTAATCTTGCTGATGTTTGTTACTTAGTTACTGATTTACAGTCTCAGAATAGTGTCTTAACTGTGTCAAATAGTAATCTGTCATCACAATTAAATATGGATAAGGAATCTTATAAGACTGTTAGATCTGAACTTGATCAAGCTATTATGGATGTTCGTAGATTAAGTGATGATAAACAGGTCTTAAAAGATAAAATTAAGTCTGATGCGTTGGATAGAACAAAACTTAGAGATACCATAAGTGAAAAATCTGTTGTCATAGATGGTCTCTATATGAATATCAAAGACTTAAATGAGACGATTGCTAGTAAGGATCAGGAAATAGTAAACCTTAACTTAAGGTTAATTGAGCAAAACCGTAAACTTGAGAATTATAGGACATCTCAAATGGATAAAATGTTAGATGCTCAACGTAGTGTAAAGGACAAGACTGGGTTAGGTTACAATGATGTATCCCCGCCTTTTAATGCCAATTACACTCCTATTCCTGAAGATTCTGAGATGACTGAAGTTAATCCTGAGATTTCAGTAGCTGATAAACCTGAACAGTCAGAGGCACAGAAAGATGTTATTAAGAACGTATCATTAGATAATAGCAAGGCTTCTCAGTTCACCAAAATACATTTTGTATCGGGTGGAGTGATTAACGATGCTAAGATTAATGATAAAGTTGATAAGAAACAGCTTAAACCTTTAGTGCCTAAGACTCCGGATGAGAAAGCAAAAGTGAGCAAATCACGCAAGCAGATGTCATGTTTCAAATGTCATCAAAAAGGACACGTGGCTTCGTGTTGTCCTAACAAAAAGCCTGAAGCACCACATAAGCTTGTGATTGAGGAAAAGACACAGACCGACTCTGATATGACTGTAGACGGGTTAGATACCAAACCTAAGTTAGGTAATAAACCTGTGAACATTCTTAAAAGAGATGGTAAGCATAGTGTCTCCCCACCTAAACCTAAACGGTCATATACTCAAAGTGATAATTATGTCCATAAGTCTAGGGATGTGACACCGTCGAGGTTTAGAACTCTAAGTAGAGGCCATAGTCATTATGAAAGTGGCACTACTTCGCGATCACATGAGTTTAATTATAATTATCATAATAGAGCTCATACTTTTGTGCCTAAGAGGTTCTCCTCAAATTCACCTCTTAAGGCTGATCGTCCACAAACTCAAGCTACTTCGAAAGTAACCAAAGCTCCTGATGGGAAGAATGGTTATTTTAAAGAGCTTAAGTTTGTTGATGATAAGGGACAAACCAAGACCGTAATGGCTTGGGTCCCTCTTGATAACTGATCGTGTTTTGTGTTATGTGCAGGAGCATGCTGTGAACAAGGACAGTTGGTGGTATGTAGACAGTGGATGCTCGAGGCACATGACCGGTGAAAGAAGTCTACTGAGGGACTTCAAGGATAGTCTCAAGCAAAAAGTAAATTTTGCAGGAGATAAAGGAGGAGTAATTTCGGGAAAAGGAAAAGTTTCAAATGGAACTTTGACTCTTGAGGATGTGAACTATGTTGAAGAACTTACACACAACCTAGTGAGTGTTTCCCAAGTCTGTGATAAAGGTCATCCAGTTTATTTCAATGAAAAGGAGGCCTTAGTCCTGAAGCCAGGTTTTAAAATTCCTGATGAATGGATATTGATGAGGGCGCCAAGGAAGAAGGACATCTATGCTATCAACATGGGTGTTCCTAACTCTTCAATGGTGTCTACATGTTTATTGTCCAAGGCTTCGGAAACAGATGCTCTGTTATGGCATAGGAGAATGGCACATCTAAACTGGAGAAAGATGAATTATATAACCAAAAATGGTTTGGTTCTAGGTGTACCACAAAAACGTTTCGAGTCTGAGGATAAGTGTGTTCCTTGCATGAAAGGAAAGCAGCACAAGAAACCACACAGACCTAAGACTGAAAACTCTATCTCCTCGCCATTTGAATTGCTACATATGGATCTCTTCGGCCCTATAAGCAAGAGAAGTCTAGGTGGCAAATGGTACTGTTTGGTTGTCACAGATGACTATTCTAGATTCTCATGGGTATTCTTTTTGGGATCAAAGGATGAGACTCCTGGAATTCTAATTGAGTTCTTTGATCTAGTAGAGAATGTCTATAAAAAGAGAGTTAAGCGTATTCGTAGTGACAATGGAACAGAGTTTAAGAATTCAACGTTGAATATCTATTGCTTAAGCAAAGGGATATTACATCAATTCAGTGCACCTTATGAACCTCAACAGAATGGTGTTGCTGAAAGGAAGAATAGAACGTTGATTGAAGCTGCTAGAACAATGCTTGCTGATTCAAAGCTTCCGGTCATCTTTTGGGCAGAAGCAGTGAATACAGCATGTTATGTTCTTAATAGAGTTCTTACGGTTAAGAGACATAACAAGACTTGTTATGAGCTTTTGAACAATAAGAAACCTAACTTAAAAGGGTTTGAACCCTTTGGAGTTTCATGCACCATATTAAAGACTGGACATCAAGCAAAATTTGGTGAGAAGGCTGACGAAGGATTTTTCCTAGGTTATATGCCCAATTCGCCAAATAAGAGAGTCTTTAATAAAGTCACAGGACGTTTGGAGGTAGTTTATAATATTGAGGTTACAAGCTATTCACCGGATGTTCATAAGGGCTTAGATTGGCAATTTGATTATTCTGATCTTTTTGCATCATTTAAAGTTCCTATTAGTGACTATGTCAGTGATTCAGAGATAGCTGAACATTTAGTGTTTGAAGATGAGAATATTGGTCCCGCTTCAACATCGAGTGTTAAGCAGTCTGGAATCAAGACTACTGTTGACTCAGATAAAGCTTCCACAAGTGAGTCACAAAAACCTTCAGAGGATAAGTCTCTAGAAACAGAAGATCTTGATGATCTTCATACAAAGTTTGATGACATACTTACTCCTTTGAAACATCTAAGAATATCTTCAGCACGTACGGAAGATGTACCTGAATTGGAAGAAATTGGTACTAATTTGGAAGATGAGATACCAGTTGAACCAGTTACTACAACTAGAACGAGTAAGAATCATCCAGTTGAAAACATCATCGGTGATATTAATACTCCGGTTCAAACTAGGCATCAATCCAGAACTAATACGTCTGAGAATTCTGAATACCAAAGCTTGTATACTGCAATGAAAGAGACAGGGATTCCTAATCAATGTCTATATTCATGCTTTATCTCACAAGTCGAGCCTAAAAATGTTCAAATGGCTTTAAAAGAAAACTCGTGGGTAGAAGCAATGCAAGAAGAACTATCTCAGTTCTCTAAATTACAAGTATGGGAGTTGGTTGACCTACCAAAGGGAGAATATCCAATTGGAACTAGATGGGTATTTAAGTGTAAGAGAGATGATAAAGGTATCGTTACTCGCAATAAAGCTCGTCTAGTGGTTCAAGGTTTTAATCAACAAGAAGGTATTGATTACAATGAAGTGTTTGCACCAGTTGCTAGGCTAGAAGCAATTAGAGTATTCTTAGCATTCGCATCATATTATGGTATAAAAGTGTATCAGTTGGATGTTAAGAGTGCCTTTTTGTATGGCAAAGTGGAAGAATTGGTGTATGTTTCACAACCGCCAGGGTTTGCTAATCCTGAGTATCCAGATAGAGTATATCGTTTGAATAAGACTCTATATGGATTACATCAAGCACCTAGGGCATGGTATGGAACACTATCAACGTATCTACTTGAGAATGGATTTACAAGAGGATCAATTGATAGTACACTATTTGTGAAGTGGAAAAAGAAAGACTTTCTTCTTGTACAAGTGTATGTTGATGACATTATCTTTGGATCGTCTGATGAAAAGATGTGTCAAGAATTTGAGAAAGTCATGAGAAAAAGGTTTGAAATGTCTGCAATGGGAGAGTTGAATTTCTTCTTAGGATTACAAGTTGATCAAAAGAAGGATGGATTCTTTATTCATCAATCTAAATATACATATGAGCTATTAGAACGTTTCAAGATGGATGAAAGTAAGGTCTACAATACTCCAATTCCAGTCAATCATGGATTAGGTCCAGATACATCGAGTGATAGCGATGTGGATCCAACTCTTTATAGAGCCATGATCGGATCACTAATGTATCTTACAGCCTCTAGGCCTGACATCATGTTTGCTGTTTGTTTATGCGCAAGATATCAGGCTAATCCGAAAGAGTCACACATGCAAGCTGTTAAACGAATCTTTCGTTACCTCAAAGGGAAACCTAAGCTGGGTCTTTGGTATCCGATTGATGGAGACTTAGATCTCGTAGCTTATACTGATTCGGATTATGGAGGATGCAATCAGAATAGGAAATCTACGACTGGAGGATGTCAATTCTTAGGAGGTAGATTAGTATCCTGGCAGTGCAAGAAGCAAACCTCGGTAGCCATTTCTACATGTGAAGCTGAGTATGTTGCAGCTGGCAGCTGTTGCTCGCAAGTTCTTTGGATTCAACAGCAACTGCGGGATTACGGGTTAAATATAACCAATACTCCTATGATGATTGATAACGAATCTACTATGTCGATCACCAATAATCCAGTAAAGCACAGTAAAACTAAGCATATTGATATTCGACATCATTTTATTAGAGATTGTGCTGAAAAGAAATTGATAAAGTTAGTTAAGGTTCCATCATTGGATAACTTAGCAGACTTATACACAAAGGCGTTCGACAGAGCAAGATTTGAGACGTTGGTTCAACTAAACGGAATGAGAAATCCAGAGTGATTAGTCTTCCAAGGGTATTCTTGTAATAGTTAGTATTTATGTGTTTATTATTAAAAAATATAAAAAAAAAAAAAAAAAAAAAAAAAAAAAAAAAAGGCGTATGGCATTCATTTGCTTGTTACCTAAGGGGAATCGCCTTCATTTAAGTTTTTATTTGCAAAAACTACGGGAAATGATAGTACATTAGGAGAATAAGCTTCACAATAATAAAGCTTAAGTCCTAAGTATGATATGGTAGTAGGTTCAAATAAAGTTGCTTTAGAACTACAGCGGTTCTATCAGGTATGTGTTTATATTTATTTGATTATACACCTATATCCACAAGTTATAATTTGTCTATTTTTAGTAAAATTTTAGATGGCTTCATCATATGATGTACTGGTAGGCAAATTATATGAAATTTTCTAAGTCTTAAGAATTTAATTAACTACTTGTTTATTATTTTGTGTAACTATTCTATGATGTATGACATTAAGTCTTAAATGTTGAATGATGGTATTACCATACACTGTTATCATGCATTTTAATTAAAGTGACAAATAGTAGCAATATGGGTATTAATTTAATTACTGGTAACTATGTTGTACTATGTACAGAACTGAAACCTTTAATTAAATTAATATTCTCAAATATATTTTGAATTATGCTAGAAGGAATCTTCTGTTGTACTACGTACAGACTTAGATAACATAGCATATTCAAAGTATGTTTGATATTTGTCTAACCGTAAAAATTCAAGTGTATGTTATATGTTTCGAAAAGATACATCATTTAGTAACCGCTACCTTGAAAATTTAATGATGCAGTGTTATGTGTTTTACTTGAATTCTTCAGTATGTCATATAATAGGAAGCACTTGATAATTCTCATACTAACAATAAAGAGTTTGCTTAGAAAATTGAGTATAATTTGTTTATGTGGATCATAATACTGGTAATCGTTTTGAACTGTCTACAATTAAAATATTCACTTTATGTGAGTAATGCATTATTAATTATGCTATGTGGATAAAGGTAACTAAGATATAGTTTCATAAATATAAATGTATAAATGATATATTTAGTTGTAATTTTATAGTAATTTATTTGAATTTCATGAGGTATGTATACTACCAATCTGCTTAAACTTTTTAAATATATCATGAATTGCTTATTCTTACTAATATGATCCCTAAGCAGATAAATTCTTATTCATTTTGTGTATGTATTTTATTTTGTTTCAAGTGTTTAATAAAATGGTACTTGATACCTATGATTATGTAATTTTGTTTTAGTTTTTAATTTTTGTGTTAATTATGCTTACCCTTCGGAATTAAATCATACTGAATGTTTTTGAGTTGAACAACGTGACAAATACAAGTGAAAATTAATTATAATTTAGACTTGTGAAAATATCGGGTTTTTATTTATACTTAGAATTAAAATTCGCGTTTTTTAATTATTTCTGCGAGTTGACTTCGACTTGCGAGTCCGCTTCAAATCTCGCGAATCGAATGTAAAGTATAAAGGTGGTCAAACGAGTCAGACCAACCCACCGAACCCACATACTTCGCGAGTTCAGTAAAGCTTGCGAATCCGTCAACAAGGCGAAACGAGGCGATTTATTGTTTTCGTTTGATTTCGATTCTTAGATTACGGGAACGAGTTATTCAATCCGAGGACTTTATACACCTTCATATTGCGAACATTTTGAGGTATAAACCAACGGATTTCACCGTGTAAATAACAAGAAATTGAAGTTTTTATAAAACTTAGGGTTTCGGGTTAAAAACTAAACGATTTGCGTCGATTACGATGTTATTGGACATAGATCTTTAGGGTTTATGTTAAACGAACATTAATGAACGTGAATCAATCGATAGATCATGTTAAAATTACAAGATTAATCGATTTTAAGTGTAACCTCGCGACGGCAGTTCATCGAACGAGTTGACATTTTGAATCAACTCGCAGCGAGTTGACTAGCGAATCCATGAGATTAGCGAGTTCACTTAAATAACTTTAGCGAGTTGATCAATGTAGCGAGTTTATAAGTTTAGCGAGTTCATAAGCAAAACGAGTTGACCTCACCTCGTTAGGCCAGTTTATGCGAGTCCAGTACTTAGAAAAATTTTATTTTTTAAAGTAGTGATATAAATGTTAAGACTTTTTAAGTAATGACTTTTATGAAATGGATTTGTGTTAATTCTTATATGATTATATCGAAAGTCTACTAATTTAAGAAGAAAATTAGTGGCGTGTCCTAATTTCACATTAGCGGTATAATTTTTAACGTTAACGACTTGAGATTTTTATTAAAATAACAAGTACCTAACGTGATTTAAATTAGACTTAAGACTTTTTAGTTATAAGTAAAATTTTTATATACGACTTGAGATTATTTTTGTATCAAGTTATATATAATTACAATTTTAAACTAAGATGTTTGATGAATCTCGATTCATAATACATAATAGTTTAAATATTTTTTATCGTGCATTAAATTATATCTGTTGTTTGTATTTATTACAGATATGGCTAGAGCATTTGATAAGGGTCACAACATCCTGGTTGATCTGAACCTTGAGGCCAAACGGGCTGACAGGGTTGCTGATATATTACGTTTTCTAGCACGATCAAGGATTAGATATGCCATTACGGCCAATCCTCCTATCTCACAGACTATACTGAACGATTTCTGGACGGATATTGTTTATGACGAATCTGTCACTCCGCCAGAGATTCGAGCTACAGTTGGTGGACAACCTGTTACCTTTTCAGCTGGTAATCTTCGTGAGATTTTGCAGCTAGGTACGGTAGAACAGGAGAACGGGGATATTGAGTATCCTATGGACTTTATTGAGGGTGCTATTGGACGTATGGGATATACAGGAGACAGGCGTGGACGTCAGTTCCAGAAGCCTCTGGTCATTGGTCAGTGGAGGTTTCTTTGGCACGTGATGAATATAGTCTTCGCAGCAAAGAAAGGTGGCTTTGATGAGTTGAGCCCTGCGATTCTATCGGCTGTACTGTCACTGGTTTACAATAAACCATACAGTTTTTGTGATTACATTTTTGGAGAGATAGCTAGACAGATATCGGGTTCTGTTAGATCTAGATTTATGATCTACCCGAGGTTTTGTATGCTTATCATACGTGCGCGTCTACCGAACTTGGTTATTCCTGAGCCGTTTTTATCAGTGAATACCATTGATCAACGTGGTTATAATGCCATGTTTATGCAGACGATTAGGAAGGAAGGAGTGGTGAAACCGGAAATTAGACCACTTTTTGGATATATTGTTGATCCGAACTACGTTGCACCGCCAAATCATGGGTGGTTGGACGTAGCTCCTGCTGCTGTTGTTGCTCCTGCTGTTGCTGATGTTGTACCTGCACCTGTAGCTGAGGAAGCTCAACCTGAAGATCCACAAGGGCTCCTTGAGGATGTTCTTATTCAGGCTGGTCAGGTGGATCAGCAGGTGAATCAAGAGGTTGCTGCACAGGTTGTGCAAGAAGTTTTGGAGCAGAATGATGATGAGACAAATCCTTTGCTTCAAGACATTGAGAGTTACTTGGCACCACCTGAGGTAATCTGTTACTTATGTAATAATATAGATGCTTAGTTGATAGATTGTTTTTATTGATCATAGATGCATAATATTATTATATAATGATTCTGATATTAGATATTTAGTAAATTGGATATTATTTCTGATTTTAAAAATATAAATATCATTATACGAACAGGAAGCTGAAGCTGAGGCTGCACATCCAGAAGTTATATTACTTGAGGATGAGCAGATACAGCTTGATAGATCAGTTGTTGTACCAACTGAGGTATTATATCTGATTAATCTTAAATATATAGAACTTGTATGATAGAGCTTACGCTAATCATAAATGTTTAATATATTTAAAATTTAGGATCCTGTTAGATCATCTAGAGGTCGTGATGGTGAGACGGCTTCAGATGAAGTTTCTGACAATACACCTTCTCCTCCTCCATCTGCTTCTGAAACGAAGAGGAAGGGTAAGAGTATTCTGGAGGAAGGTACTGAGGAAGTTGAGATTCCTTTGATGAAGCGTCCGAGAACGCTTACAATTCGAGAAGGTTAGTATTAATTAAAGTTAAATAATCTTAACTTGTTGTTTATCAGGAGTTGAACTGAGACAGTTAATTCTGTATACAGTTTCTCAGGATACACCACAGGTAGAGATGGTTGCACCGGTGGTTACGGAATCGATGTCTTTACCGCTTCAAGTATGAGATATAAATTCTATAACTATGAGTGTTATGCAATTAATTAGAGTTTGAGACAGAGTAATCTGTAACAATAACTGATTTTAATTGTGTTTAACTTTACAGCATGAGGTTGCTGATTTAGTTCGTGGAGCTAATTTTCCGACGAACAAAGCAGCTAGATTTGCGACAAGTTTGCTTACGCAAGCTTTGTCTCAACCTCATACACCGCTTACCAGAGACTGGCATATTGAGTCTCTTACACCGCCTGGACCAAGAACGATACCTGTTACTCCAACGACTGATGCAGAAAGGATTACATCCTTAGAGTCGAGGGTAAAGGATTTGGAGAAGCTTACTTCTCAGATTCCAGAGCTGGTGTCGAGCAATCTTCTTCTTTCACAACAGATTCTCAAGCAGAGTGAATCGTACAATCTGTTGATGAAGACTCATGAGACTTTGCTTGCGGACTTCAATGTACAGAGACTGAAGTTATCTTCTTTAGAGAGTCTGGTCTTGAGATCGCATTCAGGACAGCCTGCTCAGGGGGAGATATTGGTATATCTGGAGTCTTGCAAAGAGGATGAGCTAAGGAGGAAGAGAGATTCAGACAAAGACGATGATCCCAATGCATCGAGTGGTGAGCAGACTGGTCCTTCAAAGACTGGTGACCAAGCTACTATTCAGGGGGAGTCTGGTGCTGGTGCTAGTGGTTCTGGAGCTGGTACAAATGCTGATAAGACTGCACAGGTTGATACAGAAGCTGGTAAGATAGCTTAGTATTAGCATAGTGTAGTAATTATTGGTAGTAATTTGTACAGAATAATTGTAACTTAATATTGTGATAATATATTCGGCTTGAGATTTGTAATTACAAGTTAAATGTATTAGATATTGTTAAGTTATTTGATTTTATAAATGTTAAGATAAAATAGTGATCGAAAGACTTCCGACTCATTGAGTAGTCGAGCGGCGTGTTCCGATTAATTTCGGCGGTCATAATTTTATGATAACATATGCATTTTAGATTTGATTATGGACTTAAGACCGTAAGGTATATAAGTAATTAACAAGTTAAAAATGTATTCGTATTAACTAGACAAATGATATATAATTTAAAGGTTAAATTGATAATGAATGAGATCAATTAACACTTGGAATTATATAAGTTGATTAATAGTAAATTTAAATGTTTGGTGATTATTCACAATGCATTAGAATTTAAAATTAATTAATATTTGTTAAGTAGACTTAAGAAATTTTGGATTGATTCAGGGCAATTAATAAAAATTTTATAAGTTATATGTATATTGCGTTTATATGTTAGGTTAAAACATACAAAAGAATTAATAAAGAAATTCTTAGATTGATTCAGGGAAATCACTGAAGAATTTGAATTATTAATATATTTGTATTTAAATTTTTTTTCTCTAGGAATGGAAATGCTAGATCTATCAGATTCAGAAGATGATATTTTGGATGAGATAGATGAAGAGATTGATTATGATATTGAAGAAGGAGAGTTCAAACTTCCTGAAGACTGGACTGCAGTATTTGAATCTGTGATAGATGAAGGTGTTGATCTGGATGCAAATGTAGATGAACATGTTGTGAATCCATCAACGACTGAATTTGTTTTTGTAAATGAACATGGAGAATCAGTTATTGATTTAGAAGCTTTTGAGAATGCTTCTGAAGATTCAGATACTGAAGTTGAAGAAATAGAGGACAAATACAAACATATGGTTGGTAATCCTATGTTTATCCAAGAAATGCTGAAAAGGAAAAAGGAAAATAAGCCACGCATTTTGAAAGAAGTTGATATTACTGGAAAGCGTGTACTTAAAACTGGCATTATTGGATGGTATTATGACTCTGACCTGAAGCTCTTCGCGATCAAAAGGTTTGACGGAGTTCAATATTTTGAGAAGAAGCTTACAGTGTTTAGTTCGTTGCCTCGATATGAGATTCGAGACTTGGCTAGATTAGATATGATAAATCCAAGTGATGATGACTATGCTAAGTATGTTGAGCGTATCATTAGGACTGAAGGATTATCTATGAAGTTCTCGAAGATTAAGCCAAGGAAAGGTAAAACAATAAAGCTGAACGAACTCAGTCAGAGAACTGGAAGAAGAAGAAGAAAGAAGGTTTATCCAGTGGTCAACTGTATTAAGCAAATACCTATGAAGACTATGCCTCAGAATATTTTGGGAAAATTGAAATATTGGGGGGTAGATGCTGGAACAGGGGAAGCCTTTATGATTGAAGCTGATGATGATTATCCTGATGGTGAAAAAGAAATTCTTCGTGTATATGATCACAGACATCTGATGAATTTATCAAAGGAAGATTTGATTATGTTGTACAAGAACAAGATCATATCTACTGTTGGTTGGGGTGATTTAGCACGAGATTATCATAGGATGGTTAAAACATGCATCAAGCTTAAAATTTTTGCAGGAAGTAAGATTTACAAATGAAGACCAAAGACAGCGTGAAGATAAAGACGCTAGAGCTATTGTCAAGGGGGAGTCTGTTGGGACATAGATTGTGACAACAGATCTAGCTTGAAATAGGACTAGTGTAATTATTATTATGTTTGTATATTGGTTTAGATTTGTAAATGAATATTTGTTTTGTTAGTGATATTCGTTAAACATATTGTTTTGCTAAGTTAGACGAATGTTAAATACGAAATAAATAAACAGACGTTTGATGCGAGGCGAGTCGAGATCTCAGGTCGCAGCGAGTTGAGCTGTGAGGTGAGTTCTGAATTCGCGAGGTATCAGTCTGGCGAGCCGAGCTCCGAGTTGGGCTTGGGCTGCGAGTTGGACCGAACTCGCAGGCCCATGCGAGCCGAGCCGGACAGAACTATTTAAACGATTTTCCTTAGAAAATCGTTAACAACTTTTGCATATTCCAAACCTGCGATTCCAGCAAACCAGAGAAAAACATAACCTATCGACTAGGCTTTGACGATTCGTTGTTTAAAGCTAAGTCTAGTTAAACGCAATACGAACATATTCGTTGTTAGTAAGATAACACCGTATTGAGGGATTCCGCACCTTAATACTACAGATAACGAAGTTATCGATCCTAAAACTAGGGGACTTACACACAGGTCTGTGATAAGGATTATACAACTGCGTTCACAAAGACTGAGTGTGTGATACTGAAGCCTGGGTATGTCATTCCGGAAGAATGGGTGTTACTGAGAGCGCCAAGAAAGGATGACACCTACATTTTGAATATGAGAACTGTTGAGACATCGAACGAGTATACGTGTCTCTTGTCTAAGGCTTCTGAAAAGGATTCACTGCTTTGGCACAGGCGAATGGGACACATTCATTTCCGAAAAATGAATTTCTTGACCAAAAATGATCTAGTGCTAGGAGTTCCAAAACAGTCATTTGCTCTAACGGATGACTGTATCTCCTGCCAAAAAGGAAAGTTACGTAAGAAGTCCCATAAGTCTAAGCAAGTGAATTCCATAAATGCACCATTGGAGTTGCTGCATATGGATCTTTTCGGTCCAGTGTCTACAAAAAGTATTGGTGGTCGTTCTTACTGCTTGGTGGTTACTGATGACTACTCACGGTTTTCGTGGGTTTACTTTTTGACCACGAAAGGGGAAACTCCTGAGATACTGGTGTATTTGTTGGACAAGTTGGCAAATCTGAGCAACTTGAAGGTGAAAAGGATACGGAGTGACAATGGAACTGAGTTCAAGAACTCAACTCTCGAATTGTTTTGTGCTACAAGAGGTATTGAGCATCAATTTAGTGCTCCGAGGACTCCACAACAGAATGGAGTTGCAGAAAGGAAGAACAGGACAATAATCGAGACAGCTCGGACTATGTTAGCTGACTCCAAGTTACCAATCATATTCTGGGCTGAGGCAGTTAATACTGCCTGTTATGTTCTCAACAGGGTACTCACGGTTAAGAAAAGGAACAAAACGTGCTATGAACTTTTTAATAACCGTAAGCCAAATCTACAGTTCCTAGAACCATTTGGGTGTCCATGCCTGATCATGATTACAAAAGATAAGGTCTCTAAGTTTGGTGATAAAGCTGTTGAAGGGATTTTTCTTGGATATGCAGTCAACTCTCCGAACAAAAGAGTCTTCAACAAATCAACGAATCAGATCGAAGAGCATTTTGAAGTGAAGTGTTTAAGGTATACGGAACCTCCTCAAGGAACGGGTCCGGATTGGTTTTTCAACTATGGAAACCTCTTTAACTCTTTCAATATTCCGGAAGAAGATGAAACGGAAGAGTTGGTTTCTATACTGCATGAGCTTGATATTTCTCAAGATACACCCGTCACTAATAAACCATCTGACCCATCTCCTAATGCAACACCCGCACCTCCACCGACTAATCCTACACCTCCACAACCTACACCTACTCCTTCACTAACACCCATACAACCGAAAACAACTACCAAATCACCACCATCAACACCATCTCCTACTCCACCATCTTCGGCAGCTCCTTCTAAAACAGTTTACAACTATACAAAGGAGCTTCCATATGATCCAAATATGCCTCCTTTAGAGGAACCTCAAGAAGAAGATGAAGTGGAAGAAACAATGAACTACTCTCACTTATTTTCTCATGAAGATGAAGGAGAAGAAGAAGAGATAGTTATTCCTGAGTCTGCTGCTACTCCTGAAACTGAGGGAGATTTGAACAATTTGGGTGTGGATCTTGTGCCAGGTACCATACCAGAAACACGTATACATAAGGATCACCCCATTGATGATATCATTGGTGATCCTCATGCATCTGTTCAAACACGACAGCAAACAAAGCAGACTTCAGCTCAGCAGCTTTTGGGACTTATTGCTCATATTGATTCATGTCATTTGTCTCAAATTGAACCGAAAAAGGTTGATCAAGCCTTAAAGGATCCATCTTGGGTCGAGGCTATGCAGGAGGAACTACAGCAAATAAACAAGATGAATGTTTGGGAAATTGTTCCTCTACCCAAGGGTGCTCACTTGACGGGTACTCGTTGGGTTTTCCGTAACAAAATGGATGATCGTGGGGCTGTTATTCGAAACAAAGCCCGTCTGGTAGTTCAAGGATATAGTCAATTAGAGGGTATTGACTATGATGTAGTTTTCGCTCCTGTTGCTCGTTTGGAATCAATTCGGATTTTTCTAGCTTATGCTTCTTTTAAAGGATTCCGAGTGTATCAACTTGACGTGAAGTGTGCTTTTCTATATGGAGATGTTGACGCAGTAATCTATGTCTGTCAGCCTCCCGGTTTTGAAGACCCAAAGCATCCTAATCATGTTTGCAAGCTGAAGAAAGCTTTGTATGGTCTTCATCAATCTCCTTGACTTTGGTATGAGCGACTTGCCACGTACTTACTGAAGAATGGTTTTGATAGAGGACAGATTGATAGCACGCTTTTCATCAAAAGGGAAGGAGCGGATTTGTTACTTGTGCAGGTCTATGTGGACGACATAATCTTTGGATCAACTAATGATCAGTTGTGCAAAGATTTTGAAGGACTGATGAAATCTGAGTTTGAAATGAGTGCTATGGGGGAACTCACGTTCTTTCTGGGGCTACAGGTTGAGCAATCTGATAGTGGAATATATATTCACCAGTCAAAATATGTCACTGACATGTTAAAACGGTATGAATTGCTCAACTGTAAACACTATGGCACTCCAATTGAAGCAAGACACAATCTTGGACCTAATGAGGACGATGAAGACTGCAAGGAGAAAGACTATCGATCAATGATAGGCTCTCTCATGTACCTGACTGCCTCAAGACCAGATATCGTGTTTGCTGTTTCTCTCTGCTCACGATTTCAAGCAAATCCGAAGGTGTCTCATATGAAGGCAGTAAAACGCATTTTTGGATATCTCGCTTTTAGGCCATCTCTAGGTCTATGGTATTCAAACGAGAAAAACTTTGAGTTAACTGCCTATTCGGATTCGGATCTTGGTGGCTGCAAGATAGATATGAAGTCAACTACTGGAGGATGTCAGTTCCTTGGATCGCGCTTAGTTTCTTGGCAGTGCAAAAAGCAGACTGCGGTTGCTATTTCCACAGCTGAAGCCGAGTATGTTGCTGCTGCAAGTTGCTGTTCTCAGGTTCTCTGGATTCAGCATCAGCTGCGTGATTACGGGTTCAATCTCTCTATGACTCCTATTTATATTGATAATACAGCTGCTATATCCATAACTCACAATCCCGTACAGCACTCTAAGACCAAACATATTGAACTTAGGTTCCACTTCATACGGGATTGCTTTGAGAAACACCTTATAGATGTCGTACATATAGAGACCCTTAAGCAGTGTGCGGACCTTTTCACAAAAGCCTTTTTGCGATCACGTTTCATTGAACTGGTCAATCTAATAGGTTTAAGGTTCTTTCAGTCAAAGAAATGATTTGTGACTTGGATTTTTTTTAGATTTTTTAAATTCAATTTAAAAAAAAAAAAAAAAAAAAAAAAAAAAAAAAAAAAAAAAAATCGCAACAGCCACTCTTTATGCTCTTTAGTATTAAAGAAAACGCAAGGTTGCTACATTTTTAAAATAGACGTTGAAGTTGTGTCTGTAAACAACTTGGGATATGATAGTACATCGGGTGACATGCACAAAATGGAATTTTAAGGTTTATCTTGGATGTGTCAGTAGGTTTATCTGACACACTTAAAACAGTTTTTATCTAAATTATATTCATCATACGATGTATTGGTAGGCATGCTACACACCGGTTTGTGAGTGAGTAAGAAGTAATGATAAAACTTGTCTATTACTTTGTGAAAAATGTTATCTGATGTATGACATAAGTCTTAATTGATAAATGGAAGTACTATCATACACTGTCATAATTATGTAAATGTAAAATGGGCATATAGTAATAATATGATTATTCGCCTAACTAATGGTGACTATTGTTGTACTCACGTACAGACCTGAATCCATTAGTTATGCAAATAGTCTCAAACTTGTTATGTTCATACTAAGGGACCCTCTGTTGTACTAAGTACAGATCTGGGGCCACTAGTATCTTCATAGTCGGTTTGATGTATGCCTAAATATAAATATCAAGTGTATATTACGAGAAAACCGAGATTAACTTGGTCTTGTAATCTCTACCTTGTGTGAATATGCAGTGTTTGTTTTACTAAAGTTTATCAGTATATCCTATAATAGGTTTCACAAAATTAATATTCATTCTAACAATAAAGGTTAGCTCACAAATACGGATGTAACGTGTTTAGGTGGACAAACAATATCAATAATCGTTTTGAAATAATTTTTATAACAGGTGTTTTAAATGTGCCAAGTAAATTTAAAGTGGACAAATATACTGATGATCGAAATAACACTTACTATTCCTAATAAATGCATGTTATTCCGATATGATCCCTAATCAGACAAATCAACTCCGTCACCAAAAATAGAGTGTTAGTTATTTTTATTTTTTTGTAAAATTAAAGAAAATACCAAAAAGATTTTTTAGTTTAGTTATTTTATTTTATTGTTATTCTATGTTATTTTCCCAAGTCACGAGTTATTTGGAAATTATTTGCTAAAATAACGAGTAAACGGTTTGAAAATTTCGAAATTGAATCACAACTGTTTTATGCGACGTTCGGCTCTACGTCGCCTGCGACGTTCGGCTCTACGTCGCCTGCGACGTCCCAGCCTACGTCGCACATAGGGTTAGACTTTAAATAGTATCCACTGCGACGTAACTCGTCACAGTATTCACTATTTAAATAGTAGCCTGCGACGTAGCCTGCGACGTAGCAATTCTTCGACTTTTTTCGTGATTTGTAGCTGTTTTCGTTCCGATTCACTCACGTAGTTTTCATATACTCGTTATTCCGCACACTTAGGTACAATATTTACCTGTTTTCACCGTGTATTGTATGTTTAATCGCTATATATGTGTTACGGGTTAATAGGGTTTTGGTTTTGGTAAGAATTCGATGGTCATTTGGATGTTAAAATGGTTATAACTTATGGTTTCGCAATCACCATCGTAGGGCGCACCTTATTGTGTGATCAATTTAGAAAACCCCTAAATTCGACAATTAGGTTTTCTGGGTTGGGGATGAATGTTCGTCAGTGCGACGTACGATGCGACGTAGTCGCCTACGTCGCTCTAATTAGCAATTAATTAATTCCTACGTCGCCCTTCCCTACGTCGCCTTTTATGCGACGTACGATGCGACGTAGCACTCTACGTCGCTATTTTAATTAATGTGATTAAATTCACAATAAATTGCAAAATGCGACGTCCCCCTTTACGTCGCTCGATTTTTATGCGACGTACGGGCTTACGTCGCTTTTCAATTTATTTTGATTTTAGGCGACGTACAGTTCTACGTCGCTCAGTGTTCATGCGACGTACGGTGCTACGTCGCTATTTCCAGGAATTTTGATAAAGGTTTTTCAAAAAATGTAAAATTTTTTGCTAACCCTTTTCGAGTTGCAATATGTTTCTGTTTTTGCAGATATGGCTTTGACTTTTGAAGCTCGTCACAATACGACTGCTTATCTGGTTGACACTTCTGATAAAGCTGCACCGTATCGTCAGATGATTGCATTTTTGAGACGTTCTAGGGTATCTCACGTTATTTCCGATACCACGGTGGTTTTTGGAAATCTGATCAACCCATTTTGGAGGAACGCAACTGTCGTTACTGAAAACGACGTTAGACGATTGGTCTCTACAGTTCTGGGAACGGAGATCATTATTACAGAACAGAGCATTCGGGAACTTTTACAGCTCAACGATCAGCCGGATATGCCTATCGGTTTTGATCATATTTTTGTTACTGGAGCTATGCAACGAATAGGATATCCAGGAATTCCCTCCGATCAGTACAGGAAAGCGAACCTCACGCGTGTTTGGAGATATCTGATGCACGTGATTATCGTTTGTTTGGGGAATAGGAAAGGTGGAACGGATGGTATGAGCCGAAGTCTGGCTTCTGCTATGTTAGCGTTGGTATACAACAAGCCGTTCAACTTCTCAGGATTTATCTTCAAGGCTATGGTTGATAATGCGAACGCTGGGGATCAGAAATGGATTTTATATCCGCGTTTTGTTCAGTTGCACATTAATCGTCATCATCCAGCTCTTCAGGCACAGGGTGACCCCGATCAGCTATTAAAGATTTCACCGATGATGAGTCGGATTTTCACTATTTGTGCAAGTTTTGAGAAAGGGGTTGCGGCAGCAACGGATGTTCCTTTATTCGGTGCTATTATTGATGAGAATTATGTACCGCCCCCAGATCCTCAGTATATGGATGTTCTAGCACCTCAGCAACCGCAGCAACCGTTTGTGAACATTCCAGTTCAAGCTGCGGGGGAGAACATTCCTGCTCAAGCTGCGGGGGAGAACGTGGATGCTCTTCTGGAAAACATTGAGCAGTTCGGGCACGTTGACTCGGACAACCCAGCATCGCATGATACGGTTGAGAGTTCTGATTCTGAAGAACCGGTCACTGCAGGTCCTCAGGATGGGGGTCTGACGCCTGAGCATTCTGATGGTACTGTTCCGCATCCCTCTGAGATGGAACGTATCAGGCTTTCAGATTCATTCAGATATCTGCGTATTCAGCGTCGGATCAGACAAGGACGCAAGTATGTGCCTCCAAGGGATACTGGAAAACGTACACGCGACGGTGATGATCCTGCTGATGAGACTTATCGACCGCCTCGTCGTGTTCGTCGCTCTTCATCTACACGCGCTCCGGTCAATCCACAGCAGCAGGATGTTTTTGAGATTCAACCGACTCCGGCTTTCATGCAAAAGATCATGGAAGATATGCAGCTGATGAAGCAAAAGCTGGAGGCTCAGGATGAGAAGATTGCTGAACAAGCTGCTTTGATCGAGGTTCAATCCAAAGAGCTTGAGGAAACGAAGAATAGGGTTCATGTTTTGGAAGGCAGGTTACTTGCCTCGGGGGAGTCTGGGTCTGGGATACCCACTTTAGAGTCAAGTGAACCTGCGTCTGTAAATCCCAACCCTGTAATTGAAAATATTAATGAAAACATTTCTCTTTTGGATTATTTCTCTGTTGATGATATTCCAGGGCAACCGAGACCGCTGGCTGTTGACTATTCATTTGCGGACTTATCGTTTATTCAAAGGATGGCTAGTGGAGTTGGCTCTGAGGAAGAAACTGAGAATGTGTTTGAGATGAACGAGGATGTCTCGATTGAAGAGGAACAGTTGGATGCAGATGAAACGTATGATGATGCACAATCTGGGGAAACTTATGATGATGCACCAATTATTGAATCTGATTCAAGTGAAGACGAGAGTCCTGATAAAGCGCAACATGGAGAATCTAGTTCTGCTGCAACTCCAGTTTCAGAGACACAGGCACCGGACTCAGCAGCAAAGAAACTAACTGCTGAAGAAAAGAGAGAGAGAAACAAGAAATGGTGGCCTAAGGGACGAAATCCAGTCCCTATTCCAGTGAAATGTCAAGTGTACCGGGTTAGTCGGAATTATACCGGTGTTATTAAAAGCTGGAAGTGTCAAAGGAATTTGTTTATGATCAAGAGAGAAGATGGAGTTCAGTATTTTAGGATGCGTTTTGATAGATTGAGCACGTTGCCAAAAGGAGAGATTAATCGATTAGCTCAGCTTAAGTTGATTAATCCTTTCGAGAATGACTATGCTGAGTTCATTCAAAGATGTCTACGTCGGGAAGTATTATCGAAGACTTATTCAAAATTGAAGCCGACATTGGGAACTCGGTATACATGGAAGAAAAAGATTGATCCAGTCACCAGGAAGCCTATGGTTAAAGTTCACTATTCGCCGGCTAAATGTTTGACTGAGATACCTCTGGAATCAGTTCCTTATTATTTTTTGAGAAGACTCGTAAAATGGGAACTTGATCCTCAGACTGGTGAGGCGGTTATCACTTTCATTCCAGATTCTGAACCGTGGCCAGAAATTGGAGGTATATGGAATTTGAGGCATGCAACGTTTAGGCTGTACGATCCGATGAGTTTGATTAATTTTCATGAAAAAGATTTAAGAAAACTCTATGATAATCGGATTCGAGTTGGTCAGAAGAATGAATTCAACAGACGATTAGCACAGCAGTTCTACAATGTTGTTACTGTTTGCGTAGCTAATGGAATTCATGCAGACGGCCAGTTTCCTGCGGGCTGGGTTTAATGAAGATTTTTGAAGACCAAGCTGAAGACACGGGGGAGTTTGTTAGTACATGTTTAGTGTATGTCAGTTGGTCTAGCTCGTAGTTTGTAATTAGAAATAGGATTCCTGACTCCTGCGACGTAGCGCACTACGTCGCAGGTGCGACGTCAGGTATTGGGCCTGCGACGTAGCCTACGTCGCATGGGCTTGGGCCTGCGACGTAGCGTGCGACGTCGCAGGTGCCAAACTTTGTATAAAAACGTTTTACGTTTTCTGTTTTAGGGTGGACGAAACCCTAAACGCAATTTGTCGAAATTCTCTGTAATATGATCGACTATAAGCAATAATATTACGTTCGTTTGATATTGATTGCGTATTGATTGTTCGTGTGATTGTTTGATAATCTAATCGTTGTTTCCGCCATCGATTGGATTGACTCGGTTCGTTCTAGATCCTAAGTAAGGGACAAACAGTATGCTGACTCGAGCTAATAATTCCTGCTTGTGCAGCCAAACTACTGCTGGGTACCTGTGATAAATACTAAAATGGGTCAGCGAAAACGCTGGTGAGCTCACAGGTTTGTATGTCAATGTATAGTTGTCAGAACCGCAAGATTTATATTGAATTTAAAATGCAATTAAGCAAAATAAAAGTTATACTGTCCATGAGCACATAGTCTGAGCTTAACTTGATTTGTCAGGCCCAATTAAGGAAACCTAACTTGAAATGCCTCCTACGAGTGTCTAATCCACACTCGTCTTCCCAAATGCTAATACATCCGTTTGACCGGTTAGTGCGTGCTAACCCGGATGAGGATTGTCAATCCCATATGATATCATATACTAACATTCACGCTATAAAATACTAGAGACTATGCTTATGGAGGACTTTAAATTGATTAGCTTGAAACTCATGTAGTATTTGAAGTTTGGCACTTGCGTTCTACTTGTAAAACAAAATCGAGTAGTAATATCACACCCCTAGTTGTAAAGCAGTGAAAATGGGGCTATGAAACTCACCTGAGTCTTGAAGTGTTTAATTTAGTAAACTTGAAGTAATTAGCGGTGAATTGATGTCCAAAGGCTTGAAACCTGAATGTGTCCACGACATTTGAATTGTCATTAATTGTACCGGTATCTCGAAAGACTACCATTGAAATTGTTTGCTTAACTTGATGTCCAAATTACCCCAATTTGGTTGATTGTTTTGTTACAAGTTACTACGACTTGTTTGGAATAAGTTGATACAAGTTACAACGACTTGTTTGATTGAATTATCTAAGTTACTATGACTTAGTTGATTCAATTGTGTATTTGAAAATGTGTACGGCCCGTTGGTGATTTAGTTGAAATAATAATAATTCTAAAATGTTGACTTTGCTACAGTACTGCTACAGTACTGCTACAGTAAATTTGACTTTTTTGAACAGTAACTTTGACTTCAAAATTTTGAGGTTTGAAGATTCTGTTTTGTGCGACGTAGGGTGCTACGTCGCAGATCCGGACTGCGACGTTGGGCATGACGTCGCTATGTGCGACTTTCGCAATTTAATGCGACGTTGGGCATGACGTCGCTATAGGCGACGTAGTTGATTTCTGCGACGTAAGGGTCTGCGTCGCTAAGTGCGACGTTGGGGTTATAGTGCGACGTAGGTCGCTGCGTCGCTATATGCGACGTTGGGGATATAGTGCGACGTAGGTCGCTGCGTCGCTATATGCGACGTTGGGGATATAGTGCGACGTAGGTCGCTGCGTCGCTATATGCGACGTTGGGGATATAGTGCGACGTAGGTCGCTGCGTCGCATTTGCTCCAGGCCAAATGCGACGTACGGGGTCTGATCGGAGTTTCAACTCCAAAAACGCGTTTTCCGGACATCGATCGGCATAATATTTTTACCCAACCCATTTTAGGACATTACAAGGTTATACAAACAACTAGCAAGTTATAAAACTTAAAAACGAGAGTTTTCGGAGTTGTGTCGGAAACTTACAAATCGCCGAAATGAAATTCCGGAAAGGTAGGATTGTAGATCGTCGTGAGGTGGTCGTTTATTTCCAAAGGGGCTTAAAGATCCGAGGTTGTTTAGTATGTTTATTTTGCGGTTTTAGTTGATTTTGGTTGTGATGAAACTTGAGAGAAAATGAAAGAGGGAGAGAGAAAGAAATAAGGAAATGAAAGAAAGTGGGGTGGGAGTGGGAGGTTAAGTCCCCATTTTCGCCCCGCGTTCTCGCTCCGTGCGGTGTTCGTTTACTCCGTCGTTTGAACGTTAAATATTTATTTTCTATGTTTTAATATACGTTTTAAAATACGAATAATTATTCTGTATTTTTGTTGAAGCATTTTACTAAACATTTAATAATTTCATTATAAAAGGTAATTTGTTTTGTTTTGTTTGCGCAATTACATTTTATTCGCGTTTATATTAATTGTGCGATAAAACTTGGATACTAAATATTATAACAAATAATATTCTAAACAAAGTTGCGTTATTAAATAATATTTGCATTACTTAATAAAATTGTTCACCAACGTCCGTATTTATTGTGTCGAAATTACATTCGATTCGAAACTCGTACGATTTAAACAAACCGCATAATTGTAGATATATATTCAACAATATATATATAATAATTGATACATTAATTAGCCTAACACAGAACTAATTACATGTATTAAAACTTAATTAGGCACTAAAGTATAGTCCTAAATTGACGGTTGTCACATTCTCCCCCTGTTAGAAGAATTTCGTCCCGAAATTTATGTTGAAGTGGTGTTTGACGTTGAATCAGTGAAGAGTTGAGGATACTTTAGTCGCATTTGGTCTTCCCGTTCCCAGGTAAATTCCGGACCGCGCCGCGAATTCCACCTAACTTTGACGATGGGAATACGACTTTGTTTAAGTTGTTTGACCTCACGGTCCATGATTTCAGCGGGTTCCTCAATGAAGTGAAGTTTCTCGTCAACTCGAATTTCATCGAGTGGAATGATAAGTGTCTCATCAGACAGACACTTCTTCAGATTTGAAACATGAAAAGTGGGATGCACGCTGCTGAGTTCAGATGGCAGCTGCAATCGATATGCAACTGAACCAATCCTTTCGAGGATCTCGAATGGTCCAATGTATCTGGGATTTAACTTCCCTCGTTTGCCAAACCGGATTACGCCTTTCCAAGGCGATACTTTGAGTAGAACTCGATCCCCAACTTGGAACTCGAGTGTTTTGCGTCTCACGCGCGGCTTTGAGTTTGTTTTGAATTTCAACGATTCTCTCGGTCGTCTCGTGAATGATTTCTGGACCTGTGAGTTGGCTATCCCCAACTTCGGTCCAACAGATAGGTGACCGGCACTTACGACCGTACAATGCCTCGAAGGGTGCGGCTTTGATGCTGGTATGGTAACTGTTGTTGTACGAGAACTCGCACAATGGTAGATGTTTTTCCCAGTTTACACCGAAATCTACTACGCAGGCCCGTAGCATGTCTTCCAGTGTTTGAATGGTTCGTTCACTTTGGCCGTCGGTTTGAGGATGGTATGCGGTACTCATATCAAGTCGAGTACCCAGAGATTTTTGAAGTGATTGCCAAAATTGTGAAGTGAAGCGACTATCTCTATCAGAGATAATTGAGATTGGAACACCGTGTTTGGTCACGATTTCCTTCAGGTAGATTCTGGTGAGGCGTTCCATTTTGTCGGATTCCTTGATTGCCAGGAAATGAGCAGACTTTGTGAGACGATCCACGATCACCCAAATGGTATCGCAACCGTTCGCTGACTTTGGTAGTTTGGTTATGAAGTCCATAGCAATTTGTTCCCATTTCCATTCAGGAAGACTGGGTTGTTGAAGTAAACCAGAAGGTTTTTGATATTCAATTTTGACTTTGGAGCAAGTAAGACACTTGCTGACATAGGTGGCGATTTCAGCTTTCATGTTCGGCCACCAATAGAAGTCCTTGATACCGTGGTACATTTTGTCAGATCCCGGATGGATAGAGTATTTGGACTTGTGAGCTTCATCCATCACCAAGTCTCGTAGGTTCCCAAATTTAGGCAACCAGATTCGGTTTGAGAAATACCTAATCCCGTTAGGCCTGATTTCGAATTGTTTATCCATGCCCCGCAAGGCTTCATCTTTGACATTTTCGGGTTTTAAGGCTTCGAGTTGAGCAGTGAGGATTTGAATGTTTAAATTGTTGTGAATGGTCATACAGAGGGCTCGAACCAGAAGTGGTTTCACTCGCTCTTTTCGACTGAGGGCGTCAGCAACAACATTTGCTTTGCCTGGATGATATTTGAGTTCGCAGTCGTAATCCGTAAGTAACTCGACCCATCGACGTTGCCTCATGTTGAGATCCTTCTGATCGAATATGTGTTGAAGGCTTTTATGGTCGGTATAGATTGTACACCTGGTACCGTAAAGGTAATGTCTCCAGATTTTGAGGGCGAAAACGACAGCTCCTAGCTCGAGGTCGTGGGTGGTGTAATTCTTTTCATGAATCTTGAGCTGTCGGGAAGCATAAGCTATAACTTTGTCTCGTTGCATGAGCACACAACCGAGACCTTGATGAGAAGCATCGCAGTATACCACGAAGTCATCGGTGCCTTCGGGTAATGATAGAATAGGAGCACTGCAAAGCTTTTGTTTTAAGAGTTGGAATGCCGACTCTTGTTTATCAGTCCAGTCAAACTTTTTGTCTTTCTGGGTCAAAGTCGTGAGTGGTATGGCTATTTTGGAGAAATTTTCAATGAAGCGTCGATAGTATCCGGCCAGTCCCAAAAACTGCCGTACTTCGGTCGGAGTGGTTGGCGATTGCCAATCTTTGATAGCCTCGATTTTTGATGGGTCAACGTGAATCCCCTGACTGTCAATCACGTGGCCAAGGAATTGAACGGTTTTGATCCAGAACTCACACTTAGAGAACTTGGCATAGAGCTCCTCGTGTTTAAGTAGTTCAAGGATGGTTTTGAGGTGTTGCGCATGCTCTTCTTTGCTTCGTGAGTATATGAGGATGTCATCAATGAAGACAATGACAAACTTATCAAGGTAAGGTTTACACACCCGATTCATAAGGTCCATGAATACAGCCGGTGCATTGGTTAGGCCGAATGGCATCACTTGGAATTCGTAATGCCCGTAACGGGTTCTGAAAGCGGTTTTTGGAATATCGGCATCGCGGACACGCAATTGGTGATAACCGGATCGGAGATCAATCTTTGAATAACAACTCGACCCTTGAAGTTGGTCGAACAAATCATCGATTCGAGGAAGTGGATACCGGTTCTTGACAGTTAACTTATTCAACTCTCGATAGTCGATACACATTCGAAAAGAACCATCTTTCTTCTTAACAAATAGGACCGGAGCTCCCCAGGGTGAAGAACTCGGCCTGATAAACCCTCGTTCCAGGAGTTCCTGTAACTGGGTGGACAGCTCCTGAAGTTCGGATGGAGCTAAACGGTATGGTGCTCGGGCCACCGGCGCAGCACCTGGTACAAGATCGATTGAGAACTCAACCTGTCTTGGTGGTGGTAGACCAGGCAGTTCCTCAGGAAAGACTTCTGGAAAGTCTCGAACAATTGGAACATCCTCAAGTCGCTTCTCCTCCGAGTTTTTCTCCATGATGTGCGCGAGGATTGCTGGATAACCCTTTTTCAGAAATTTCCGGGTTTTAAGACAAGAGATGATGTTAAGCCTCGTCCCTCCGGTCTCCCCCTGTATGACTAGGGTTCTACCGACGGCGAGAGGTATGCGAACAATTTTATCGTAGCAAATGATTTCGGCGCGATGTTTGGACAACCAGTCCATGCCTACGATGACATCGAAACTTCCTATCTCAACAGGCATAAGATCTATGGAGAAGATTTCGTCGGCTAGATTTAAAGTGCAATTAGGTATCACACTATTGGTTTCTATCAATTTGCCATTTGCTAGCTCTACGGTGTACTTAACGTCTAAAGCAACAGGTGTAATGTCAAGTAGAGGGCAAAATTCATCGGAAATAAAACTCCTATCGGCACCAGTATCAAACAGAATAGAAGCAGTTAAATTGTTGAGGAGGAACATACCCGTGACCACATTCGGGTCCTGACGGGCGTCCTCTGAGTTGATCACGAAGGCGCTACTTTTGGCGTTGTTGTTGTTGCGGTGGTTGTTGTTGTTGTTGTTGTTGCCCTTATTCTTCAATTTTGGGCAAGAATCCCTGAAGTGTCCTGGGTTTCCACATTCATAACAGGACTTAGGTTGTCGGGTATTTCTGTCAGAGGGGTTGTTGTTGGATTTGGGAGCTCGGCAATCCTTAGTCGAATGCCCATACCTCCTGCAGTTGTTGCAAGGGGTATTGCACTGACCAAAGTGGTGGTAGTTACACTTGGGGCAATAAGGTCTGTCTCCGGTGTAGCTGCGGGTGGTTTCAGAGTTTGAGGTGTAGACTTGGATGGCGTTGTTTTTCTTGTTTGAGTTATGGTGGTGTTCAGTGGATTTGCGTTTGTTGTTGTTAGAGGATGAGGTGTTGGAGGTCTCACGGCTGACAACTAGAGCCATGAGTTCGTGGGCCAATCGAATGGCACTCTCAGTAGTAGTTGGTTTGGATGAGGCGACGTTGCCCTGGATGTTCTCGGGGAGTCCACGAATGTATTTCTTAATGCCCTTACTTTCTGGTTCGACTAAACCCGGGCATAATAAAGCAAACTGCTGAAATTTAGTGGTATAATCAGCAACATCATTTCCCTGCACCTCCAGATGCCAGAATTCTTCTTCCAGCCTGTGCAATTCCTCTTCAGGACAGTATTTTCCTGTCAGTTTCTTTTTCAGTTCGGCCCAAGGAAGTCGGTTTGCAACCTCAAGGCCTACGGAGTTTGCGTGGGTTTTCCACCACGTGAGTGCACCTTCCTGAAAGGTGTAAGCAGCGAATTTGACCTTGTTGTTCTCAGTGCAATCGCAGAGACTGAAAATAGATTCCATGCGCTCAATCCAACGGATCAAGCCAATGGCACCTTCCGTGCCCTTGAAGTATAGCGGTTTACAGCTAAGAAAGTCTTTATAGGAGCAAGGTTTGGGTGGTGGAGTATTGGTTGCTGTGTCCTCGCTACCGGGTGGTGTTCTGGTAGCCAAGGCTTCGGTCACA
The DNA here is from genome assembly GCA_949592205.1 of Helichrysum umbraculigerum. NCBI lineage: Eukaryota > Viridiplantae > Streptophyta > Magnoliopsida > Asterales > Asteraceae > Helichrysum > Helichrysum umbraculigerum. The sequence goes on along the minus strand of CATIUR010000003.1, from coordinate 173,821,989 downwards.
CTACGGGCAATGATTCCCGCGATCTCAGCTTCGCTAAGGGTAATTTGACGACGAGGAGGCATGATGCTGAGTAAGAAAGAACAAAGAAAGGACGTGAGATACTCGTCCGGGTGCGATGAATTTGGTGGTGTGTTTGTCATTCCGAGATAAAACGTTAGAGGGAATGAGGCCTATATTCATATAATATAATATAGCCTAAAGTTGGTAAGTGAGGTCTATTTATGTATATATATATGTATATCACATAATAACCTATTGAGTGTCTAGCACAGACGTGTTTTGAGTCCCGTTTCTCTCGAGGTCAGAGTCAACTAATGCATTCCTGTTCAACATAACTCTTTCAGGTTTCACATCATCTTTCTCTAATTGTACATAGTTGATCAGGCTATGTTAAATTAAAGTCGTATGATGTAATCCCTGAACTAGTCATAACTACTAAGGAATACTGCCTAACGGTCATAGTCTAGGCCCACTAAATGCAACCTAGTTCACTATAACCTTAGGCTCTGATACCAATGTGTGACACCCCCAAATTTACTGATTTGCGGAAGCTTGATTTGGGTGTCACTAATCAATATACAAAGCACAAGATATAATGAACGACCACTATATGCGTCGTTTTAAACTTGTATAGATAAAGTAAATGTTTACATCAAAATATAGTTACATTAGCTCGATTCCTGAAATTTGAGAGATTACATAGCATAATTACTTTTACAAAATATAATAATGCAGTCCAATCTCTAGTTGTATGTATGCTGACTCGAGCTAATAATTCCTGCTTGTGCAGCCAAACTACTGCTGGGTACCTGTGATAAATACTAAAATGGGTCAGCGAAAACGCTGGTGAGCTCACAGGTTTGTATGTCAATGTATAGTTGTCAGAACCGCAAGATTTATATTGAATTTAAAATGCAATTAAGCAAAATAAAAGTTATACTGTCCATGAGCACATAGTCTGAGCTTAACTTGATTTGTCAGGCCCAATTAAGGAAACCTAACTTGAAATGCCTCCTACGAGTGTCTAATCCACACTCGTCTTCCCAAATGCTAATACATCCGTTTGACCGGTTAGTGCGTGCTAACCCGGATGAGGATTGTCAATCCCATATGATATCATATACTAACATTCACGCTATAAAATACTAGAGACTATGCTTATGGAGGACTTTAAATTGATTAGCTTGAAACTCATGTAGTATTTGAAGTTTGGCACTTGCGTTCTACTTGTAAAACAAAATCGAGTAGTAATATCACACCCCTAGTTGTAAAGCAGTGAAAATGGGGCTATGAAACTCACCTGAGTCTTGAAGTGTTTAATTTAGTAAACTTGAAGTAATTAGCGGTGAATTGATGTCCAAAGGCTTGAAACCTGAATGTGTCCACGACACTTGAATTGTCATTAATTGTACCGGTATCTCGAAAGACTACCATTGAAATTGTTTGCTTAACTTGATGTCCAAATTACCCCAATTTGGTTGATTGTTTTGTTACAAGTTACTACGACTTGTTTGGAATAAGTTGATACAAGTTACAACGACTTGTTTGATTGAATTATCTAAGTTACTATGACTTAGTTGATTCAATTGTGTATTTGAAAATGTGTACGGCCCGTTGGTGATTTAGTTGAAATAATAATAATTCTAAAATGTTGACTTTGCTACAGTACTGCTACAGTACTGCTACAGTAAATTTGACTTTTTTGAACAGTAACTTTGACTTCAAAATTTTGAGGTTTGAAGATTCTGTTTTGTGCGACGTAGGGTGCTACGTCGCAGATCCGGACTGCGACGTTGGGCATGACGTCGCTATGTGCGACTTTCGCAATTTAATGCGACGTTGGGCATGACGTCGCTATAGGCGACGTAGTTGATTTCTGCGACGTAAGGGTCTGCGTCGCTAAGTGCGACGTTGGGGTTATAGTGCGACGTAGGTCGCTGCGTCGCTATATGCGACGTTGGGGATATAGTGCGACGTAGGTCGCTGCGTCGCTATATGCGACGTTGGGGATATAGTGCGACGTAGGTCGCTGCGTCGCTATATGCGACGTTGGGGATATAGTGCGACGTAGGTCGCTGCGTCGCATTTGCTCCAGGCCAAATGCGACGTACGGGGTCTGATCGGAGTTTCAACTCCAAAAACGCGTTTTCCGGCCATCGATCGGCATAATATTTTTACCCAACCCATTTTAGGACATTACAAGGTTATACAAACAACTAGCAAGTTATAAAACTTAAAAACGAGAGTTTTCGGAGTTGTGTCGGAAACTTACAAATCGCCGAAATGAAATTCCGGAAAGGTAGGATTGTAGATCGTCGCGAGGTGGTCGTTTATTTCCAAAGGGGCTTAAAGATCCGAGGTTGTTTAGTATGTTTATTTTGCGGTTTTAGTTGATTTTGGTTGTGATGAAACTTGAGAGAAAATGAAAGAGGGAGAGAGAAAGAAATAAGGAAATGAAAGAAAGTGGGGTGGGAGTGGGAGGTTAAGTCCCCATTTTCGCCCCGCGTTCTCGCTCCGTGCGGTGTTCGTTTACTCCGTTGTTTGAACGTTAAATATTTATTTTCTATGTTTTAATATACGTTTTAAAATACGAATAATTATTCTGTATTTTTGTTGAAGCATTTTACTAAACATTTAATAATTTCATTATAAAAGGTAATTTGTTTTGTTTTGTTTGCGCAATTACATTTTATTCGCGTTTATATTAATTGTGCGATAAAACTTGGATACTAAATATTATAACAAATAATATTCTAAACAAAGTTGCGTTATTAAATAATATTTGCATTACTTAATAAAATTGTTCACCAACGTCCGTATTTATTGTGTCGAAATTACATTCGATTCGAAACTCGTACGATTTAAACAAACCGCATAATTGTAGATATATATTCAACAATATATATATAATAATTGATACATTAATTAGCCTAACACAGAACTAATTACATGTATTAAAACTTAATTAGGCACTAAAGTATAGTCCTAAATTGACGGTTGTCACACAAAGTTTCTCTAAATTCTCATGAAGTGCATACCACAAGAATATGGTGCACCTTAATTTACCTAGATGAAATGGATGGTTGGATCAATACTTCCCCTAAAAAAATGCACTTCCCTCTGGATCATGCCACTATATATATATATATATATATATATATATATATATATATATATATATGTGTGTGTGTGTGTGTGTGTGTGTGTGTGTGTGTGGAGATAAAAAAACGCTGAAAATACTTTTTGATTGATAATTTATTCTAAGTTGTGAAATTTTTATTTTTTTGCTTCATATACGTTTTTGTCTGCGAATCCTTATATTTTTTTGTTTCACATAAATTTTTTATCGTGAACCTTAACTTTTTTTTTTACTTCACACAAAATTTTTATTTATGAACCTTAATTTTTTATTTCACATAAAGTTTTTAACTTTTCTGATGTGAACCTTGATTTTTAATATTTTTGGTAAAATTATTTTAACTTTATTTAATTGTAAACTTTATTTTTTTCACATAATTTTTTTTAACTTTTCCAATTTGTGGAGCTTAACTTTTTTCTTTTCACGGAAATTTTTAAAATTTTTTTATTGTGAACATTAAATTTTTATTCAGATAAAAACATTGAATTTTTTAACTTTACTAATTGTGATGCTTAATTTTTTTTTGTTTGGGTTCACAAAAAGTTTACTACTTTTTTAATTGTGAATCTAAATTTTTTTTTTGGTTCACATATAATTTTTTACTTTTCTAATTGTGACCCCTGATTTTGTTTTTTGAGGTTCATACAAAGTTTTTAACTTGTGAACCTTAATATTTTTTGTTTTGGTTTACGGTGTAACAACCCCAAAATTTGGACCAATTTAAAATTTTCCTAATTACGTGTTTATTACTTGTATATAATATGAAATAGGATTATATACGTTATTTACTTATTATATATATATGGATGGAATATATATATACACATATACGATTCGTACATATCGTATAAAACAACAATCGTACAAACTTGTGGACATTTGGTAAAACAATTATTAAATAATGTGAAATTATTTAATTACTTTGATCACTACTTTATATTATGTTTGTAATATAACGGAAAACGTACGTTTTAATTAAAACGTCACTGAACTCTCTGAAAACCCGACCAACCGACAAAACGAAACTAAGTTATATTTTTATAACTTGAAAACTAGTATTTTGATAAAATACTTTAACTTAATAATCGGATATTACTTCGTATTTTTAAACGTATATTTAATCGCGTATAAAATGATTTTTACGTTTAAACGACCGGGGAAACGAACACCGCACGGAGCGCAAACGCGAGGAAGCAAAACTTGGTGAGACCACACCTTGGTGGCCCCACCAAAACCGGCCAAGGTGAGGGGGCATTAAGCCCTCACCCCTTTCACCACTTACACACACAAAACACACCATACTCAATCATTTTCACTCTCTCTCCCTCTCAATCGGTTCTCTCTCTATCTCTCTCTAAAACATCACCCAAAAACACCTTATAACTACCATTAAAACACCTCGGAAGCTAGGTTCGTTTTGGAGAAAAGTGATCACGAGAACGAGGGCTACAAACTCATCTTTTCGGATTTTCGTTTCGACGACTTTGTAAGTTTTCCGGCGACCCGAAACTTTTCCGATTACTTTTATTTTGCTAGATTATTGTTTCCCTAGCTAAATGATGTCCAAATATGTAACTTAAACTCGTTTTTGAACACTTTTACGAAAATGTTGATTTTGGTCATTTTAAATAAAACGACACTACAAACATTAAAAACGACATCCAACAATTTTTATGAACTCTACATAACATAATATAACTTGTGTAAAAGTTTCATCTTGAACGGCACTCGTTAGACACGTTTTCGACACGAATCAAAATCTGACCAGAGGTTAGTGTCGCATGGCTCACGCCAGTTATGCGGCACTTCGCCTTAGTGACGCATAGGTCACGACCCGTTATACGCGACACTTCTTAAGTGCCGCTAAAACACTATACCGTCACTTCGTTAGTGACGCAACTATATAACCTTCGGCAGAAACAACACGACACTTCATAAGTGTCGCTATAATATAACTGTCGGTAGAAACCATATGACACTCCCTTAGTGACGCTAGAACATAAATACCGACACTTCACTAGTGTCGCTATCCTCGGTAGAAACTTATAACTTTCGGTAGAAACGAATGACGTCCGGTTACTACTGATGACGTCACCAACCCTTATAACGACACTTCGTCAGTGACGCATAAGTACATATACCGACACTTGTCCAGTGTCGCCTTACAAACTGATTTACTCACTTATACCGTCACTTCATTAGTGACTCACTATTTATACAAGACACTGAATACCGACACTATTATAGTGGCGCCCTGATGAGAAACTATACTTGACAACGTCACTTACTTAGTGACGCACCCTATTGAACACCGACACTACGTCAGTGTCGCATACATTGTTACCCAGACACTGAATACCGACACTTCTTAAGTGCCGCATACCACACATAAGTGACGCATACAAGTGACGCTATAACAGGCTGTTTAACATTTACATTTTTCACAAGTATGGAATATACTTAAAACGTAAACGTACTTTACTCAGCGTTACTTATACATGAAAATACTATACTTTAAAAGTATACAATGATACTTGAATACGTACAAGACTATACTAAACTAAACGTGAGATTTCACTCACACACGCGTACGAGATTACACTCGGAAATACTTAGGAGATTACACTCCAACGAACTTACACTTGTACACTACACGTGATTGCACCCGATACGAACTTATGAGTTCATTCACTAATACGAGCTCTCACTCGTACCCTTTGGGGTTTAAGCCCATTGGAACTTACGCTAACGATACACGTTATAATACAAACAAACTATCACACGAATATACTTTACAACTGTACAACTACTATGAATACATAATAATAATGGATGGAATTATTATTATACATCGATAACAAACGGACCGTACAACTTTTATACAAACTACGATTTACAAACGAATACAAACTTATAAACAAACTAATGGACATTAACTAGTTTGGGAACAACTAGCATGGATACTTTACAAGTATTCCATTTACTTACTAAACCTTACGCGTATTAGGACGCTAAGGATTACTAGTTCGAGATACTACTTGCTTACCTACTGCTTTGTCTGCTAGACTCAGGTGAGTCTCACAGCCCCTATTTTACTGTTTTATACCAGGGGTGAGATGCATTACTCGTTTTCCTAAAACTAATAACGCCCGAGTTAACGCATGATTTGCATGACTTGCAATCATGGTAACTTAGGATGTTTTCTTACTTGTTCAATATAAATGCTTTACTAATAGTTACTGTTGTTAAAAATTCTACTCTGTTGTCTTATGGCAACGTACGGTTTGCATGACCTGCAACCACATACTTATATACGGTTTGCATGACCTGCAACCACATACTTATATACGGTTTGCATGACCTGCAACCACATACTTATAAACGGTTTGCATGACCTGCGACCATTTACTTATATACGGTTTGCATGACCTGTGTGACACTCCTCCAAATTAGGTATATAATTATACTTAATTTCATGCATTTCTTACGCTAATTCCCTGCAATTGTTTTAAACTAAACTTATGATGTGATGTCAGTCTAGCGAGCCCTAAACAATAATACTAAAAGTATTACATGATACGTAGTTATTTATAAATTATGTACGAACGTATCGGAACGAAGCCGACAAATAAATAACAAAAGTTTCGTGACACAAAAATAATTAATAATGAAATTATTAATTACGAGTACTTATATATCTATAACGAATAGACAAAAGGGTTTAAATATACGTTTAACATAAAACGTATTATAACACGAACAGAAACAATTCTAAAACGCGCATACGACGTCGAATCATAAAAATACAAATTTTCTCGTTCGTTTGGAAGAAGTTAGAACATTACTTCAAAATATGAAATCCTAAATTTACTGAAAATCGGCGCTCAATTAACTGCGCTCAGTAAAATGTACAAAAATGTACAACTATCAAAAATAATGATAACCTCATTATTCTGAAAACATATTACGAACCAGGAGAGCATCTACAAAATAAAAATATAAAATGTTAAATTTTATATTGCTATAATTATACCCGTACTCGAAATTGAGGTACCAAAAATGGCACCTAACGTCAATTATTTGAGCAGACAGATTGAGTTTAAACCATACTCCTCCCCATTTCTTTCTGTGATCTTCGACATACACACACACACCCTTCACCACCATTTTCTTTCTATCTTTGTTCTTTCTTTCTTTTCTTTGATTTGGAGGAACTCAAACAAGATCAGAAGCAAGTAGCAGTGGAACAACAACCAAATCATCATCTTCATCATCATCGATCATCACCACCTTCACATTTTCTTTGTAAGGAAACCTTCAAACTTTGATTTCCATTTCTTTGATTTCCTTATATAACATGTTTAAACATCACAATCTATGCATATAAACAACAAAAATGGAAAGATTGAAGCGTTAATATTGAAAATGGTTTTGAACCAAAAACTTGAAATCACAATTAAGATATGTGAAAGTTGTTATAAACTGGTTAAAACATGTTACAAAGTGATTGTATAACGTATTAAGGTGTTTGATCATATTAAAAATCGGTTACATATATAAACTCGTATGTTTTAGAAGTAACAGAGTCGAACTAGTTGCTGTAAACACTCGGAATACGGCGTATTCCTTCGAATACGGCGTATTCCCCATTGTTAATCATAAACGATTTTGAAGAACTAGTCGAATCCGGCGTATTCATTTTAATACGGCGGATTCCCCAGCTGAAACATTGGTGAATACGGCGTATTCCATCGAATACGGCGTATTCCCCATTTATAACTCGAACACTTTGAACAACCCAGATGAATCCGGCGTATTCACGGGAATACGGCGGATTCCCAATTTATGAAACTTCGAATACGGCGTATTCAGTTAAATACGGCGTATTTGTTGATGCATTTTGTGTGTCAGTCAGTTGGTCAAACTATTGTAATTGTCAAAGTCAATTAGTCTACGAATGTATAGTGTTTAGAGTGTGTATTCGAGTCTGTAAATGAAATATACATAGAATGGTGACATTATAATTGGGCCTGCGATGACATGGGCTACGTCGCATTGGGCCTGGCCTGCGACGTTGGGCCTAACGTCGCAGGGCCCATTAGGTCGATATAAATAGTGAGTTACAAGTCACATTTAGGGTTGGACGAAGTGAGTGTGCGTGTGAGCCGTTTTTTGTGAGATAGAGACTGAGAGAAACGAGTTTGAGTCTGTAATCGTATATTATCAATTGTGAATATATACAAAAGATTATAGAGAAAACGTTTGTTATTGATTGTTTGATTTCCGCGCTTACAATTAGTTAAACGATCCGATCAGATCCCACGGCACGGGACTATCAACTGGTATCAGAGCCAAAATGTGACTTGGGATCTGATCGGTAAGGGACAAACAACTGTATTATAGAGAAACGAGTTGCAGCTGTATTATAGAGAAAATAGTTGATAGTCCCGTGCCGTGGGATCTGATCGGATCGTTTAACTAATTGTAAGCGCGGAAATCAAACAATCAATAACAAACGTTTTCTCTATAATCTTTTGTATATATTCACAATTGATAATATACGATTACAGACTCAAACTCGTTTCTCTCAGTCTCTATCTCACCAAAAACGGCTCACACGCACACTCACTTCGTCCAACCCTAAATGTGACTTGTAACTCACTATTTATATCGACCTAATGGGCCCTGCGACGTTAGGCCCAACGTCGCAGGCCAGGCCCAATGCGACGTAGCCCATGTCATCGCAGGCCCAATTATAATGTCACCATTATATGTATATTTCATTTACAGACTCGAATACACACTCTAAACACTATACATTCGTAGACTAATTGACTTTGACAATTACAATAGTTTGACCAACTGACTGACACACAAAATGCATCAACAAACTCCCCCTTGTCATCAGCTTGGTCAAAGAAGTCTTCAATTAGTCTTCATCAACAAACTCTTTCATGTCTTCAACAATCAGAAACTCCCCCTTAGAGATAGCATGGTCTTCCAAGAAATCTTGATGTCCAAATTCATGTGACTGACACAAATTTATCATACAATAAGATCTTCAAACTCAGTGACCATCTCTCAATCATCAGCAGCTTCTCCGATAGAATTATCTTCACAATCTTTGGAGAATAACCGACATCCTTTACATCTTCAATATTTGACTTTAACAAGATATGTGATGTTTGAAGAAAATAACATAGAAATAAAATCTTTTTGTATTTTCTTTTTAAAGGAAAAGTAAATAACAAAGATTAAAATAAATTTGGGGATCGGATTGTTTTAAGTCTGCTTAGGGATCATATCAGGCCAACATGCAATTATTAGCAAATAGTAAGTGTTATTTCGATCATCAGTATATTTGTCCACTTTAAATTTACTTGACATATTTAAAGCACCTTTTATAAAAATTAGTTCAAGACGATCGTCGGTATTGTTTGTCCACTTAAACATGTTACATCCGTATCTGTGAGCTAACCTTTATTGTTAGTATGAAGATTAATTTTGAGAAACCTATTATATGATATACTGATAAACTTCAGTAAAACAAACACTGCATATTCACACAAGGTAGAGATTACAAGACCAAGTTTATCTCGGTTTTCTCGTAACATACACTTGATATTTATATTTAGGCATACATCAAACCGACTATGAAGATACTAGTGGCCCCAGATCTGTACAAAGTACAACAGAGGGTCCCTTAGTATGAACATAACAAGTTTGAGACTATTTGCATAACTAATGGATTCAGGTCTGTACGTGAGTACAACAATAGTCACCATTAGTTAGGCGAATAATCATATTATCACTATATGCCCATTTTACATTTACATAATTATGACAGTGTATGATAGTACTTCCATTTATCAATTAAGACTTATGTCATACATCATATAACATTTTTCTCAAAGTAATAAACAAGTTTTATTATTACTTCTTACTCACTCACAAACCGGTGTGTACCATACCTACCAATACATCGTATGATGAATATAATGTTTATAAAAGATGTGTTAAATATACCAGATAAACCTACTGACACATCAAACATAAACCTTAAAATTTCCATTTTTATGCATGTCACCCGATGTACTATCATATCCCAAGTTGTTTACAGACACAACCCATCATCTTTTCAAGACTTAAGAATCTTGCTGTTCACATTTCTGAATTAAATAATCAGAATTTTGAATATTCAGAATTACTCCCCCTGAACAGCAAATTCTTATATCCAATCCAAAAAATACTCCCCTTAAACATTAAACATATTTTTGTATTTTTTTTAATTGAATAAATTTCGCAACATTGCATTTCTTTGATACTAAAAAGTATAAAGAATGGCTGTTGCATTACTAACAAAATTTAAAAGAAAAGTATCAAAATCACATATCAAGTCAAATCAAATGCCTGTTATCACTTTTACCACCTCGTAACATCGAAAATCTCATCCAATCACAATCATAAATAATCACACACAACCACCTTGAAAACAATCTTCCAACAAATATCCACATCCTTGCAGTCACAAAAATATTAGCTAATAACAACCTGACTGCACCACCACAAACAATTAAACGTTAGTACTTATGGGACACCCAAGCCTTGATAGACTTGGGTTGTCCATGGTCATCCATAATCATCACATCAATGAGTTTATGATATTTTAAAAACTCAGAAGATTTCATTGATGCATTGTCTGTGGATTTAGGTTTCCAAACCTTTGTAGGTTCAGATGAGTTGTTTTCAACAATGTTGTGCTGTTGAACTTGAGGTTTACTAGGCACAACTTTGTTTACTCTAGCCATAGGTTTTGGAGAAGAGGATGCATATCTTGATATAGGCGAATACGAAGCACGCCTAGAAAACGATTTTGAATAAGAATTCCTAAAGGAGGAAGTTCTTGGCATCCCTCTACCAAACCTATCTAGGGATAATAACCGACAATCCCTAATAATATGGCCCTGTTGACCACAACGATAACAAGAACGTCTCTCAACATAAGATTGATTCCAATGAGTTCCCTCAAATCGTTTCGGTGGAGGACAATACACAGAAGGTCTATGACCAGGAACATTTGTTGAACATGCACTCTTAGGAGAACATGTTGAAGTAGATGTTCCTGAGGTTGAGTTAGTTGATTTTGAAGGTTTATTCTTTTCAGATTTATCAACTTCAACTTTTGAGGATTTATTGTCAACCTTAGCTTTGCCTTTGCATGTAAAACAATCATCATTTTCAGTTGTAATGATGAAATTTTCAGGTTTGACATTTATTTTCTCAACCTTAATGGTAGACTCTTCAGGTATATCTTCTACCTCAACGACCTCCTCAACACGAACTGGAGGTGTACTATCAGACTTAACAAAAGTAGGCAAGGGATACTCTGTCCGTTTAGTTTTCTCCTTTGCCTGCCTTTTGGGATTGGATGTAGCTTCTTTAGACTTTGTAGCTGACCATGATGAGTAGTCAGCCACAAGTTCTTCGGTGCCTTCCTTAACAGGCTTAGGATAATAGTTAGTGGGAGGTGGATACCCAAGTCCCGCTTTACTTTTATCTGTCCTCATCTTGTCAACCATTTCATCGAAGAGTTTATGAGAATTTGAGAAATTCGTGATTCCCTTTTTAAAATTGTCAGACTCAGACTTTAGCTCAGAAAGTTCTTTATTCAAAAGTTCCATTTCTTTAAGATAGCTATTAATAGCATCCTGTTGGCTAAAAACTTTAGACTTGTATTTTTCAGTGTCTAACTTATAAGCCTCAATTTGTTTTTCATAAAGAAATTCATTAGCTTTCAAAAACTTGTTTGACTCGGTGAGTTTAACAACTTTTTCTCGCAACTCTAAATTGTCATATTGATAATTCTTAAGAGATTCAGTCAATGTTAAACAAGAAACACAGTTTATGGGTACCTTAGGTTCATCATGTACCGCATGTATCTTTGCCAAAAGCGCACTGTGTTGAACCTCTCCTTCAAGTGCACTAAAATCAAACACTCCCTGAGAATACACCGTCATAGCCTGTGATGTTGTATTCTTCTCTGGAGTCGTTGGAGTTGTAGGAGTAGTGAATCCAGATGAAGGATATTTTACTTTCTCACACTCCTTAGCAAAGTGCCCATGAATCTGACAGTTCTTGCATTTCACTTTGCTTTTATTAAAACCAAGACCTGTATCACCATCATCATCCAGGTCTTTTCTACCCGTTCTCTGAAGAAACTTCTTGGTTCTTTGGGTTATCATGGCCATGCTCCATTTGATGTCCATTTGCTCGAGATCATCAGAATCGATCTGTTCAAAGTCTTCCTCAGTAAGCTGTAGAGTACTAGCCTTCTTTGAAAGGAAAGTCTCATAAGAGTTGAGGAAAGCTGCAAAGATTGTAGCATGATCCTCAGTAGCCTTTGAAGGAGTTGTATGATCTGTATGAGAAGTATAGGAAGTGCTACCAGAAGGAGATGTAGCTGACTTGGAATTAGATACGGAATTATCATTGAGACTAGGATTTTGAGTGGAAGCCGCTGACATCTTTTCTTTCTTCTTCATGTCAAGAGCATCAGCCTGTAACTTTCTGATGAGTTCTTCCAAATCCATGATTTCAATTTCTGGATCTTGTTCCAAAATCTCCACATTGGTAGCCCAGTCCTTAGGTAATGCCCGTAATAGCTTCTTATTTACCTCTCCATTATTAAGTACTATTCCTCCATCAGCCACTTCATCTACGAGTTGGGAATATCTTTTGAAGAGTGCTTCTAAAGATTCATTTGATTGTAAATCAAATGTGTCAAACTGTTTCTTGACAAGTTCCACTCTATTTCTCCTATATTTTTCATATCCACCACATCGTGTTTCAATTGCATGCCAGAGGTCGTATGCAATAACATAATGTTTAAACATTTGTTGAACTTCCTTTGATAAGCATTTGACAATTGTTGAATAAGTTCTCCTTTCGGTATCGAATGCTTTTCTTTCCTCTAGTGTCATGCCAATGTAAGACTTTTGTGGTGATACTCTTAAATTCTTTGTTCCAACTACTGGTCTTTCATATCTTTCAACCAATGAGTTCCACATATCTGGATCATTTTCAGACATAAAGGCTTCGAACTCAAATCTCCATGTAGCATAATCAGTATCATCTGTAAGCATGGGGGGTTCAATCTCACTAACAGCTCCACTATAGCAACGCATATGAGCTTTAGAAGACATTTTCAAACCAGAAAGGTATTTGGCCTCTTGCGACTTTTCCCTCCAATACTGAATTCGAATAATTTTGACGACTACCCGAGTATAGCGAAACTTTTTCGACACTAAAATGAAGCAATTCTAAGCCTAAAAACAAAATTTGAAATTACAAAATTTTTCGCGTTTTTCCCGCCAAAATTTCGTCCGAAAACGTCAAAAACTGGCCGGGTAAAATGAAACTTTTTCCAGACTAAAATTGAACACTTTTAAGCCTATAGCGAAATATTTTTTTTTTTTTTTTTTTTTTTTTTTTTTTTTTTTTTTTTTTTTTTTTTTACGAATCTAGAACGAGGTTAATGTCGGAGAAAAATAGCAACGTCGCAGAAATCCGATGACTCAATTAAGAATCGAAAATGCGACGTAGCGTCCTACGTCGCAGTTCAACGTCGCAGATCCTAGCGACGTCGCAGCCTACGTCGCAATAACCACTTAAGGTCAAAATAACGACGTCGCAGGTAACGTCGCAACTCTACGTCGCAAAATCAGTTACGTCGCACGCGACGTCGCACGTGACGTCGCAGGCTACGTCGCACAGTCGGGCTGCAGCGACCAAAAACCCCAAAAATCGAAAATTTTCGAAACCCTAACGAAATTTCGAAATCCAAACGTCGAAATAACCCAAAAACAATTCCAGAAATCGATTTCTTCAAGCAAACTAACTCAGAAACGAAGATTAATCAATTAAACCTTTGCGAATCAAATCAAAAACGTTCAAAATAACGATCCGAAACCGACGAATCCTTGATTCTACGGCTTTGATACCAGTTGTTTGTCCCTTACTTAGATCTAGAACGTAAACATTTGATACCAGTTGTTTTGTTCAGTTGCACATTAATCGTCATCATCCAGATCTTCAGGCACAGGGTGATCCCGATCAGCTATTAAAGATTTCACCGATGATGAGTCGGATTTTCACTATTTGTGCAAGTTTTGAGAAAGGGGTTGCGGCAGCAACGGATGTTCCCTTATTTGGTGCAATTGTGGACGAGACTTATGTACCGCCCCCAGATCCTCAGTATATGGATGTTCTAGCACCTCAGCAACCGCAGCAACCGTTTGTGAACATTCCAGTTCAAGCTGCGGGGGAGAACATTCCTGCTCAAGCTGCGGGGGAGAACGTGGATGCTCTTCTGGAAAACATTGAGCAGTTCGGGCACGTTGACTCGGACAACCCAGCATCGCATGATACGGTTGAGAGTTCTGATTCTGAAGAACCGGTCACTGCAGGTCCTCAGGATGGGGGTCCGACGCCTGAGCATTCTGATGGTACTGTTCCGCATCCCTCTGAGATGGAACGTATCAGGCTTTCAGATTCATTCAGATATCTGCGTATTCAGCGTCGGATCAGACAAGGACGCAAGTATGTGCCTCCACGAGATACGGGAAAGCGTACACGTGATGGTGATGATCCTGCTGATGAGACTTATCAACCAAGACGTCGTGTTCGTCGTTCTACGTCAACACGAGCTCCAGTCAATCCACAGCACCAGGATGTTTTTGAGATTCAACCGACTCCAGCTTTCATGCAAAAGATCATGGAAGATATGCAGCTGATGAAGCAAAAGCTGGAGGCTCAGGATGAGAAGATCGCTGAACAAGCTGCTTTGATCGAGGTTCAATCTAAAGAGCTTGAGGAAACGAAGAATAGGGTTCATGTTTTGGAAGGCAGGTTACTTGCCTCGGGGGAGTCTGGGTCTGGGATACCCACTTTAGAGTCAAGTGAACCTGCGTCTGTAAATCCCAACCCTGTAATTGAAAATATTAATGAAAACATTTCTCTTTTGGATTATTTCTCTGTTGATGATATTCCAGGGCAACCGAGACCGCTGGCTGTTGACTATTCATTTGCGGACTTATCGTTTATTCAAAGGATGGCTAGTGGAGTTGGCTCTGAGGAAGAGACAGAGAATGTTTTTGAGATGAACGAGGATGTCTCGATTGAAGAGGAACAGTTGGATGCAGATGAAACTTATTCTGATGCACAATCTGGGGAAACTTATGATGATGCACCAATTATTGAATCTGATTCAAGTGAAGACGAGAGTCCTGATAAAGCGCAACATGGAGAATCCAGTTCTGCTGCAACTCCAGCTCCAGAGACACAGGCACCGGACTCAGCAGCAAAGAAACTAACTGCTGAAGAAAAGAGAGAGAGAAACAAGAAATGGTGGCCTAAGGGACGAAATCCAGTCCCTATTCCAGTGAAATGTCAAGTGTACCGGGTTAGTCGGAATTATACCGGTGTAATTAAAAGCTGGAAGTGTCAAAGGAATTTGTTTATGATCAAGAGAGAAGATGGAGTTCAGTATTTTAGAATGCGTTTTGATAGATTGAGCACGTTGCCAAAAGGAGAGATTAATCGATTAGCTCAGCTTAAGTTGATTAATCCTTTCGAGAATGATTATGCTGAGTTCATTCAAAGATGTCTACGTCGGGAAGTACTATCGAAGACTTATTCGAAATTGAAGCCGACGTTGGGAACTCGGTATACATGGAAGAAAAAGATTGATCCAGTCACCAGGAAGCCTTTGGTTAAAGTTCACTATTCGCCGGCTAAATGTTTGACTGAGATACCTCTGGAATCAGTTCCTTACTATTTTCTGAGAAGACTTGTGAAATGGGAACTTGATCCGCAGACTGGCGAAGCGGTTATTACTTTCGTTCCAGATTCTGAACCGTGGCCAGAAGTTGGAGGTATATGGAATTTGAAGCAAGCAACGTTTAGGCTGTATGATCCGATGAGTTTAATTAATTTTCATGAAAAAGATTTAAGAAAACTCTATGATAATCGGATTCGAGTTGGTCAGAAGAATGAATTTAACAGACGATTAGCACAACAGTTTTACAATGTTGTTACTGTTTGCATAGCTAATGGAATTCATGCCGACGGCCAGTTTCCTGCGGGCTGGGTTTAATGAAGATTTTTGAAGACCAAGCTGAAGACACGGGGGAGTTTGTTAGTACATGTTTAGTGTCTGTCAGTTGGTCTAGCTCGTAGTTTGTAATTAGAAATAGGATTCCTGATTCCTGCGACGTAGCGCACTACGTCGCAGGTGCGACGTCAGGTATTGGGCCTGCGACGTAGCCTACGTCGCATGGGCTTGGGCCTGCGACGTAGCGTGCGACGTCGCAGGTGCCAAACTTTGTATAAAAACGTTTTACGTTTTCTGTTTTAGGGTTGACGAAACCCTAAACGCAATTTGTCGAAATTCTCTGTAATCTGATCGACTATAAGCAATAATATTACGTTCGTTTGATATTGATTGCGTATTGATTGTTCGTGTGTTTGTTTGATAATCTAATCGTTGTTTCCGCCATCGATTGGATTGACTCGGTTCGTTCTAGATCTAAGTAAGGGACAAACAGTATTCCCACCCTTGACCCGCATACAAACCTTCGGCTAAAACGATGAACGAGTAAAAGACACACTCGATCCGACGGATCATCGGTGGATCCGGTGAATCCTTTTAAACTCGAATGAATACGGCGTATACGCCAGAATACGGCGTATTCCCCTATTTTCGAATGAATACGGCGTATTCATCAGAATACGGCGTATTCCCCTGATTTGGCCCGAATCCGGCGTATTCACCAGAATACGACGTATTCACCCTTTTTGGTCCAGTCACTGACTTTTGCATTGTAATATAATGTAGAAACAATTAATGGTACAGAATGCTACGACATGGGACTTAGAACTAGACGGACATATTATTGAGACATGATACTTCGGACAATTAAAACGCAACAAAACTTGATACGATAACAAATACATATATATATATATATTAACGGACAATATATATATAACGACATATTATGGGAACGATTTGAAGTATCTAGTACAAACTATACGACAAACGTAAACGACAACCAAGTTTTATTCGCGACAATTAACAAACGACATATGTAAACAAACATAACTTGGGAAAAACATTATTTATTTCCAACAACAAACATCAACGACTTACGCAAACTTAAGAAATTGATAATTTCTTCAAACAAACGAATTATTAGCGTAAGTAAACTATGTACTTATGGTTAATACAATATTGTGTATAGGTTGATTTCGTTTGGGCTACGCTATCATATCTCGCTAGCATTCACATCCGAGCACCTACTGTGAGTTCACAAACCCCTTTTAAATGTTTTAATGTTTTAAAACCTCGGGGTGGAAAACATAAAAATCGTATGTATAATTGCATGCGACAACTGTTTAAATACTTGATGTATTTACTTAAACTATTGATGAAATGAGATTTCATGTTGTGATTGATTAAATACTGTACGTATTTGCTTAAACTGTTTATGAAGGGGTACTTCATACTTGAACTGTTTGTGAAAGGGTATTTCACACAACTAATTGAACTATGTTTTATGAAATGTTTTTCATAACTATTTTGGGAATTTAGGCAACGAATCTTGGTACAGATCTAGGCTGAACGATGTAGTGCATAAAAGACCTTATGGCTGCAGACTATAACCATTACCTAGGTGACTCTAGCCACTGAGTATACGGATAGTACTATCGCCGTGACGACCCTCCTACGGATTTGGGAGCGTATACTTAATTGTCCAGCATGGCAAACAACAACAGATTAGGGTTGTGGTTTGGTTATAGGGTTAGATCGGGTTACCTTACTTGACAGGTTTAGCTCACCTTTCAAGGGATCACCGTCTAAATATTCCCACATACAAAACTATTGATTAGGAAGTGAGTTCCTACGTACACTGATTTGGAAATGTTAATCTTAATTTAGGTTAACTTGTGTTTCCTACTGATAACTGATTTGGGAATTGTTATTTGTTAATAACTTGTGTTTCCTACTGATAACTGATTTGGGAAATGTTATTTGTTAATAACTTGTGTTTCCTACTACAACTACAACTGATTTGGGAAATGTTATTTGTTAATAACTTGTGTTTCCTACATAACAAACAAACTTGTGAATTCACTCAACAATTTTGTTGACGTTTTACTCTATGTTTTTCAGGGAATTAGCAGCGTAAGTAAGATCTGCATGCATTATCAGGACGGACTACCCTGGACTTGTTAGGATGCCACTATTTTTGGGACACTTGGATTTCCTCTGTATAACTGCAACTACTGCAGTCATACCTATGAAATCTACTTTTGATATTATGTATTTTATGAAATACTGATTTCAACCATTACTATTACTGTTACTACTTTTCAAGTGGTAATCTTTTGTAAAACTTTAACTAATGGCATCTTAATCTATTTCGTTCTGCAATAACCATAAGCTCTGAGTATGTATGTATCTGTTGGTTGTTTTACTGCTCGCACCCCCGCCACGTCACTAAGCTTCCGCAAACCACTCTACGTAATTGTAATTACCGTTTGGCGGGGTGTGACAGACTTGGTATCAGAGCCATTGGTTATAGCGAACTAGAAGTCTTTAGGTGACTGAAAACCTTAGAGACCTAGACTATAGCCTTGGCTAGAACATTTGTGCATTCATGCATACATACTTTGCATACAACTAACATACGACTGACACGCCACACTCAATTTCTTTTGTCACAGTATGTCTAGTCAATCACATTACCATGTTTACGCTTCGGATGAAGAGCCGACCGAGGCTACTTTTGAGGGTCCCGCGATTACTGTAGGGGATGAGTCATCAGTTCATGTGAGAGCTATGTCTGATGACACTAGTGATGCTTACTTAGTACCACCTCCGACCGCACCTGTGGTCACACCTACCTCTACACCACCTGTTGCGAGTACTTCTCGTGTGCCTGTACCTAGGATGACAGCTAGGATTTGTGTTCGGGATTTTCCCAGGGGACCACTTGCGCCGCGCGATAAGTCGCCAGTGACTGAGCCTGAGGTTCCAGTTGTCGAGCCGCCACAGAAGAGGCTTCGACCTTCTCATCTGGACTGGATGCCTCGAGTATTGAGAGAGTGGAGATCACTAGAGGTGTGACACCCGGTCAAAATAACCCAAAATTAGCACCTAATTTAAACTTTTAAAACACGTAATTACATACGTGTCAATACTCAAGTACACAAGTATTATATATATATATGTATATATATAAACCGAAACGATTAATTAATGATCGCAAATACACGAACCTAACAAAACGTAGAAACTCAAAATGTAAGCGAGCGAAAAACATTTTTAATTCAAGTATTATTATTGAGGATAATAATTGCGTACTCCGTTAGAAATTGAAATACATTTTAGATACTGAAAACTATCCGTCAATCTGAACAAAAACAAAGATATATTTTTATACTATGTTAAAAGTATTTTTATAAAATGCTTTGAATAAAAATGTATACGAAATAATATTTAGAAAATTTTCATTTTTAAATATTATACTACATTACGATCGGGTACGCAAACACGGGTCGGAAAACACCCACCCACCTCAATAATTGAGGTCGGTTATATTACCCGACCTCAATTATTTTACACACACACTCACACATTTTCAATCCCTCTCGGCTCTCTTCTCTTTGGATCTTTGGATCATCAAACACAAACAACAACACAACACCATAATCATCATTGTTTGTCCCTTACTTTGGATCTAGAACGAACCGAGTCACTCTAATTGCTAGCGGAAATAACAATTAGATCACGAATAATCACACGAACAATCAATACGCAATCAATATCAAACGAACGTAATATTATTGCTTATAGTCGATCAGATTACAGAGAATTTCGACAAATTGCGTTTAGGGTTTCGTCAACCCTAAAACAGAAAACACAAAACGTTTAAATACAAAACTAGCACCTGCGACGTAGCACGCTACGTCGCAGGCCCAAGCCCATGCGACGTCTGCTACGTCGCAGGCCCAAAACCTGACGTCGCACCTGCGACGTTGTGCGCTACGTCGCAGGAGTCAGAAACACTATTTCTAATTACAAACTACGAGCTAGACCAACTGACAGACACTAAACATGTACTAACAAACTCCCCCGTGTCTTCAGCTTGGTCTTCAAAAATCTTCATTAAACCCAGCCCGCAGGAAACTGGCCGTCGGCATGAATTCCATTAGCTACACAAACAGTAACAACATTGTAAAACTGTTGTGCTAAACGTCTGTTGAATTCATTCTTCTGACCAACCCGAATCCGATTATCATAGAGTTTTCTTAAATCTTTTTCATGAAAATTAATCAAACTCATCGGATCATATAGTCTAAACGTTGCTTGCTTCAAATTCCATATACCTCCAACTTCTGGCCACGGTTCAGAATCTGGAACGAAAGTAATAACCGCTTCACCAGTCTGTGGATCAAGTTCCCATTTTACAAGTCTTCTCAGAAAATAATAAGGAACTGATTCCAGAGGTATCTCAGTCAAACATTTAGCCGGCGAATAGTGAACTTTAACCAAAGGCTTCCTGGTGACTGGATCAATCTTTTTCTTCCACGTATACCGAGTTCCCAACGTCGGCTTCAATTTCGAATAAGTCTTCGATAATACTTCCCGACGTAGACTTCTCTGAATGAACTCAGCATAATCATTTTCGAAAGGATTAATCAATTTAAGCTGAGCTAATCGATTAATCTCTCCTTTTGGCAACGTGCTCAATCTATCAAAACGCATTCTAAAATACTGAACTCCATCTTCTCTCTTTATCATAAACAGATTCCTTTGACACTTCCAGCTTTTAATAACACCGGTATAATTCCGACTAACCCGGTACACTTGACATTTCACTGGAATAGGAACTGGATTTCGTCCCTTAGGCCACCATTTCTTGTTTCTCTCACTCTTTTCTTCAGCAGTTAATTTCTTTGCGGCTGAGTCCGGTGCCTGTGTCTCTGGAGCTGGAGTTGCAGCAGAACTAGATTCTCCATGTTGCGCTTTATCAGAACTCTCGTCTTCACTTGAATCAGATTCAATAATTGGTGCATCATCATAAGCTTCCCCAGATTGTGCATCATCATACGTTTCATCTGCATCCAACTGTTCTTCTTCAATCGAGACATCCTCGTTCATCTCAAAAACATTTTCTGTTTCTTCCTCAGAACCAACTCCACTGGCCATTCTTTGAATAAATGATAAGTCAGCGAATGAGTAATCAACTGCCAGCGGTCTTGGTTGCCCTGGAATATCATCAACAGAGAAATAATCCAAAAGAGAAATATTTTCATTAACGTTTTCAATTACAGGGTTGGGATTTACAGACTCAGGTTCACTTGACTCTAAAGTGGGTATCCCAGACCCATACTCCCCCGAGGCAAGTAACCTGCCTTCCAAAACGTTAACCCTATTCTTCGTTTCCTCAAGCTCTTTAGATTGAACCTCGATCAAAGCAGCTTGTTCAGCAATCTTCTCATCCTGAGCCTCCAGCTTTTGCTTCATCTGCTGCATATCTTCCATGATCTTTTGCATGAAAGCTGGAGTCGGTTGAATCTCAAAAACATCCTGTTGCTGTGGATTGACTGGAGCTCGTGTTGACGAAGAGTGACGAACACGACGAGGCGGTCGATAAGTCTCATCAGCAGGATCATCACCGTCGCGTGTACGTTTTCCAGTATCCCTTGGAGGTACATACTTGCGTCCTTGTCTGATTCGACGCTTAATCCTCAGATATCTAAATGAATCGGAAAGCCTGATACGTTCCATCTCAGAGGGATGCGGAACAGTACCATCAGAATGCTCAGGCGTCGGACCCCCATCCTGAGGTCCTACATTCGCAGTATCTTCAGAATCGGAATTCTCAACCGTATCATGCGATGCTGGATTGTCCGAATCCACATGCCCGAACTGCTCAATGTTCTCCAAAAGAGCATCCACGTTTTCCCCCGCAGCTTGAGCAGGAATGTTCTCCCCCGCAGCTTGAACTGGAATGTTCACAAACGGTTGCTGCGGTTGCTGAGGTGCTGGAACATCCATATACTGAGGATCTGGGGGCGGAACATAATTTTCATCAATAATAGCACCGAATAAAGGAACATCCCTTGGTGCCTCGACCCCTTTCTCAAACCCTGCACAGATAGTAAAAATCCGACTCATCATCGGTGAAATCTTTAGCGGATGATCGATATCACCCTGTGCCTGAAGCTCCGGATGATGACGATTGATGTGCAACTGTACAAATCTTGGATATAAAATCCATTTCTGATCCCCGGCATTCGCATTATCAACCATAGCCCTGAAGATAAATCCCGAGAAATTGAACGGCTTGTTATATACCAATGCTAGCATAGCAGAAGCCAGACTTCGGCTCATCCCATCCGTTCCACCTTTCCTATTCCCCAAGCACACAATGATCACGTGCATCAAATATCTCCAGACGCGTGTGAGATTCGCTTTTCGATATTGATCAGAGGGAATCCCGGGATATCCTAACCGTTGCATAGCTCCGGTAACAAAAATATGATCAAAACCGACAGGCATATCCGGTTGATCATTCAGCTGTAAAAGTTCCCGAATGCTTTGTTCTGTAATAATAATCTCCGTACCCAGAACAGTAGAGACCAATCGTGTAACGTCATTTTCAGTAATGACAGTTGCGTTTCTCCAAAAAGGGTTGATCAGATTCCCAAACGCCATAGTGTTATCAGAAATGGCGTGAAATACCCTTGAGCGTCTCAAAAACGCGATCATCTGACGATACGGTGCAGCTTTGTCAGAAGTGTCAGTAAGGAAAGCAGCCGTATTGTGACGAGCTTCAAAAATCAAAGCCATATCTGCACAAACAGAAACAGATTGCAACTCGAAAAAGGTTAGAAAAATGTTATATTTTTTAAACTAAACCTTTCAAATTCCCTGGTACTAGCGACGTAGCCACGTACGTCGCATGAACACAGAGCGACGTAGAACTGTACGTCGCTAAAATTCAAAATAAATTGAAAAGCGACGTAAGGCCTGACGTCGCATAAAATTCGAGCGACGTCAAGGGGGACGTCGCATTTTGCAATTTATTGTGAATTTAATCACTTTAATTAAAAGAGCGACGTAGCGTGGTACGTCGCATCGGACGTCGCAGAAAAAGCGACGTAGGGAAGGGCGACGTAGGAAATGAACAATAAATAATAAAAGCGACGTAGGCCACTACGTCGCACTGACGAACATTCATCCCCAACCCAGAAACCCTAACCCTCGAATTTAGGGGTTTTCAAAATCAAAGGCACTACAACGTGCGGCTAACGATGGTGATCACGAAAACATAATTTATAACCAGTGATTTACACGATATACCATCAAATTTATCCCAAAACCGAAACCCCTTTAACCCGTAATATATACATAGCAATTAAACACAATATACACGGTGAAAATGGGTAAAATCGGTACCTAAGTGTGCGGAATAACGAGTAGATCAAAACTACGTGAATAGATCGGAAAGAAAACAGCAACAAATCACAAATATGCTCGTAAAAATGCTACGTCGCAAATCGCCTCTCGTACGTCGCAGGCTACGTCGCACGTGAATAGTGAATAGTGTGACGAGGTACGTCGCAGTGGATACTATTTAAAGTCTAACCCTATGTGCGACGTAGGCTGGGACGTCGCAGGCGACGTAGAGCCGTACGTCGCATAAAACAGTTGTGATCCAAATTTGAATTTTTAAACCGTTTACTCGTTATTTTAGCAAATAAAATCAAATAACACGTGACTCGGGAAAAATAAATTAGAATAAAAATAAAACATAAAACTAAAAATTCTTTTTGGTATTTTCTTAAATTTTACAAAAAATAAAAATTACTAACACTCTATTTTTGGTGACGGAGTTGCGTTGTCTGATTAGGGATCATATCGGAATAACATGCATTTATTAGGAATAGTAAGTGTTATTTCGATCATCAGTATATTTGTCCACTTTAAATTTACGTGGCACATTTAAAACACCTTTTATAAAAATTATTTCAAGACAATTATTGGTATTGTTTGTCCACCTAAACATGTTACATCCGTATTTGTGAGTTAACCTTTATTGTTAGAATGAATATTAATTTTGTGAAACCTGTTATATGATATACTGATAAACTTTAGTAAAACAAACACTGCATATTCACACAAGGTAGAGATTACAAGACCAAGTTTATCTCGGTTTTCTCGTAATATACACTTGATATTTATATGTAGGCATACATCAAACTGATTATGAAGATACTAGTGGCCCCAGATCTGTACATAGTACAACAGAGGGTCCCTTAGTATGAACATAACAAGTTTGAGAGTATTTGCATAACTAATGGATTCAGGTCTGTACGTGAGTACAACAATAGTCACCATTAGTTAGGCGAATAATCATATTATCACTATATGCCCATTTTACATTTACATAATTATGACAGTGTATGATAGTACTTCCATTTATCAATTAAGACTTATGTCATACATCATATAACATTTTTCACAAAGTAATAGACAAGTTTTATCATTACTTCTTACTCACTCACAAACCGGTGTGTAGCATGCCTACCAATACATCGTATGATGAAGATAATTTAGATAAAAACTGTTTTAAGTGT
The DNA here is from genome assembly GCA_949592205.1 of Helichrysum umbraculigerum. Lineage (NCBI taxonomy): Eukaryota > Viridiplantae > Streptophyta > Magnoliopsida > Asterales > Asteraceae > Helichrysum > Helichrysum umbraculigerum. Next base: position 173,797,139 of record CATIUR010000003.1, on the reverse strand, counting down.
GTCAGATAAACCTACTGACACATCCAAGATAAACCTTAAAATTCCATTTTGTGCATGTCACCCGATGTACTATCATATCCCAAGTTGTTTACAGACACAACTTCAACGTCTATTTTTAAAAATGTAGCAACCTTGCGTTTTCTTTAATACTAAAGAGTATAAAGAGTGGCTGTTGCGAAGTTTCCCTTTTTTTTTTTTTTTTTTTTTTTTTTTTTTTTTTTTAAACTGAATTTAAAAACTTAAAAATCCAAGTCACAAATCATTTCTTTGACTGAAAGAACCTTAAACCTATCAGATTGACCAGTTCAATAAAACGTGATCGCAAAAAGGCTTTTGTGAAAAGGTCCGCACACTGCTTAAGGGTCTCTATATGTACGACATCTATAAGGTGTTTCTCAAAGCAATCCCGTATAAAGTGGAACCTAAGTTCAATATGTTTGGTCTTAGAGTGCTGTACGTGATTGTGAGTTATAGATATAGCAGCTGTATTATCTATATAAATAGGAGTCATAGAGAGATTGAACCCGTAATCACGCAGCTGATGCTGAATCCAGAGAACTTGAGAACAGCAACTTGCAGCAGCAACATACTCGGCTTCAGCTGTGGAAATAGCAACCGCAGTCTGCTTTTTGCACTGCCAAGAAACTAAGCGCGATCCAAGGAACTGACATCCTCCAGTAGTTGACTTCATATCTATCTTGCAGCCACCAAGATCCGAATCCGAATAGGCAGTTAACTCGAAGTTTTTCTCGTTGGAATACCATAGACCCAGAGATGGCCTAAAAGCGAGATATCCAAAAATGTGTTTTACTGCCTTCATATGAGACACCTTCGGATTTGCTTGAAATCGTGAGCAGAGAGAAACAGCAAACACTATATCTGGTCTTGAGGCAGTCAGGTACATGAGAGAGCCTATCATTGAGCGATAGTCTTTCTCCTTGCAATCTTCATCGTCCTCATTAGGTCCAAGATTGTGTCTTGCTTCAATTGGAGTGCCGTAGTGTTTACAGTTGAGCAATTCATATCGCTTTAACATGTCAGTGACATATTTTGACTGGTGAATATATATTCCATTATCAGATTGCTCAACCTGTAGCCCCAGAAAGAACGTGAGTTCCCCCATAGCACTCATTTCAAACTCAGATTTCATCAGTCCTTCAAAATCTTTACACAACTGATCATTAGTTGATCCAAAAATAATGTCGTCCACATAGACCTGTACAAGTAACAAATCCGCTCCTTCCCTTTTGATGAAAAGCGTGCTATCAATCTGTCCTCTATCAAAACCATTCTTCAGCAAATACTTGGCAAGTCGCTCATACCAAAGTCGAGGAGATTGATGAAGACCATACAAAGCTTTCTTCAGTTTGCAAACATGATTAGGATGCTTTGGGTCTTCAAAACCTGGAGGTTGACACACATAAATCACTGCGTCGACATCTCCATAAAGAAAGGCACACTTCACGTCAAGTTGATACACGCGGAATCCTTTAAAAGAAGCATAAGCTAGAAAAATCCGAATTGATTCCAAACGAGCAACAGGAGCGAAAACTTCATCATAGTCAATACCCTCTAATTGACTATATCCTTGAACTACCAGACGTGCTTTGTTTCGAATAACAGCCCCACGATCATCCATTTTGTTACGGAAAACCCAACGAGTACCCGTCAAGTGAGCACCCTTGGGTAGAGGAACAATTTCCCAAACATTCATCTTGTTTATTTGCTGTAGTTCCTCCTGCATAGCCTCGACCCAAGATGGATCCTTTAAGGCTTGATCAACCTTTTTAGGTTCAATTTGAGACAAATGACATGAATCGATATGTGCAATAAGTCCCAAAAGTTGCTGAGCTGAAGTCTGCTTTGCTTGCTGTCGTGTTTGAACAGATGCATGAGGATCACCAATGATATTATCAATGGGGTGATCCTTATGTATACGAGTTTCTGGTATGGCACCTGGCACAAGATTCACACCCAGATTGTTCAAATCTCCCTCAGTTTCGGGAGTAGCAGCAGACTCAGGAATGGCTATCTCTTCTTCTTGTTCTTCATCTTCAGTAGAAAATAAGTGAGAGTAGGCCATTGTTTCCTCCATTTCATCTTCTTCTTGAGGTTCCTCTAAAGGAGGCATATTCGGATCATATGGAAGCTCCTTTGTGTAGGTATAAACTGTTTTAGAAGGAGCAGCTGAAGATGATGGAGTAGGAGATGGTGTTGATGGTGGTGATTTGGTAGTTGTTTGTGGTTGTGTGGGTGGAGGTGTAGGTTGTGGAGGTGTAGGATTAGTTGGTGGAGGTGCGGGTGTTGCATTGGGAGATGGGTCGGATGGTTTATTAGTAACAGGTGTATCTTGATTAAGATCAAGCTCATGAAGTATAGAAACCAGTTCTTCCGTTTCATCTTCTTCCGGAATATTGAAAGAATTGAAGAGGTTTCCATAGTTGAAAAACCAATCCGGACCCGTTCCTTGAGGAGGTTCCGTATACCTTAAACATTTCACTTCAAAATGCTCCTCAATCTGATTCGATGATTTGTTAAAGACTCTTTTGTTCGGAGAGTTGACTGAATATCCAAGAAAAATCCCTTCAACAGCCTTATCACCAAACTTAGAGACCTTATCTTTTGTAATCATGATCAGGCATGGACACCCAAATGGTTCTAGGAACTGTAGATTTGGCTTACGGTTATTAAAAAGTTCATAACACGTTTTGTTCCTTTTCTTAACCGTGAGTACTCTGTTGAGAACATAACAGGCAGTATTAACTGCCTCAGCCCAGAATATGATTGGTAACTTGGAGTCAGCTAACATAGTCCGAGCTGTCTCGATTATTGTCCTGTTCTTCCTTTCTGCAACTCCATTCTGTTGTGGAGTCCTCAGAGCACTAAATTGATGCTCAATACCTCTTGTAGCACAAAACAATTCGAGAGTTGAGTTCTTGAACTCAGTTCCATTGTCGCTTCGTATCCTTTTCACCTTCAAGTTGCACAGATTTGCCAACTTATCCAACAAATACACCAGAATCTCAGGAGTTTCCCCTTTTGTGGTCAAAAAATAAACCCACGAAAACCTTGAGTAGTCATCAGTAACTACCAAGCAGTAAGACCGACCACCAATGCTCTTTGTAGAAACTGGACCGAAAAGATCCATATGCAGTAGTTCCAATGGAGCATTTATGGAATTCACCTGCTTAGACTTATGGGACTTCTTACGTAGCTTTCCTTTTTGGCAGGAGATACAGTCATCCGTTAAAGCAAATGACTGTTTCGGAACTCCTAGCACTAGATCATTTTTGGTCAAGAAATTCATTTTTCGGAAATGAATATGTCCCATTCGTCTGTGCCAAAGCAGTGATTCCTTTTGTGAAGCCTTAGACAAGAGACACGTATACTCGTTCGATGTCTCAACAGTTCTCATATTCAAAATGTATGTGTCATCCTTTCTTGGTGCTCTCAGTAACACCCATTCTTCCGGAATGACATAACCAGGCTTCAATATCACACATTCTGTCTTTGTGAACGCAGTTGTATAATCCTTATCACAGACCTGTGAAACACTTAGCAAGTTGTGCGTAAGCTGTTCCACGTAGTTCACATTTTCGAAACTAACATTGCCGTTAGTTAACGTTCCTCTTCCAGAAATAGTTCCCCCAGAATCTCCAGCAAAGGCAACATAACCTCCTGCATGTGGTTTAATATCCACAAGTAAGGATACATCGCCTGTCATATGTCGCGAGCAGCCACTGTCCAAATACCATTCACTATCTTTAACACGTTCTGACTGCTGCAACACACAAACGAAAGGAGATTAGTGAGAAACGGTGACCCAAGCCTTTACAGACTTAGGTCGACCGTGGTCATCAACAATAATCACCTCAGATAGGATTTTATCTTTAAACAAATTAGAATTTTTATCTGATGTGTTATTGTTGACAACCGAAGAGTCAACATCAGACTCTTTACGTTTCCAAACTTTTGAAGATTCGGAAATGGTAATTGAAGTAATGTTGGGCTTTTGAATTGGCAAAGGTTTTTGCTCAACATTACTTGGTTTCGAAACAGGCTTGGGAGAGTTTGAGTAACGCCTAGGTGGAGATTTAGAAAAAGAGTTTTTATAAACAGATGTCCTAGGCATCTCTCTCCCATATCGCTGATTTGACAGCTTTGGACATTCACGGATTAAATGTCCTTGTTTCTTGCAGTAGAAACAAGAACGAGTCTCAACAAACGGTTGAGGCTGAGGAATTACCACAGGAGGTGGAGAAACATTTCTAGAACATGAACATTGAGTACACGTCTTAGAAAATGTTTGTCTTGGTTGAGAGGTTGAAGTTGATGGTTTATCATACGAAACATTTTCATTTACTAATTTTCTTTGCAAAATCTTTACAGGTGACTGTAAAGTTTGTTGTTTCGAGTTTAAAACCTTAGCTTTTCCCTTATTTGGTTGAACCTTAATTTCAGGTTCAACCTTTGAAATCACTTTTTCAGGTTTAAATGCAACCTTCTTAACCTCCGGATACTCCTGATCCGTAATGTCCTCAATCTCAACTATCTCCTCAACACTAACAGGAGATTCATTCTTTACTTCAACATTCTCCTTATCACTAACTGGAGATTCATTCTTAACCTCAACATTCTCCTTAACACTAACAGGAGATTCATGCACTGACTTAACAAACTTTGGCAAGGGGTACTCTGGCCGCTTGGTTTTCTCCTTTGCCGGTTTGTTATGTTTGGTCTCTTTAGCATCTATAGCTTTTAAACCGTAAAGCTTGGACCAGTCAACTGGAATCTCTTCAAAGCCTTCCTTAACAGGCAGGGGACAGTGAGTAGTAGGAGGAGGAACTGAGTTGTATCCCAATCCCTCATTCTTCTTCCCTTTAGTACCGTGCTTGCTAAGAATTTCATTAAAGACAACCGTTGAGGAATTTGAACCTAAGATTTTACTCTTATAATTTTCATACTCAGCTTTTAAATCTGTAAGTTCTTTATTTAAAAGTTCAATTTCAATCAGATAACTTTTAATCGCATCTTCTTGACTAAAGACTTTAGACTTATATTTTTGAGTATCTAACCGATGAGCCTCAAGATGTTTTTCATAAAGTTTCTCATTAGCTTTTAGAAAATTATTTGAGTCGGTTAGTTTTTCATTCTTTTTCCTCAACTCAGCGGTCTCTGTCTGATATGCCTTTAGAGATTCAGTTAACTTAATACATGAAATACAATTTAACGGTTCATCATGTACCTCATTCACAATGTGAGCCATCAGACACTGTTGGTAATGCTGGGAGACAGGCGTCCAATCTTGACTTGTAGGCTCAAAAGCAATCAGGGCATTATCAGCAATCCCTTTCTTAGTAACTTCCGGTTCTTTGGCCTTTGGAGGAGTAGAAGGTGTTGTGAATTCCGAAGCTGGCATTTTGGGTTTCTCGCACTCCCTGGCGAAGTGACCCAAATTTTGACAATTGTAACAACGGACCTTACTCTTGTCAAATCCGAAGCCAGTCTTTCCATCACCCTCCAAGCTTTTACGCCCTGTCCTCTGCAAGAACTTTTGAATTCTGCGGGTGATCATTGCCACATTCCAAGTTAAATCCATTTGCTCCAGATCGTCTTCATCAAGCTGAGCATAGTCCTCCTTAGTCAACTCCAAAGTTAGATTCGGTTGAGTAACCAAATCCTTGTAAGAGCTTAAGAAAGCTGTGTAGATGGCAGCTTGCTCCTGAATAGCAGGTGAGACTTGAACCTGTTGTTGATTTGAAGAAGGTCCAGTCATGAAAACAGAATGAATCCCATCAGAAGACGAAGAAGTCGATGAAGCATTTGTATTTGTTACAAAGGCAACTCCTGATCCATAAGTCTTTCCAGAGTTAATCTTAACACCATACACACTAGGATTCTGAACAGCAGAACCAGACCTAGTTTCTTTCTTCTTAATCTCCATCGCATGAGCTTGAAGATCCCCTATCAACGCATCCAAAGACATGTTTGCAAGCTCTTCATTTTCTTTTAAGAATTGAACTTTAATATCCCAAGAACTCGGCAACACATCCAGTAACTTCTTATTTACTTCAATTGAAGGAAAAGTATAACCCCCTTCAAACAACTCACCAACTAACCGTGAGTACCTAGTAAATAAAGAAGTCGTGTCTTCATCAGGAAGAATGTCAAAGATATCGTACTGTTTCTTAATCAGTTCGAGCTTTGCTTCCTTGTACTTATCATTCCCTCCACAACGAGTTTCAATAGCCTTCCACAAATCAAAGGCTGTTTCATGAGTTCGGAAAAGCCATAGCACATCCTTGGTTAAACACATTTTAATCATTGAAAAAGATTTTCTTTCAGTATCAAAATCTTTCTTCTCCTCGGGAGACATGGCTTTATAGGGCTTAGCAGGACGAATACCCCGGTATTCTCCTTCAGCTAATGGAGCTACATAACGCTCACGTAATGGTCCCCATAATTCTGGACAATGGAAATCAATATATTGCTCAACTCGGTCTCTCCAGTACACGTAATCCATGTCCGCAGTAAAAAGTGGAGGTTTATTACTTGAACCTATGTCATTGCTTTGTTTAATCATCTCCCGAAGTCCTCTAATATCCTCTTTATCTGCTGCCATTTTAATTACTTAAACGAAAAAATCAAACTTCTGATCTTAGCGACGTAGATGGGTACGTCGCACAAAGAATATGCGACGTAGATGGGTACGTCGCAAAAAAGAATATGCGACGTAGATGGGTACGTCGCAAAAAGCAAAGGATTCAATTAAGAATCAGAAAGTGCGACGTTGAAAGGTACGTCGCAGATGACGTCGCAGAGGACGTCGCAGAATCAGGCTACGTCGCAACGCAGCGTCGCAGAAGACTAATTAAAGTCAAAATAGCGACGTAGAGAGGTACGTCGCAACGGTACGTCGCACGAACTAATTAAAGTTCAAAAACACTACGTCGCACGCGACGTCGCTATGGTACGTCGCAAAACGCGCTGAGCAGCGGCCAAAAACCCTAAAAACGAATTTTTAACCCTAAAACCAAAACCACGAATGTCGAACGACTGAAACCTTCAAGAATCCCAATAATACTGATCGAAAACCTGTAAAAACACAAAACAAACGTAATAAACACGAAAACTCACGAATATCACGTCCTTTTAAAACCCAAACTCGATCCGAATCGCCAAAAACGATCCTCACTGCTTTGATACCAGTTGTTTGTCCCTTACTTTGGATCTAGAACGAACCGAGTCACTCTAATTGCTAGCGGAAATAACAATTAGATCACGAATAATCACACGAACAATCAATACGCAATCAATATCAAACGAACGTAATATTATTGCTTATAGTCGATCAGATTACAGAGAATTTCGACAAATTGCGTTTAGGGTTTCGTCAACCCTAAAACAGAAAACACAAAACGTTTAAATACAAAACTAGCACCTGCGACATAGCACGCTACGTCGCAGGCCCAAGCCCATGCGACGTCTGCTACGTCGCAGGCCCAAAACCTGACGTCGCACCTGCGACGTTGTGCGCTACGTCGCAGGAGTCAGAAACACTATTTCTAATTACAAACTACGAGCTAGACCAACTGACAGACACTAAACATGTACTAACAATCATCAACACCTTCATCTTGATCATCATCATCATCGTGTTCTTCATCATCATCAACACCTCTCGGTTCCAATTGTTACTAAGTAAGAACATTCATCAATTCTCGTTAATTTCATGTTTATAATACATTATATTACATGTATTAGCTTTGTATTAAGTTGTTGTAAGCGGAAATAGGATTTAGAACTGGTTTTGTATGTTTACTGCACGAACAGACTTGAACCAGACCTCGGAATACGGCGTATTCAAGGGAATACGGCGTATTCCCGCCCAGAAAACATTTTTTTTTCCCGCGTCTCCTCGGAATACGGCGTATTCCAGGGAATACGGCGTATTCCCCTTCGAAACCATTGAATACGGCGTATTCACACCAATACGGCGTATTCCCCTTTTAAACCATTGAATACGGCGTATTCAAACCAATAAGGCGTATTCCCCTTTTAAATCATTGAATACGGCGTATTCAAACCAATACGGCGTATTCCCTTTGAAACCTTTGAATACGGCGTATTTAAACCAATACGGCGGATTTCCCCCGTCATATTTCATGATCCAACGGATCAATAAACTAGCCCTGCGAATTCTAGCTAAAACAGAAAACATAAATTTTCAAAAACGTCGACGATTTAACAACTTAAAACAGGGTAGCTTCTCGATGAAAAATTTATTGTAACGGATTGGGCTCAAATTCGCTCGGTCATTCAAAAACAACTCAATGGTCAAGGCTAAGTACCTTAGCCTAGCCAGTTTTAATCCTTCCGGGGTCGTCTAGGGGTCGAAAATGGCATATTTCGGTTTTCGGACTCGTGCCAAATTTTGTAACTTATGAAATAAAGAGTAACGGATATAATGAAACTTCAAATGTAATACAATTCGAATACATTGAACGTAATTAACTTAACGAACAACTAAACAAACGAATTATTACGCGTACACTTACAAATATATAATCTCACGTGTTTAGGACACTAGGGGATTACACTTGGAATACGTGCGCACTTTAGGATTGCTTGCTCATCAGGTGAGTCTCACTGCCCCTTTTTACTGTTTTACTTTGGGGGAGGTGCATCACTTGTTTACTGAATATATTGTTTACCAAAATATATTTGTTACTGCTACTGCTTGTTTACTGTGTGTAATTGTTTACAAAAATTACTTGAAATACTAATACAAGTACAAAATGTATTGTTTTACTGACTTTAATACAAATACAAAATGTATTATTTTACAAACTATAATACAAATACAAAATGTATTATTTTACAAACTATAATACAAGTACAAAATGTACTATTTTACTGAGTTGAATACAAGTACAAAATGTATTGTTTTACTGACCTTAATACAAATACAAAATGTATTATTTTACAAACTATAATACAAATACAAAATGTATTATTTTACTGATTTGAATACAAGTACAAAATGTATTGTTTTACTGACTTTAATACCAGTACAAAAGGTATTATTTTACAAACTATAATACAAGTACAAAATGTATTATTTTACTGATTTGAATACAAGTACAAAATGTATCTTTTACCGACTTTAATACCAGTACAAAAGGTATTATTTTACAAACTATAATACAAGTACAAAATGTATTATTTTACCGACTTTAATCCAAATACAAAATGTATTAATTACCGACGTATTGCCTTACTGAACTGCATGAGTTTCTATTTAATCCAATGAAGTCCTCTGATTATAGTCGTCAGTTATATGATAAGCGCGAATTTTAGTATATGGATCCATATGGGACAGACAATCCCCGCCTGGGGTGGTAGCTCCACCACGAACCGCACTAGTATAAACAGGCGTTTCTTATTCGTTTGGTATGAGTATTTTTGGATTAGTACTCACGGGGGCAAAAACTACAGACGTGTTAAGCTTCGACTATAATGGCTCGTGACATGGCAATAAATTGACCGACTACATCGACTTTACTATGTTGTGAAATACTACTTTACTAAATTACTACTGTTGTACAATTACTTTACTGTTTTACTGATTGTAAAAGTTTTACTTACTGATTTACTCAAATTGGTTATTACTGTATACTATAAACCTGTGAGATTCACCAACCTTTTGGTTGACCTTTTTAGTGATGTATTCTCAGGTACTCAGTAACAGTAGAGTTGCTCTGTAAGGATGGCCGCAGGATATGCTAAGCTAGAATGAGTCGCATGCATAAACACTTGAAGATTTTATTGGCATAATCTTTTGTACTTTGATTATGTGTTTAAAATCTTTCTTTTAACTTTGCGAACTCGCAATGATGTATTACCTATAACTTAAAACTTTGTACTACTTTTGTTATATTGTAATGTATTTCTAAAACGTCTCATTTAGAGTCGTTTGCTTGTACTTTGGTGTTGTGATATTTGATTAGTGACACCCAAAACTCGCTTCCGCAAAGCATTAAATTTGGGGGTGTCACAGATTGGTATCAGAGCCTAAGGTTATAGCGAACTAGGTTGCATTTAGTGGGCCTAGACTATGACCGTTAGGCAGTATTCCTCATTAGATATAACTGGTTCAGGGATTTCATCATACGAGTTTAATTTAACATAGCCTGATCAACTATGTACAATTAAATAAAGATGATGTAAGATCTGAAAGGGGTTATGTTAAACAGGAATGCACTAGTTGACTCTGACCACGAGAGAACCGTGACTTGTACTTGTTCTGTGATAGACACAACTAGGTGGATAATAAGTGTATATAGGTTACACCTATATGATTAGGCTTATTAATATCCTCCGATAATTAGTAACACACTCACTGTACAAACACACTTTGGAATAGGCCTGTGGTAAGTTGATCGAGTCAGGAAAATAGTACCGGGATGTGCCCTAGTAGAGAGGGTCATCTCTTCGAAATAGACTTACCTAGGTAGAGATTAAGAACTTCAATACTTTATTCTACACGAACTGGTCATCAGAGGACCGTCAATCACTCACCCATCATGTTTAATATCCTGATTTCGTATTTTTCTAAATACAAATCTCCTTCTACCCCAATCACATTCCGCATAACTTCTGATATCTGTTCGGACGTAATATCCCCGACAGCACTTATAAACTCTAACTCTTGTAATCTTTTGAACTCGCTTGTTAAATGATTACAATCTTCATTTTTCTACACCGTTGATTGTCACTTGTGTTGTATTATATTACTGTTATATATGCAACTATGATAATCATACTTTTACACAAAAACTCACATTTTTCCTGGCTGTTATTGAAGGAACATGCCACCGAAAAGACAAACTTTCAGCGCGGCTGAACTCGCACGATTCGTTTCTCAAGGAGTGGCCGAAGCTCTAGCTACCAGATCATCACCGTCTGCGAACTCTGCTCCTGCTGCTAAACCCTGCAGCTACAGTGACTTTCTCAAGTGCAAACCTCTTAACTTCAAGGGCACAGAAGGTGCCATTGGATTGGTCAGGTGGATTGAAAGGATGGAGTCAGTCTTTAGGATCAGTAACTGCTCGGAAGACTGCCAAGTTAAGTATGCCACCTGTACACTTCTAGAAAGTGCTCTGACATGGTGGAACTCGTACATTCAGTCTGTGGGAATTGATGCTGCATATGGAATTCCATGGGAAGAACTGAAAAGGATGCTAAGGGATGAGTACTGTCCCAATGAGGAACTCCAGAGGCTGGAAGATGAATTCTGGCACTTGACAGTTCAGGGAAATGACATCATCAGCTATACAACCCGATTTCAGCAACTCGCTCTTCTCTGCCCATCTATGGTAGATCCTGAACGCAAGCGGATTGAGAGGTACATCCGTGGACTCCCGAAGGATATTCAAGGGAATGTTACTTCGTCAAAACCTGGAACTATTCAGAGTGCTATTCGTATGGCACATGAGCTTATGGCGCAAGTTGTCAGGCGCGAGACACCTGTAACACCTACTGGAAACACTGGCAAGCGTAAGTGGGAAGGAAACCCCACCACCTCAAACAAAAAGGTTGATACTGTTAAAACTTACCCAACTGGCTCGGGCGACAAGAAGGAGTATAAGGGAAGCAAACCCTTTTGCTCAAAATGTAATCTTCATCATGATGGTGCGTGTCCGTGCACCAAATGCAAGAGATTCGGGCATCTGGCCAAGGATTGCAAGACAACTGCAACTGGTACCAACACTGCTGCACCTAAGACTTGTTATGAGTGCAATGGTACTGGGCATTTCAGGAAGGATTGCCCTCAGCTGAAAAACAAAAACAACAACCCTGCTCGAGGAAGAGCCTACATACTCCGTGCTAGGGAAGACCCAAACCCGACGCTTGCTGACTTGCTCAACGATGGTACACACGTTTATAAATGACTCTACTATTTCCATATTTACTTTGGAAAAATCTTATATACTGCTTAACTATTCTTGTGTATTTCCTAGATTCTAAGTACAAGATAGAATTAGGAATTGATAAACTACTCTAGGTCATTAGTGCAATCATCCATTCCTAGGAGTGTACAATTCGTACTTACTTGAATTGTGTTATGTTGTGATGAAGATGACCTGAATTGTGTAATATGAAATACTATGTGCTTTAGTGGTAATTGAGAATAACTACCCAAAAAATATCACCTTAACACGAAACATCTAACTGTAGGAAATGACTAAGCACGCTGCTAACAACTACACGTCGGATGACGATCAACTCAGTGAGGAGCATGTGATGTTTCCTTACCTCCTCACTTTGGATAGTGAGTTGAGGCTAGAAACTGAGGAGGTGTCAGAGGAAATGATGTCGGTGAAGGAAACTGAGAGACAACTGACTGAATCAGCAACAGAAGATGGATTGTCTTTCACCAAAGGAACTACTAGGACAGCTCAACCAAATTCTGTTCCTAACCCCACCATCAATAACACCGCTACTACTACTGCTCTGCTTGATACACCCACTCCTAGTAACATAGGCACAGAAGTTGTTCACTTCCTTAAGGAAACTCTAGACTTGTTCCGAAGTCAGCTGACTGAAGCCAGGGGAGACATCATCGAACTACGACAAATTGCTTATCAGAGTGAAATGCGCGCTCACAAATGCGAATTACGCATGCTAACAATGGAAGACAACCTACGACAGCTGAGGTCGTTTCAACCAATCATTCAAAAGGCGAATGTCGCAGCTGACAGCCCGACCTCACAATTAACCCAATATGATAATCCGGTTGAGGAGAATACTGAGCCAAGAGTGGCAATCGGTAAGAGGAAATTGGAAGAAATTTCCATCTCAAATCCTGCTGTACCTGAAGCAAAGAAAGCAAAAACAGTTAGTACTTACAAAGGAAACCTACCATTCTGCTCCCTATGTAACCGACACCACAAAGGATCTTGTATCGCGCCCTGCAGCCGATGCAAAATGTTTGGACACCAAGTTGAGGATTGCAAATTACCTCCTAAGGGCACTAATTCTAAATCTTTGAAGGTCTGCTTCAAGTGTGGAACTGCTGGACACTACAAAATTAACTGCCCACTACTAGCTGATGAGAGTGAAGAAATCCTGGCAAGCAATGTCAGTGAGACTAAGTTTAATCCAAACAACACTAAGGGTACGCTTCCACGTAACAACTTAATTCTATACGAAACTAATAGAATTTAACTTATACTATGACGACACTGACCATTACCGACTGCCTACATACAAATTACCTTGGTAGAGCTTACTTGTTGCTTAAATACTATTATGTTTCTCTAGATTCTAAGTACACGAAAGGATTAGGGAAAGGAGACAATTTAGATTCTATAGTTTCTTTAAGAGACAATGTTTAGCTTGCAGATATATAGGAATAACATATCCTACTCTGTTGTATACCGGGAAAACATGCCGGTTAAAAGTTATTTTTATATACGATGGGTAACATCCCACCTGAAACAAATGTAGGCTGAACCATATAGTTTCTGTAGGAGACTGATAGGGTCTAGTATTGTGGGAACATAGTGAAAGATACTATTTACTTTAGGCTACTAGTACAAAGTGTAGCTACACCTTATTGACTGACTGATCTTGTCCTACCGACAAAATGGTCAACTACTTTACAACACACTCCCTCTATTCCTTTAATGGCCAGTAGGACGTTAGCTTAACAAGGGGAGGGATGTAATATTAGAATGAGGTTATAGCACTCACAGTAGACTCACACACTTTCTTAGAAAATACACAGACAATTACTACGCACAAATTTCGGGACGAAATTCTCCTAACAAGGGGAGAATGTGACACCCGGTCAAAATAACCCAAAATTAGCACCTAATTTAAACTTTTAAAACACGTAATTACATACGTGTCAATACTCAAGTACACAAGTATTATATATATATATGTATATATATAAACCGAAACGATTAATTAATGATCGCAAATACACGAACCTAACAAAACGTAGAAACTCAAAATGTAAGCGAGCGAAAAACATTTTTAATTCAAGTATTATTATTGAGGATAATAATTGCGTACTCCGTTAGAAATTGAAATACATTTTAGATACTGAAAACTATCCGTCAATCTGAACAAAAACAAAGATATATTTTTATACTATGTTAAAAGTATTTTTATAAAATGCTTTGAATAAAAATGTATACGAAATAATATTTAGAAAATTTTCATTTTTAAATATTATACTACATTACGATCGGGTACGCAAACACGGGTCGGAAAACACCCACCCACCTCAATAATTGAGGTCGGTTATATTACCCGACCTCAATTATTTTACACACACACTCACACATTTTCAATCCCTCTCGGCTCTCTTCTCTTTGGATCTTTGGATCATCAAACACAAACAACAACACAACACCATAATCATCATCAACACCTTCATCTTGATCATCATCATCATCGTGTTCTTCATCATCATCAACACCTCTCGGTTCCAATTGTTACTAAGTAAGAACATTCATCAATTCTCGTTAATTTCATGTTTATAATACATTATATTACATGTATTAGCTTTGTATTAAGTTGTTGTAAGCGGAAATAGGATTTAGAACTGGTTTTGTATGTTTTCTGCACGAACAGACTTGAACCAGACCTCGGAATACGGCGTATTCAAGGGAATACGGCGTATTCCCGCCCAGAAAACATTTTTTTTTCCCGCGTCTCCTCGGAATACGGCGTATTCCAGGGAATACGGCGTATTCCCCTTCGAAACCATTGAATACGGCGTATTCACACCAATACGGCGTATTCCCCTTTTAAACCATTGAATACGGCGTATTCAAACCAATAAGGCGTATTCCCCTTTTAAATCATTGAATACGGCGTATTCAAACCAATACGGCGTATTCCCTTTGAAACCTTTGAATACGGCGTATTTAAACCAATACGGCGGATTTCCCCCGTCATATTTCATGATCCAACGGATCAATAAACTAGCCCTGCGAATTCTAGCTAAAACAGAAAACATAAATTTTCAAAAACGTCGACGATTTAACAACTTAAAACAGGGTAGCTTCTCGATGAAAAATTTATTGTAACGGATTGGGCTCAAATTCGCTCGGTCATTCAAAAACAACTCAATGGTCAAGGCTAAGTACCTTAGCCTAGCCAGTTTTAATCCTTCCGGGGTCGTCTAGGGGTCGAAAATGGCATATTTCGGTTTTCGGACTCGTGCCAAATTTTATAACTTATGAAATAAAGAGTAACGGATATAATGAAACTTCAAATGTAATACAATTCGAATACATTGAACGTAATTAACTTAACGAACAACTAAACAAACGAATTATTACGCGTACACTTACAAATATATAATCTCACGTGTTTAGGACACTAGGGGATTACATTTGGAATACGTGCGCACTTTAGGATTGCTTGCTCATCAGGTGAGTCTCACTGCCCCTTTTTACTGTTTTACTTTGGGGGAGGTGCATCACTTGTTTACTGAATATATTGTTTACCAAAATATATTTGTTACTGCTACTGCTTGTTTACTGTGTGTAATTGTTTACAAAAATTACTTGAAATACTAATACAAGTACAAAATGTATTGTTTTACTGACTTTAATACAAATACAAAATGTATTATTTTACAAACTATAATACAAATACAAAATGTATTATTTTACAAACTATAATACAAGTACAAAATGTACTATTTTACTGAGTTGAATACAAGTACAAAATGTATTGTTTTACTGACCTTAATACAAATACAAAATGTATTATTTTACAAACTATAATACAAATACAAAATGTATTATTTTACTGATTTGAATACAAGTACAAAATGTATTGTTTTACTGACTTTAATACCAGTACAAAAGGTATTATTTTACAAACTATAATACAAGTACAAAATGTATTATTTTACTGATTTGAATACAAGTACAAAATGTATCTTTTACCGACTTATATACCAGTACAAAAGGTATTATTTTACAAACTATAATACAAGTACAAAATGTATTATTTTACCGACTTTAATCCAAATACAAAATGTATTAATTACCGACGTATTGCCTTACTGAACTGCATGAGTTTCTATTTAATCCAATGAAGTCCTCTGATTATAGTCGTCAGTTATATGATAAGCGCGAATTTTAGTATATGGATCCATATGGGACAGACAATCCCCGCCTGGGGTGGTAGCTCCACCACGAACCGCACTAGTATAAACAGGCGTTTCTTATTCGTTTGGTATGAGTATTTTTGGATTAGTACTCACGGGGGCAAAAACTACAGACGTGTTAAGCTTCGACTATAATGGCTCATGACATGGCAATAAATTGACCGACTACATCGACTTTACTATGTTGTGAAATACTACTTTACTAAATTACTACTGTTGTACAATTACTTTACTGTTTTACTGATTGTAAAAGTTTTACTTACTGATTTACTCAAATTGGTTATTACTGTATACTATAAACCTGTGAGATTCACCAACCTTTTGGTTGACCTTTTTAGTGATGTATTCTCAGGTACTCAGTAACAGTAGAGTTGCTCTGTAAGGATGGCCGCAGGATATGCTAAGCTAGAATGAGTCGCATGCATAAACACTTGAAGATTTTATTGGCATAATCTTTTGTACTTTGATTATGTGTTTAAAATCTTTCTTTTAACTTTGCGAACTCGCAATGATGTATTACCTATAACTTAAAACTTTGTACTACTTTTGTTATATTGTAATGTATTTCTAAAACGTCTCATTTAGAGTCGTTTGCTTGTACTTTGGTGTTGTGATATTTGATTAGTGACACCCAAAACTCGCTTCCGCAAAGCATTAAATTTGGGGGTGTCACAGATTGGTATCAGAGCCTAAGGTTATAGCGAACTAGGTTGCATTTAGTGGGCCTAGACTATGACCGTTAGGCAGTATTCCTCATTAGATATAACTGGTTCAGGGATTTCATCATACGAGTTTAATTTAACATAGCCTGATCAACTATGTACAATTAAATAAAGATGATGTAAGATCTGAAAGGGGTTATGTTAAACAGGAATGCACTAGTTGACTCTGACCACGAGAGAACCGTGACTTGTACTTGTTCTGTGATAGACACAACTAGGTGGATAATAAGTGTATATAGGTTACACCTATATGATTAGGCTTATTAATATCCTCCGATAATTAGTAACACACTCACTGTACAAACACACTTTGGAATAGGCCTGTGGTAAGTTGATCGAGTCAGGAAAATAGTACCGGGATGTGCCCTAGTAGAGAGGGTCATCTCTTCGAAATAGACTTACCTAGGTAGAGATTAAGAACTTCAATACTTTATTCTACACGAACTGGTCATCAGAGGACCGTCAATCACTCACCCATCATGTTTAATATCCTGATTTCGTATTTTTCTAAATACAAATCTCCTTCTACCCCAATCACATTCCGCATAACTTCTGATATCTGTTCGGACGTAATATCCCCGACAGCACTTATAAACTCTAACTCTTGTAATCTTTTGAACTCGCTTGTTAAATGATTACAATCTTCATTTTTCTACACCGTTGATTGTCACTTGTGTTGTATTATATTACTGTTATATATGCAACTATGATAATCATACTTTTACACAAAAACTCACATTTTTCCTGGCTGTTATTGAAGGAACATGCCACCGAAAAGACAAACTTTCAGCGCGGCTGAACTCGCACGATTCGTTTCTCAAGGAGTGGCCGAAGCTCTAGCTACCAGATCATCACCGTCTGCGAACTCTGCTCCTGCTGCTAAACCCTGCAGCTACAGTGACTTTCTCAAG
This sequence comes from Helichrysum umbraculigerum, assembly GCA_949592205.1. Lineage (NCBI taxonomy): Eukaryota > Viridiplantae > Streptophyta > Magnoliopsida > Asterales > Asteraceae > Helichrysum > Helichrysum umbraculigerum. The sequence goes on along the minus strand of CATIUR010000003.1, from coordinate 173,779,305 downwards.
TGCAAACCTCTTAACTTCAAGGGCACAGAAGGTGCCATTGGATTGGTCAGGTGGATTGAAAGGATGGAGTCAGTCTTTAGGATCAGTAACTGCTCGGAAGACTGCCAAGTTAAGTATGCCACCTGTACACTTCTAGAAAGTGCTCTGACATGGTGGAACTCGTACATTCAGTCTGTGGGAATTGATGCTGCATATGGAATTCCATGGGAAGAACTGAAAAGGATGCTAAGGGATGAGTACTGTCCCAATGAGGAACTCCAGAGGCTGGAAGATGAATTCTGGCACTTGACAGTTCAGGGAAATGACATCATCAGCTATACAACCCGATTTCAGCAACTCGCTCTTCTCTGCCCATCTATGGTAGATCCTGAACGCAAGCGGATTGAGAGGTACATCCGTGGACTCCCGAAGGATATTCAAGGGAATGTTACTTCGTCAAAACCTGGAACTATTCAGAGTGCTATTCGTATGGCACATGAGCTTATGGCGCAAGTTGTCAGGCGCGAGACACCTGTAACACCTACTGGAAACACTGGCAAGCGTAAGTGGGAAGGAAACCCCACCACCTCAAACAAAAAGGTTGATACTGTTAAAACTTACCCAACTGGCTCGGGCGACAAGAAGGAGTATAAGGGAAGCAAACCCTTTTGCTCAAAATGTAATCTTCATCATGATGGTGCGTGTCCGTGCACCAAATGCAAGAGATTCGGGCATCTGGCCAAGGATTGCAAGACAACTGCAACTGGTACCAACACTGCTGCACCTAAGACTTGTTATGAGTGCAATGGTACTGGGCATTTCAGGAAGGATTGCCCTCAGCTGAAAAACAAAAACAACAACCCTGCTCGAGGAAGAGCCTACATACTCCGTGCTAGGGAAGACCCAAACCCGACGCTTGCTGACTTGCTCAACGATGGTACACACGTTTATAAATGACTCTACTATTTCCATATTTACTTTGGAAAAATCTTATATACTGCTTAACTATTCTTGTGTATTTCCTAGATTCTAAGTACAAGATAGAATTAGGAATTGATAAACTACTCTAGGTCATTAGTGCAATCATCCATTCCTAGGAGTGTACAATTCGTACTTACTTGAATTGTGTTATGTTGTGATGAAGATGACCTGAATTGTGTAATATGAAATACTATGTGCTTTAGTGGTAATTGAGAATAACTACCCAAAAAATATCACCTTAACACGAAACATCTAACTGTAGGAAATGACTAAGCACGCTGCTAACAACTACACGTCGGATGACGATCAACTCAGTGAGGAGCATGTGATGTTTCCTTACCTCCTCACTTTGGATAGTGAGTTGAGGCTAGAAACTGAGGAGGTGTCAGAGGAAATGATGTCGGTGAAGGAAACTGAGAGACAACTGACTGAATCAGCAACAGAAGATGGATTGTCTTTCACCAAAGGAACTACTAGGACAGCTCAACCAAATTCTGTTCCTAACCCCACCATCAATAACACCGCTACTACTACTGCTCTGCTTGATACACCCACTCCTAGTAACATAGGCACAGAAGTTGTTCACTTCCTTAAGGAAACTCTAGACTTGTTCCGAAGTCAGCTGACTGAAGCCAGGGGAGACATCATCGAACTACGACAAATTGCTTATCAGAGTGAAATGCGCGCTCACAAATGCGAATTACGCATGCTAACAATGGAAGACAACCTACGACAGCTGAGGTCGTTTCAACCAATCATTCAAAAGGCGAATGTCGCAGCTGACAGCCCGACCTCACAATTAACCCAATATGATAATCCGGTTGAGGAGAATACTGAGCCAAGAGTGGCAATCGGTAAGAGGAAATTGGAAGAAATTTCCATCTCAAATCCTGCTGTACCTGAAGCAAAGAAAGCAAAAACAGTTAGTACTTACAAAGGAAACCTACCATTCTGCTCCCTATGTAACCGACACCACAAAGGATCTTGTATCGCGCCCTGCAGCCGATGCAAAATGTTTGGACACCAAGTTGAGGATTGCAAATTACCTCCTAAGGGCACTAATTCTAAATCTTTGAAGGTCTGCTTCAAGTGTGGAACTGCTGGACACTACAAAATTAACTGCCCACTACTAGCTGATGAGAGTGAAGAAATCCTGGCAAGCAATGTCAGTGAGACTAAGTTTAATCCAAACAACACTAAGGGTACGCTTCCACGTAACAACTTAATTCTATACGAAACTAATAGAATTTAACTTATACTATGACGACACTGACCATTACCGACTGCCTACATACAAATTACCTTGGTAGAGCTTACTTGTTGCTTAAATACTATTATGTTTCTCTAGATTCTAAGTACACGAAAGGATTAGGGAAAGGAGACAATTTAGATTCTATAGTTTCTTTAAGAGACAATGTTTAGCTTGCAGATATATAGGAATAACATATCCTACTCTGTTGTATACCGGGAAAACATGCCGGTTAAAAGTTATTTTTATATACGATGGGTAACATCCCACCTGAAACAAATGTAGGCTGAACCATATAGTTTCTGTAGGAGACTGATAGGGTCTAGTATTGTGGGAACATAGTGAAAGATACTATTTACTTTAGGCTACTAGTACAAAGTGTAGCTACACCTTATTGACTGACTGATCTTGTCCTACCGACAAAATGGTCAACTACTTTACAACACACTCCCTCTATTCCTTTAATGGCCAGTAGGACGTTAGCTTAACAAGGGGAGGGATGTAATATTAGAATGAGGTTATAGCACTCACAGTAGACTCACACACTTTCTTAGAAAATACACAGACAATTACTACGCACAAATTTCGGGACGAAATTCTCCTAACAAGGGGAGAATGTGACACCCGGTCAAAATAACCCAAAATTAGCACCTAATTTAAACTTTTAAAACACGTAATTACATACGTGTCAATACTCAAGTACACAAGTATTATATATATATATGTATATATATAAACCGAAACGATTAATTAATGATCGCAAATACACGAACCTAACAAAACGTAGAAACTCAAAATGTAAGCGAGCGAAAAACATTTTTAATTCAAGTATTATTATTGAGGATAATAATTGCGTACTCCGTTAGAAATTGAAATACATTTTAGATACTGAAAACTATCCGTCAATCTGAACAAAAACAAAGATATATTTTTATACTATGTTAAAAGTATTTTTATAAAATGCTTTGAATAAAAATGTATACGAAATAATATTTAGAAAATTTTCATTTTTAAATATTATACTACATTACGATCGGGTACGCAAACACGGGTCGGAAAACACCCACCCACCTCAATAATTGAGGTCGGTTATATTACCCGACCTCAATTATTTTACACACACACTCACACATTTTCAATCCCTCTCGGCTCTCTTCTCTTTGGATCTTTGGATCATCAAACACAAACAACAACACAACACCATAATCATCATCAACACCTTCATCTTGATCATCATCATCATCGTGTTCTTCATCATCATCAACACCTCTCGGTTCCAATTGTTACTAAGTAAGAACATTCATCAATTCTCGTTAATTTCATGTTTATAATACATTATATTACATGTATTAGCTTTGTATTAAGTTGTTGTAAGCGGAAATAGGATTTAGAACTGGTTTTGTATGTTTTCTGCACGAACAGACTTGAACCAGACCTCGGAATACGGCGTATTCAAGGGAATACGGCGTATTCCCGCCCAGAAAACATTTTTTTTTCCCGCGTCTCCTCGGAATACGGCGTATTCCAGGGAATACGGCGTATTCCCCTTCGAAACCATTGAATACGGCGTATTCACACCAATACGGCGTATTCCCCTTTTAAACCATTGAATACGGCGTATTCAAACCAATAAGGCGTATTCCCCTTTTAAATCATTGAATACGGCGTATTCAAACCAATACGGCGTATTCCCTTTGAAACCTTTGAATACGGCGTATTTAAACCAATACGGCGGATTTCCCCCGTCATATTTCATGATCCAACGGATCAATAAACTAGCCCTGCGAATTCTAGCTAAAACAGAAAACATAAATTTTCAAAAACGTCGACGATTTAACAACTTAAAACAGGGTAGCTTCTCGATGAAAAATTTATTGTAACGGATTGGGCTCAAATTCGCTCGGTCATTCAAAAACAACTCAATGGTCAAGGCTAAGTACCTTAGCCTAGCCAGTTTTAATCCTTCCGGGGTCGTCTAGGGGTCGAAAATGGCATATTTCGGTTTTCGGACTCGTGCCAAATTTTATAACTTATGAAATAAAGAGTAACGGATATAATGAAACTTCAAATGTAATACAATTCGAATACATTGAACGTAATTAACTTAACGAACAACTAAACAAACGAATTATTACGCGTACACTTACAAATATATAATCTCACGTGTTTAGGACACTAGGGGATTACATTTGGAATACGTGCGCACTTTAGGATTGCTTGCTCATCAGGTGAGTCTCACTGCCCCTTTTTACTGTTTTACTTTGGGGGAGGTGCATCACTTGTTTACTGAATATATTGTTTACCAAAATATATTTGTTACTGCTACTGCTTGTTTACTGTGTGTAATTGTTTACAAAAATTACTTGAAATACTAATACAAGTACAAAATGTATTGTTTTACTGACTTTAATACAAATACAAAATGTATTATTTTACAAACTATAATACAAATACAAAATGTATTATTTTACAAACTATAATACAAGTACAAAATGTACTATTTTACTGAGTTGAATACAAGTACAAAATGTATTGTTTTACTGACCTTAATACAAATACAAAATGTATTATTTTACAAACTATAATACAAATACAAAATGTATTATTTTACTGATTTGAATACAAGTACAAAATGTATTGTTTTACTGACTTTAATACCAGTACAAAAGGTATTATTTTACAAACTATAATACAAGTACAAAATGTATTATTTTACTGATTTGAATACAAGTACAAAATGTATCTTTTACCGACTTTAATACCAGTACAAAAGGTATTATTTTACAAACTATAATACAAGTACAAAATGTATTATTTTACCGACTTTAATCCAAATACAAAATGTATTAATTACCGACGTATTGCCTTACTGAACTGCATGAGTTTCTATTTAATCCAATGAAGTCCTCTGATTATAGTCGTCAGTTATATGATAAGCGCGAATTTTAGTATATGGATCCATATGGGACAGACAATCCCCGCCTGGGGTGGTAGCTCCACCACGAACCGCACTAGTATAAACAGGCGTTTCTTATTCGTTTGGTATGAGTATTTTTGGATTAGTACTCACGGGGGCAAAAACTACAGACGTGTTAAGCTTCGACTATAATGGCTCATGACATGGCAATAAATTGACCGACTACATCGACTTTACTATGTTGTGAAATACTACTTTACTAAATTACTACTGTTGTACAATTACTTTACTGTTTTACTGATTGTAAAAGTTTTACTTACTGATTTACTCAAATTGGTTATTACTGTATACTATAAACCTGTGAGATTCACCAACCTTTTGGTTGACCTTTTTAGTGATGTATTCTCAGGTACTCAGTAACAGTAGAGTTGCTCTGTAAGGATGGCCGCAGGATATGCTAAGCTAGAATGAGTCGCATGCATAAACACTTGAAGATTTTATTGGCATAATCTTTTGTACTTTGATTATGTGTTTAAAATCTTTCTTTTAACTTTGCGAACTCGCAATGATGTATTACCTATAACTTAAAACTTTGTACTACTTTTGTTATATTGTAATGTATTTCTAAAACGTCTCATTTAGAGTCGTTTGCTTGTACTTTGGTGTTGTGATATTTGATTAGTGACACCCAAAACTCGCTTCCGCAAAGCATTAAATTTGGGGGTGTCACAAGAGGGTATTCCCTCGACCTTTGAGTTTGGAGGGTCCTCCCACTCACCACCATCTGCATATCTCACTGGTGAGCCTCTGGAGCTCACTGTGCCTACTCTTGTGGCTGTGGTCCACACCATGTTTAGGATATCATCTAGCAGGAGCAGAGATGTGATGGAGTTACTGAGCGATGCCTCCCGTACTGATATGGATATGGCTATGCTCCATCAGAGGATGGATTTTGTGGAGACTCACCGTCTGACAGACTGGCAGAGTCTAGCATCCACCCGTGCACGCGTTGCAGCTTTAGAGAGGCGTGCTAGGGTGTCAGAGATTGTAGCTAGTGTGTGTGTGATGACTGCAGCAGTGATGGTTGCGGTTAGGATGTATTTCCCATGGTTCCGTTAGGACTATGTATGGCGGTTGTGCCTACACCATATTAGACTATTACTTTTGGGGAAATATATGTATGTATTAATTATGGACGAGCTGTATGTTGGATGGAACTTTGTTAGTAGAATGTGTATATGTATAGGAAACCCATCATCTTTTGTATAACGCTAACCATCGATGGGTATATTAGAAATCCCATCTCATTTTGTACTAAACTCATGTAACAGCGTTACGATCTTTAATATATAATGTATGCTTGGTTTACGTCTCGTATTCATTATGCTTATTATCAACCATGTTATTTCCTCTTACAACTGTCGACTTGTGATTAAACCTATACTTTATCGACACTTTGTGACCAACTCTTGTAAACCCTGAAACATTTTATAGCTTGATGATTGATTATTCTTGAGAACCTCTGAAATTTACAGTGTTAAACGACAATGAAAAGAAATATGTATTGGACATTATATAATGACGCCTGGCCAACGTGATTATATTATGCTAGATACATGTGGGCGTTTCAAAGTTGTAAGGCACTTGTTGTAAAACTCTATTCATTCATCTTTTCATGTCATTCATTTCTATCAAATGTGAATCTTTGATCTATTCACATTCAATATCTCAACATTAACACTCTGCATTTTATTCATCGCAGAGCTGAATCATGCCTCCCAAATGACGAGCTACTAGAAACAGTCAAAAGACGACTACGCCTCTACCACCACCCACTGAAACCACCGAACAAATGATCGCACGAAGAATAGCTGAAGGTATTGCTGAATATGAGGCAAGCCGTAATCGCGAACCCGTAGTTAACAACAGTAGATCTACCCCTGTTAATACTGAGACAACCGTGAATGCTGGCCGAGGGTGTTCATACAAAACATTTCAGGCTTGTAAGCCGATTTCTTTCCGTGGCACCGAGGGTGCAATTGGTATGATTCACTGGATAGAGAAAACTGAGTCGGTATTGGATATTAGTGACTGTTCACCTGACTGTATGGTGAAGTATGCTGCTTGCACTTTGGCTGACAAAGCGCTTTCTTGGTGGAACAGTCAGATCCAATCACTTGGTAGACCAGCTGCTTATTCCATGTCATGGGGAACATTTAAGAATCTGATATTGGAGGAATTCTGCCCTCGCAGTGAGATGCAGAAAATAGAAACAGAGTTGTGGAACATCACCATGATTGGTGCTGATATTACTGGGTACACCACTAAGTTTCAGGAACTTGCACGTCTAGTGCCACATATGGTGACTCCCGAGTATAAGCGTATCGAACGCTACATATTCGGTCTGGTACCACAAATCCGCAGTCTAGTGACATCATCTAAACCAGACACTTTCAGGAGTGCTGTTACTCTAGCACAAAGTTTGACCGATGAGGCAGTCAGGATGGGAAATCTGACTAAGAAAGCTGTGTCGGGAAAAGGTGAACCGAACAGTACTGATGTTAGTAGTTCTGGTGGTGCAAAGCGAAAGTGGAACGGTAGTGGTACTGATCGTCAGGGTCAACAGAACAAGAAATCTTCTGGAAATGCGAAAGCATATGTTGCCACTACCACCGAATCGAAACCATACCTGGGTAACAAACCCAAATGTGGTAAGTGTAACCGACACCACGAAGGTGGGTGTGGGTATTGTGGAAACTGTAGGGCATGGGGACATAGAACCCGAGAATGCAAAACTAACCCTCCCCCACGAGCAAACCCTGAGCGTCAAAACCAGGGATGTTTTGAATGTGGTGAGCAAGGACACTACCGTAACCGATGCCCTAAGCTCAACAACAACAACCGCGGTAACAACAATAACCGAGCCAACAACATCAACAACCAACCGGCTCAAGGAAGGGCATTCGTGATCGGGGCACAAGAGGCACGCCAGGACCCTAACACCGTCACTGGTACGTTTCTTGTAAACAATCATTATGCCTCTGTGTTAATTGATTCGGGTGCTGATTTAAGTTTTGTGTCTACTGAATTTAGACCACTATTAGAACTTGAATCCCGTAAGTTAGACAACAAGTATACCATAGAATTAGCCGATGGTGAGTTAATCGAATCAGGAGAAATAGTACCGGGATGTACCTTGGAGTTAGAAGGTCATCTCTTCGAAATAGACTTACTACCGGTTAAGTTGGGAAGTTTTGACGTTGTAGTCGGTATGGATTGGTTATCTAAGAACCGCGCTGAAATCATATGTCATGATAAACTGGTACGATTACCACTGTCAACAGGAGAAACACTTGTGGTTCAAGGTGAGAAACGAAAAAGTACCACAAAAATGATTTCGTGCTTGAAGGCCAGTAAGTATCTCCGAAAGGGGGTACCAAGCATTTTTGGCACACATTGTAGAAAAGAAAACTGAGGAGCGACGTATAGACGATGTGCCCATTGTACGCGACTATCCAGGAGTATTCCCTGATGAGTTGCCGGGATTGCCACCCCCACGACAAGTTGAGTTTCACATTGACCTGGTGCCAGGAGCCGCACCTATCGCACGTGCACCTTATCGTCTAGCTCCCTCGGAAATGCAAGAGTTATCCACTCAATTGCAAGAACTTCTAGACTTGGGATTCATCCGACCGAGTTTTTCCCCTTGGGGAGCTCCGGTTTTGTTTGTTAAGAAAAAGGATGGATCTATGCGGATGTGCATCGATTATCGGGAACTAAACAAGGTAACTATCAAGAACCGATACCCGTTACCACGCATTGACGATCTATTTGATCAACTGCAAGGGTCAAGTTATTATTCAAAAATTGACCTACGATCTGGTTACCATCAACTTAAGGTACGAGAAGAGGATGTACCGAAAACTGCTTTTAGGACTCGTTACGGTCACTACGAGTTTCTAGTCATGCCTTTTGGGCTGACCAATGCACCAGCAGTATTCATGGATTTGATGAACAGAGTGTGCAAACCCTATTTGGATAAATTCGTCATTGTGTTTATTGACGACATCTTGGTATACTCACGATCGAAAGAGGATCACGAGCAACATCTGAAGCTTGTTCTCGAACTACTACAAAAAGAGAAGCTTTATGCAAAGTTCTCTAAATGCGAATTTTGGATACGAGAGGTCCAATTCCTTGGTCATGTGATAAATGACAAGGGAATTCACGTGGACCCATCCAAAATTGAGGCAATCAACAACTGGGAAGCACCGAAAACCCCAACTGAAGTACGACAATTTCTTGGTCTAGCTGGCTATTACAGGCGATTCATCGCAAACTTTTCAAAGATAGCTCAGCCACTTACCACATTAACTCAAAAAGACAAGAAATTTGAGTGGAATGAGAAACAAGAGAAGGCATTCCAGATATTGAAACAGAAACTGAGCAGCGCACCCATACTATCCCTACCTGAAGGAGTGGACAACTTTGTTGTTTACTGTGATGCTTCGCATCAGGGATTGGGTTGCGTACTGATGCAAAATGAAAAGGTCATTGCTTATGCATCACGACAACTAAAAGTGCATGAGAAAAACTATACGACTCATGATTTGGAATTGGGAGCCGTTGTTTTTGCACTAAAGATCTGGAGACACTACCTATACGGTACAAAGTGTACGATCTTCACCGATCATAAAAGCCTACAACATATATTCGACCAGAAGGAACTTAACATGAGACAAAGACGTTGGGTCGAATTACTTAACGATTACGACTGTGAAATAAAGTATCACCCGGGTAAAGCTAACGTAGTAGCAGATGCCCTGAGTCGTAAGGAACGAATCAAACCTCGAAGAGTTCGAGCCTTGGGATTAACGATCCACTCGAATCTCATTACTCAAATTCGCGAGGCACAAGAACTTGCTTTCACATCCGAACGCCTTAAGGATGAATCCTTGAAAGGGATGGAAAAACAACTTGAGAAAAAGGACAACGGAGTGTTATACTTCATGAACCGAATTTGGGTACCATGCGTAGAAGAGTTACGCAAGCTGATTTTGGATGAGGCGCACAAGTCCAATTACTCGATACATCCTGGTGCGGACAAGATGTACCAGGACTTGAAAGGCTTCTACTGGTGGCCTGGAATGAAACGTGACATTGCCACCTACGTTAGCAAATGCTTAACTTGCTCGAAGGTAAAGGTGGAATACCAAAAGCCGTCTGGGCTTTTGCAACAGCCTGAGTTGCCCAAATGGAAATGGGAGCAAATAACAATGGACTTCATTACGAAATTACCTAGAACGGCATCGGGAGCAAATGCTATATGGGTGATTGTCGATCGATTGACGAAATCAGCCCACTTCCTCGCTATTAAGGAAACGGATGGAATGGAGAAACTAGCTAAAATCTATATTAAAGAGATTGTTTCTCGGCATGGTGTGCCACTATCCATCATCTCTGATAGAGATGCACGATTCACTTCTCGCTTTTGGCAAACATTACAACAGGCAATGGGTACTCGACTTGATATGAGTACTGCCTATCACCCGCAGACTGACGGCCAAAGTGAGCGAACTATACAGACGCTCGAAGACTTGTTGCGAGCATGTGTGATAGACTTTGGAGGTAACTGGGATACTCACCTACCTCTAGCTGAATTCTCTTACAACAATAGTTATCACACAAGTATACAGATGGCACCATTTGAGGCGTTATATGGACGCAAGTGCCGATCACCACTCTGTTGGGCAGAGTTGGACGACAGACAACTATCTGGACCCGAACTTGTCCAGGAAACCACTGACAAAATAACTCAAGTATTGAGCCGACTGAAAGCGGCACGAGATCGACAAAAGAGTTACGCTGATAACCGCCGTAAACCTCTTGAGTTTCAAGTAGGAGACAAGGTCCTACTCAAAGTATCTCCCTGGAAAGGAGTAGCACGATTTGGCAAACGAGGAAAGCTGAACCCACGATACATCGGACCATTTGAAATCCTTGCTAGGATTGGTCCTGTCGCTTACAAGCTCAAACTACCTCAAGAGCTTAGTAGCATACACGATACTTTCCACGTTAGCAACCTCAAAAAGTGTATTTCTGATGAAACACTTATCCTTCCTCCTGACGAAGTCTTCATTGACTCAAAACTTAACTTTGTGGAGGAACCTGTTGAAGTTATGGATTCTAAAACGCAGAAACTTCGACACAAACGAATCAAACTGGTTAAAGTTCGTTGGAACTCGAAACATGGCCCAGAGTTTACCTGGGAACGAGAGGATGAAATACGAAAGAAATACTCCAACCTATTTGAGAGCGTGACCGAGACTCACGGCTCGACTTAAATCTCGGGACGAGATTTCACTAACGGGGGGAGAATGTGACACTCCTCCAAATTAGGTATATAATTATACTTAATTTCATGCATTTCTTACGCTAATTCCCTGCAATTGTTTTAAACTAAACTTATGATGTGATGTCAGTCTAGCGAGCCCTAAACAATAATACTAAAAGTATTACATGATACGTAGTTATTTATAAATTACGTACGAACGTATCGGAACGAAGCCGACAAATAAATAACAAAAGTTTCGTGACACAAAAATAATTAATAATGAAATTATTAATTACGAGTACTTATATATCTATAACGAATAGACAAAAGGGTTTAAATATACGTTTAACATAAAACGTATTATAACACGAACAGAAACAATTCTAAAACGCGCATACGACGTCGAATCATAAAAATACAAATTTTCTCGTTCGTTTGGAAGAAGTTAGAACATTACTTCAAAATATGAAATCCTAAATTTACTGAAAATCGGCGCTCAATTAACTGCGCTCAGTAAAATGTACAAAAATGTACAACTATCAAAAATAATGATAACCTCATTATTCTGAAAACATATTACGAACCAGGAGAGCATCTACAAAATAAAAATATAAAATGTTAAATTTTATATTGCTATAATTATACCCGTACTCGAAATTGAGGTACCAAAAATGGCACCTAACGTCAATTATTTGAGCAGACAGATTGAGTTTAAACCATACTCCTCCCCATTTCTTTCTGTGATCTTCGACATACACACACACACCCTTCACCACCATTTTCTTTCTATCTTTGTTCTTTCTTTCTTTTCTTTGATTTGGAGGAACTCAAACAAGATCAGAAGCAAGTAGCAGTGGAACAACAACCAAATCATCATCTTCATCATCATCGATCATCACCACCTTCACATTTTCTTTGTAAGGAAACCTTCAAACTTTGATTTCCATTTCTTTGATTTCCTTATATAACATGTTTAAACATCACAATCTATGCATATAAACAACAAAAATGGAAAGATTGAAGCGTTAATATTGAAAATGGTTTTGAACCAAAAACTTGAAATCACAATTAAGATATGTGAAAGTTGTTATAAAATGGTTAAAACATGTTACAAAGTGATTGTATAACGTATTAAGGTGTTTGATCATATTAAAAATCGGTTACATATATAAACTCGTATGTTTTAGAAGTAACAGAGTCGAACTAGTTGCTGTAAACACTCGGAATACGGCGTATTCCTTCGAATACGGCATATTCCCCATTGTTAATCATAAACGATTTTGAAGAACTAGTCGAATCCGGCGTATTCAATTTAATACGGCGGATTCCCCAGCTGAAACATTGGTGAATACGGCGTATTCCATCGAATACGGCGTATTCCCCATTTATAACTCGAACACTTTGAACAACCCAGATGAATCCGGCGTATTCACGGGAATACGGCGGATTCCCAATTTATGAAACTTCGAATACGGCGTATTCAGTTAAATACGGCGTATTCCCACCCTTGACCCGCATACAAACCTTCGGCTAAAACGATGAACGAGTAAAAGACACACTCGATCCGACGGATCATCGGTGGATCCGGTGAATCCTTTTAAACTCGAATGAATACGGCGTATACGCCAGAATACGGCGTATTCCCCTATTTTCGAATGAATACGGCGTATTCATCAGAATACGGCGTATTCCCCTGATTTGGCCCGAATCCGGCGTATTCACCAGAATACGACGTATTCACCCTTTTTGGTCCAGTCACTGACTTTTGCATTGTAATATAATGTACAAACAATTAATGGTACAGAATGCTACGACATGGGACTTAGAACTAGACGGACATATTATTGAGACATGATACTTCGGACAATTAAAACGCAACAAAACTTGATACGATAACAAATACATATATATATATATATTAACGGACAATATATATATAACGACATATTATGGGAACGATTTGAAGTATCTAGTACAAACTATACGACAAACGTAAACGACAACCAAGTTTTATTCGCGACAATTAACAAACGACATATGTAAACAAACATAACTTGGGAAAAACATTATTTATTTCCAACAACAAACATCAACGACTTACGCAAACTTAAGAAATTGATAATTTCTTCAAACAAACGAATTATTAGCGTAAGTAAACTATGTACTTATGGTTAATACAATATTGTGTATAGGTTGATTTCGTTTGGGCTACGCTATCATATCTCGCTAGCATTCACATCCGAGCACCTACTGTGAGTTCACAAATCCCTTTTAAATGTTTTAATGTTTTAAAACCTCGGGGTGGAAAACATAAAAATCGTATGTATAATTGCATGCGACAACTGTTTAAATACTTGATGTATTTACTTAAACTATTGATGAAATGAGATTTCATGTTGTGATTGATTAAATACTGTACGTATTTGCTTAAACTGTTTATGAAGGGGTACTTCATACTTGAACTGTTTGTGAAAGGGTATTTCACACAACTAATTGAACTATGTTTTATGAAATGTTTTTCATAACTATTTTGGGAATTTAGGCAACGAATCTTGGTACAGATCTAGGCTGAACGATGTAGTGCATAAAAGACCTTATGGCTGCAGACTATAACCATTAGCTAGGTGACTCTAGCCACTGAGTATATGGATAGTACTATCGCCGTGACGACCCTCCTACGGATTTGGGAGCGTATACTTAATTGTCCAGCATGGCAAACAACAACAGATTAGGGTTGTGGTTTGGTTATAGGGTTAGATCGGGTTACCTTACTTGACAGGTTTAGCTCACCTTTCAAGGGATCACCGTCTAAATATTCCCACATACAAAACTATTGATTAGGAAGTGAGTTCCAACGTACACTGATTTGGAAATGTTAATCTTAATTTAGGTTAACTTGTGTTTCCTACTGATAACTGATTTGGGAATTGTTATTTGTTAATAACTTGTGTTTCCTACTGATAACTGATTTGGGAAATGTTATTTGTTAATAACTTGTGTTTCCTACTACAACTACAACTGATTTGGGAAATGTTATTTGTTAATAACTTGTGTTTCCTACATAACAAACAAAATTGTGAATTCACTCAACAATTTTGTTGACGTTTTACTCTATGTTTTTCAGGGAATTAGCAGCGTAAGTAAGATCTGCATGCATTATCAGGACGGACTACCCTGGAATTGTTAGGATGCCACTATTTTTGGGACACTTGGATTTCCTCTGTATAACTGCAACTACTGCAGTCATACCTATGAAATCTACTTTTGATATTATGTATTTTATGAAATACTGATTTCAACCATTACTATTACTGTTACTACTTTTCAAGTGGTAATCTTTTGTAAAACTTTAACTAATGGCATCTTAATCTATTTCGTTCTGCAATAACCATAAGCTCTGAGTATGTATGTATCTGTTGGTTGTTTTACTGCTCGCACCCCCGCCACGTCACTAAGCTTCCGCAAACCACTCTACGTAATTGTAATTACCGTTTGGCGGGGTGTGACAACCTGCAACCACTTACTTACAAAGGATTTGCATGAACTGCGATAGTTACTTACTGGCTGAATTATGATTCTACGAATATTACTTGTGTGTTCAAACTGTTTACTTACTTACAAACCTGTGAGATTCACCAACCTTTTGGTTGACCGTTTTAGTAATGCTTCTCAGGTACACAGCATCAGTAGGGATGCCCAGCAGGATAAGCTCACTTAGCTCGAGTCGCATGCATTTACAAGCTTAGAGATTTTCATACATTACTTTTGTACTAGTTGTTATGTATTAGAATCTCTAGGAATTTACTGAACTCGAGCTTGTATTTTGAAACTACTTATGTATTAATGTAATAACTTTTCAAACGTCTCATTTAGAGTCGTTCACTGTATCCTCTGTGCTTACGATTATTGATTAGTAACACCCAAAACATCGCTTCCGCAAACTGTTAAATTTGGGGGTGTTACAGATTGGTATCAGAGCCTAAGGTTATAGTGAACTAGGTTGCATTTAGTGGGCCTAGACTATGACCGTTAGGCAGTATTCCTCATTAGGTATAACTGGTTCAGGAATTACAGCATACAAGTTTAATTTAACATAGCCTGATCAACTATGTACAATTAAATGAAGATGATGTGAGTTCTGAAAGGGGTTATGTTGAACCGGAATGCATTAGCTGACTCTGAACTCGAGAGAACCGGGACTTTTACGTGATTGTGCTAGACACGAACTAGGCGGTTATGTGATATATATATATTTATACATAGGCCTCTTTTCCCCGATACGATACTCTCTCTCTCGACTACTGCGAAATTCATTTTCCAACTTACATCAAACAAACGACAACTCGATTCTCGTCGTTCTATCCTTGCTTAACTTTTATGTTTCAATGATAACAATTCTACTACTATGGTTAAACTGTCCTCGTATCAACCTTTGTCAATATTTCTTTGTACTTAACCGATCATCGCGATCACAATTCTTGTTCAAACCTTCACATGTTCTTTATTTATTGTTTCAAGGAACATGCCTCCCCGACGACAAATCACACTTACTGAAGCCGAAGTTGCGGGTATTATTGCCCGTAGTGTGGCTCAAGCCTTAGCTGTCCGAGCAACCAATCCCGGAAGCAAAGATACGGCTAACAACACACCACCACCCAAAACCTGCACCTACAAAGACTTCCAGAACTGCAAGCCTCTGAACTTCGCGGGTACTGAAGGAGCGATCGGTCTGATTCGATGGATCGAGAAGATTGAATCAGTATTCCTTATCTGCAACTGTGTTGAGGACGACAAGGTCAAGTTCGCAGCCAGCACATTTTCTGACACTGCCCTTACTTGGTGGAACACCTATGCTCAAACTGTGAGTGTCGCCAATGCCTACAAGCTCCCATGGGAAGAGCTGAAGAAGATGCTGAGGGGAGAGTACTGCCCCAGAGACGAACTAAAACAACTGGAGATAGAATTCTGGAATCACAAGATGCAGGGGAATGACATCACCGGTTACACCAACCGTTTTCATCAGCTGGCACTTCTTTGCCCAACTATGGTTGATCCTGAATACAAAAGGATTGAGAAATACGTCGACGGACTTCCTGAGCGACTTCAAGATCTGGTGACTTCATCTAAACCAGGAACTATCCAGAGCGCCATTCGTATGGCTCATGAACTGATGGCCAACTCTGTCCGCCGTGGCTCGACTTCTGCCCCATCTGCAAACAAACGCAAATGGGAAGCCAATCTCCACTCACCCAACCCTACCTCCGACAAAAAGCTCGTAACTGCCAATACCAGTGAACCAAAGGCTTACAAGGGGAGCAAGCCTTACTGTTCCAAATGCGGTATACACCATGAGGGCCCCTGTCCCTGCGCCAACTGCAAGAAATTCGGGCACCTGGCCCAAGACTGTCAAACCAACACTACTGGTACCAACACCAGCGCACCCAAGACTTGTTATGAGTGCAACGGTACCGGGCATTTCAGGAAGGATTGCCCAAAACTGAAACTCCGAACCAACAATGCGAGGAGTAGAGCTTACATAATTAACGCTAGGGAGGAGGACCCGAACCCGAGACTTTGTGATTTGCTCAACCCGGGTACGTACATTTCTAGATTTCCCGAACTGTTTAACAACTTATGCATATCGCCTTACGTTCTATGAACTCTCCTAGATCCTAAGTACCCAATAGGATTAGGAAACGATCGACTATACGGATTCTGACCCTATGACTTGTATTACATCTTGATTCTTCCCGAACTAACTTTCCTCCCAACATCTCACACTGGTTGAGACCGGGAACTCGAATACTTTCACTTGATTATCAACTGGCCATGTCCTATGGACAAATGGCCGATGCTATTTATCGACTTTTCCCAAGCGATACCGATTACTACTTCGAACAAATTTCGGGACGAAATTTTATTAACAAGCGGAGAATGTAACAACCCCAAAATTTGGACCAATTTAAAATTTTCCTAATTACGTGTTTATTACTTGTATATAATATGAAATAGGATTATATACGTTATTTACTTATTATATATATATGGATGGAATATATATATACACATATACGATTCGTACATATCGTATAAAACAACAATCGTACAAACTTGTGGACATTTGGTAAAACAATTATTAAATAATGTGAAATTATTTAATTACTTTGATCACTACTTTATATTATGTTTGTAATATAACGGAAAACGTACGTTTTAATTAAAACGTCACTGAACTCTCTGAAAACCCGACCAACCGACAAAACGAAACTAAGTTATATTTTTATAACTTGAAAACTAGTATTTTGATAAAATACTTTAACTTAATAATCGGATATTACTTCGTATTTTTAAACGTATATTTAATCGCGTATAAAATGATTTTTACGTTTAAACGACCGGGGAAACGAACACCGCACGGAGCGCAAATGCGAGGAAGCAAAACTTGGTGAGACCACACCTTGGTGGCCCCACCAAAACCGGCCAAGGTGAGGGGGCATTAAGCCCTCACCCCTTTCACCACTTACACACACAAAACACACCATACTCAATCATTTTCACTCTCTCTCCCTCTCAATCGGTTCTCTCTCTATCTCTCTCTAAAACATCACCCAAAAACACCTTGAAACTACCATTAAAACACCTCGGAAGCTAGGTTCGTTTTGGAGAAAAGTGATCACGAGAACGAGGGCTACAAACTCATCTTTTCGGATTTTCGTTTCGACGACTTTGTAAGTTTTCCGGCGACCCGAAACTTTTCCGATTACTTTTATTTTGCTAGATTATTGTTTCCCTAGCTAAATGATGTCCAAATATGTAACTTAAACTCGTTTTTGAACACTTTTACGAAAATGTCGGTTTTGGTCATTTTAAATAAAACGACACTACAAACATTAATAACGACATCCAACAATTTTTATGAACTCTACATAACATAATATAACTTGTGTAAAAGTTTCATCTTGAACGGAACTCGTTAGACACGTTTTCGACACGAATCAAAATCTGACCAGAGGTTAGTGTCGCATGGCTCACGCCAGTTATGCGGCACTTCGCCTTAGTGACGCATAGGTCACGACCCGTTATACGCGACACTTCTTAAGTGCCGCTAAAACACTATACCGTCACTTCGTTAGTGACGCAACTATATAACCTTCGGCAGAAACAACACGACACTTCATAAGTGTCGCTATAATATAACTGTCGATAGAAACCATACGACACTCCCTTAGTGACGCTAGAACATAAATACCGACACTTCACTAGTGTCGCTATCCTCAGTAGAAACTTATAACTTTCGGTAGAAACGAATGACGTCCGGTTACTACTGATGACGTCACCAACCCTTATAACGACACTTCGTCAGTGACGCATAAGTACATATACCGACACTTGTCCAGTGTCGCCTTACAAACTGATTTACTCACTTATACCGTCACTTCATTAGTGACTCACTATTTATACAAGACACTGAATACCGACACTATTATAGTGGCGCCCTGATGAGAAACTATACTTGACAACGTCACTTACTTAGTGACGCACCCTATTGAACACCGACACTACGTCAGTGTCGCATACATTGTTACCCAGACACTGAATACCGACACTTCTTAAGTGCCGCATACCACACATAAGTGACGCATACAAGTGACGCTATAACAGGCTGTTTAACATTTACATTTTTCACAAGTATGGAATATACTTAAAACGTAAACGTACTTTACTCAGCGTTACTTATACATGAAAATACTATACTTTAAAAGTATACAATGATACTTGAATACGTACAAGACTATACTAAACTAAACGTGAGATTTCACTCACACACGCGTACGAGATTACACTCGGAAATACTTAGGAGATTACACTCCAACGAACTTACACTTGTACACTACACGTGATTGCACCCGATACGAACTTATGAGTTCATTCAATAATACGAGCTCTCACTCGTACCCTTTGGGGTTTAAGCCCATTGGAACTTACGCTAACGATACACGTTATAATACAAACAAACTATCACACGAATATACTTTACAACTGTACAACTACTATGAATACATAATAATAATGGATGGAATTATTATTATACATCGATAACAAACGGACCGTACAACTTTTATACAAACTACGATTTACAAACGAATACAAACTTATAAACAAACTAATGGACATTAACTAGTTTGGGAACAACTAGCATGGATACTTTACAAGTATTCCATTTACTTACTAAACCTTACGCGTATTAGGACGCTAAGGATTACTAGTTCGAGATACTACTTGCTTACCTACTGCTTTGTCTGCTAGACTCAGGTGAGTCTCACAGCCCCTATTTTACTGTTTTATACCAGGGGTGAGATGCATTACTCGTTTTCCTAAAACTAATAACGCCCGAGTTAACGCATGATTTGCATGACTTGCAATCATGGTAACTTAGGATGTTTTCTTACTTGTTCAATATAAATGCTTTACTAATAGTTACTGTTGTTAAAAATTCTACTCTGTTGTCTTATGGCAACGTACGGTTTGCATGACCTGCAACCACATACTTATATACGGTTTGCATGATCTGCAACCACATACTTAT